>CM063632.1:3711228-3824086 GCA_032357785.1 Periparus ater | reverse complement strand
CTCACTTCCAGTTCACAATTAAGGCGCACAGGCTCACTTCCGGTTCAAAATGGCGGCCCCCGGCTCACTTCCTGTTCAAAATGGCGGGCCCCTAGGCTCACTTCCGGTTCAAAATGGCGGCACTTGGCTCATTTCCGGTTCAAAATGGCGGCCCTCAGCTCACTTCCGGTTCAAAATGGGGGCGCCTGTGCTCAGTTTTGGTTCAAAATGGCGGCGCCCGTGCTAACTTCCGGTTCAAAATGGCGGCGCCCGGGCTCACTTCCGGTTCAAAATGGCGGCGCCCCCGGGCTCACTTCCGGTTTAAAATGGCGGCACCCAGGCTCACTTCCGGTTCAAAATGGCGGCGCCCAGGCTCACTTCCGGTTCAAAATGGCGGCTCCCAGGCTCACTTCCGGTTCAAAATGGCGGCGCCCAGGCTCACTTCCGGTTCAAAATGGCGGCTCCGCGGCTCACTTCCGGTTCAAAATGGCGGCTCGTCGGCTCACTTCCGGTTCAAAATGGCGGCTCGTCGGCTCACTTCCGTTTCAAAATGGCGGCGCCCAGGCTCACTTCCGGTTCAAAATGGCGGCGCCCAGGCTCACTTCCGGTTCAAAATGGCGGCGCCCGGGCTCACTTCCGGTTCAAAATGGCGGCGCCCGGGCTCACTTCCGGTTCAAAATGGCGGCGCCTGTGCTCAGTTTTGGTTCAAAATGGCGGCGCCTGGGCTCACTTCCGGTTCAAAATGGCGGCGCTCGGCCTCACTTCCGGTTCAAAATGGCGGAGCCCTGGCTCACTTCCGGTTCAAAATGGCGGCGCCCGGGCTCACTTCCGGTTCAAAATGGCGGCGCCCAGGCTCACTTCCGGTTCAAAATGGCCGCGCCCTGGCTCACTTCCGGTTCAAAATTGCGGCGCCCGGGCTCACTTCCGGTTCAAAATGGCGGCGCCCAGGCTCACTTCCGGTTCAAAATGGCGGTGCCCGGGCTCACTTCCGGTCCAAAATGGCGGCGCCCAGGCTCACTTCCGGTTCAAAATGGCAGCACCCGGGCTCACTTCCGGTTCAAAATGGCGGCGCCCAGGCTCACTTCCGGTTCAAAATGGCGGCGCCCGGGCTCACTTCCCGTTCAAAATGGCAGCGCCCAGGCTCACTTCCGGTTCAAAATGGCGGCGCCCCGGCTCACTTCCGGTTCAAAATGGCGACACACGTGCTCACTTCCGGTTCAAAATGGTGCCCCGGCTCACTTCCGGTTCAAAATGGCGGCGCCCGGGCTCACTTCCGGTTCAAAATGGCGGCGCCCAGGCTCACTTCCGGTTCAAAATGGCAGCGCCCAGGCTCACTTCCGGTTCAAAATGGCGGCGCCCAGGCTCACTTCCGGTTCAAAATTGCGGCGCTTAGGCTCATTTCCGGTTCAAAATGGCGGCGCCCAGGCTCACTTCCGGTTCAGAATGGCGGCGCCCGGGCTCACTTCCGGTTCAAAATGGCGACGCCCAGGCTCACTTCCGGTTCAAAATGGCGGCGCCCAGGCTCACTTCCGTTCAAAATGGCGGCGTCGAGGCTCACTTCCCGTTCAAAATGGCAACTCCCAGGCTCACTTCCGGTTCAAAATGGCGGCCCCATGCTCACTTCCAGTTCACAATTAAGGCGCACAGGCTCACTTCCGGTTCAAAATGGCGGCCCCCGGCTCACTTCCTGTTCAAAATGGCGGCCCCTAGGCTCACTTCCGGTTCAAAATGGCGGCACTTGGCTCATTTCCGGTTCAAAATGGCGGCCCTCAGCTCACTTCCGGTTCAAAATGGGGGCGCCTGTGCTCAGTTTTGGTTCAAAATGGCGGCGCCCGTGCTAACTTCCGGTTCAAAATGGCGGCGCCCGGGCTCACTTCCGGTTCAAAATGGCGGCGCCCCCGGGCTCACTTCCGGTTTAAAATGGCGGCACCCAGGCTCACTTCCGGTTCAAAATGGCGGCGCCCAGGCTCACTTCCGGTTCAAAATGGCGGCTCCCAGGCTCACTTCCGGTTCAAAATGGCGGCGCCCAGGCTCACTTCCGGTTCAAAATGGCGGCTCCGCGGCTCACTTCCGGTTCAAAATGGCGGCTCGTCGGCTCACTTCCGGTTCAAAATGGCGGCTCGTCGGCTCACTTCCGTTTCAAAATGGCGGCGCCCAGGCTCACTTCCGGTTCAAAATGGCGGCGCCCAGGCTCACTTCCGGTTCAAAATGGCGGCGCCCGGGCTCACTTCCGGTTCAAAATGGCGGCGCCCGGGCTCACTTCCGGTTCAAAATGGCGGCGCCTGTGCTCAGTTTTGGTTCAAAATGGCGGCGCCTGGGCTCACTTCCGGTTCAAAATGGCGGCGCTCGGCCTCACTTCCGGTTCAAAATGGCGGAGCCCTGGCTCACTTCCGGTTCAAAATGGCGGCGCCCGGGCTCACTTCCGGTTCAAAATGGCGGCGCCCAGGCTCACTTCCGGTTCAAAATGGCCGCGCCCTGGCTCACTTCCGGTTCAAAATTGCGGCGCCCGGGCTCACTTCCGGTTCAAAATGGCGGCGCCCAGGCTCACTTCCGGTTCAAAATGGCGGTGCCCGGGCTCACTTCCGGTCCAAAATGGCGGCGCCCAGGCTCACTTCCGGTTCAAAATGGCAGCACCCGGGCTCACTTCCGGTTCAAAATGGCGGCGCCCAGGCTCACTTCCGGTTCAAAATGGCGGCGCCCTGGCTCACTTCCCGTTCAAAATGGCAGCGCCCAGGCTCACTTCCGGTTCAAAATGGCGGCGCCCCGGCTCACTTCCGGTTCAAAATGGCGACACACGTGCTCACTTCCGGTTCAAAATGGTGCCCCGGCTCACTTCCGGTTCAAAATGGCGGCGCCCGGGCTCACTTCCGGTTCAAAATGGCGGCGCCCAGGCTCACTTCCGGTTCAAAATGGCGGCCCCCGGCTCACTTCCGGTTCAAAATGGCGGCCCCCGGCTTACTTCCGGTTCAAAATGGCGGCCCTCAGCTCACTTCCGGTTCAAAATGGGGGCGCCTGGGCTCAGTTTTGGTTCAAAATGGCAGCTCCCAGGCTCACTTCCGGTTCAAAATGGCGGCGCCCAGGCTCACTTGCGGTTCAAAATGGCGGCGCCCAGGTTCACTTCCGGTTCAAAATGGCGGCGCCCGGGCTCACTTCCGGTTCAAAATGGCGGCGCCCGGGCTCACTTCCGGTTCAAAATGGCGGCGCCCAGGCTCACTTCCGGTTCAAAATGGCGGCACTTGGCTCATTTCCGGTTCAAAATGTTGGCGCCCAGGCTCACTTCCGGTTCAAAATGGCGGCGCCCAGGCTCACTTCCGGTTCAAAATGGCGGCACTTGGCTCATTTCAGGTTCAAAATGGCGGCCCTCAGCTCACTTCCGGTTCAAAATGGCGGCGCCCGGGCTCATTTCCGGTTCAAAATGGCGGCGCCCAGGCTCACTACCGGTTCAAAATGGCGGCGCCCAGGCTCACTTCCGGTTCAAAATGGCGGCGCCCGGGCTCACTTTCGGTTCAAAACGGTGGTGCCCAGGCTCACTTCCGGTTCAAAATGGCGGCGCCCAGGCTCACTTCCGGTTCAAAATGGCGGCCCCCGGGCTCACTTCCGGTTCAAAATGGCGGCGCCCAGGCTCACTTCCGGTTCAAAATGGCGGCCCCCGGGCTCACTTCCGGTTCAAAATGGTGGCGCCCAGGCTCACTTCCGGTTCAAAATGGCGGCCCCGGGATCACTTCCGGTTCAAAATGGCGGAGCCCCGGCTCACTTCCGGTTCAAAATGGCGGCACCCTGGCTCACTTCCGGTTCAAAATGGCGGCGCCCGGGCTCACTTCCGGTTCAAAATGGCGGCGCCCAGACTCACTTCCGGTTCAAAATGGCGGCGCCCGGGCTCACTTCCGGTTCAAAATGGCGGCGCCGAGGCTCACTTCCGATTCAAAATGGCGGCCCCCGGGCTCACTTCCGGTTCAAAATGGCGGCGCCCAGGCTCACTTCCGGTTCAAAATGGCGGCGCCCAGGCTCACTTCCGGTTCAAAACGGCGGCGCCCAGGCTTACGTTTGGTTCAAAATGGCGGCCCCCGTCTCACTTCCGGTTCAAAATGGCAGCGACCGGGCTCACTTCCAATTCAAAATGGCGCTGCCCAGGCTCACTTCCGGTTCAAAATGGCGGCCCCGTCTCACTTCCGGTTCAAAACGGCGGCGACCGGGCTCACTTCCGTTCAAAATGGCGGCGTCCAGGCTTACTTCCGGTTCAAAATGGCGGCCCCCGGGCTCACTTCCGGTTCAAAATGGCGGCGCCCAGGCAAACTTCCGGTTCAAAATGGCGGCGCCCAGGCTCACTTCCGGTTCAGAATGGCGGCGCCCAGGCTCACTTCCGGTTCAAAATGGCGGCCCCCGTCTCACTTCCGGTTCAAAATGGCGGCGACCGGGCTCACTTCCGGTTCAAAATGGCGGCGCCCAGGCTTACTTCCGGTTCAAAATGGCGGCGCCCGTGCTCACTTCCGGTTCAAAATGGCGTTCCCCGGCTTACTTCCGGTTCAAAATGGCGGCCCTCAGTTCACTTCCGGTTCAAAATGGGGGGCGCCTGTGCTCACTTCCGGTTCAAAATGGCGGCGCTCGGCCTCACATCCGGTTCAAAGTGGCGGCGCCCTGGCTCACTTCCGGTCCAAAATGGCGGCCCCCGGGCTCACTTCCGGTTCAAAATGGCGGCGCCCAGGCTCACTTCCGGTTCAAAATGGCCGCGCCCTGGCTCACTTCCGGTTCAAAATGGCGGCGCCCGGGCTCACTTCCGGTTCAAAATGGCGGCGACCGGGCTCACTTCCGGTTCAAAATGGCGGCGCCCAGGCTCACTTCCGGTCCAAAATCGCGGCGCCCAGGCTCACTTCCGGTTCAAAATGGCAGCACCCGGGCTCACTTCCGGTTCAAAATGGCGGTGCCCCGGCTCACTTCCGGTTCAAAATGGCGGCTCCCAGGCTCACTTCCCGTTCAAAATGGCAGCGCCCAGGCTCACTTCCGGTTCAAAATGGCGGCGCCCCCATCTCACTTCCGGTTCAAAATGGCGGCGACCGGGCTCACTTCCGGTTCAAAATGGCGGCGCCCAGGCTTACTTCCGGTTCAAAATGGCGGCCCCCGGGCTCACTTCCGGTTCAAAATGGCGGCACCCAGGCTCACTTCCGGTTCAAAATGGCGGCGCCCAGGCTCACTTCCGGTTCAAAATGGCGGCGCCCAGGCTCACTTCCGGTTCAAAATGGCGGCCCCCGTCTCACTTCCGGTTCAAAATGGCGGCGACCGGGCTCACTTCCGGTTCAAAATGGCGGCGCCCAGGCTTACTTCCGGTTCAAAATGGCGGCCCACGGCTCACTTCCGGTTCAAAATGGCGGCCCCCCGGCTTACTCTTGGTTCAAAATGACGGCCCTCAGCTCACTTCCGGTTCAAAATGGGGGGCGCCTGTGCTCAGTTTTGGTTCAAAATGGCAGCTCTCAGGCTCACTTCCTGTTCAAAATGGCGGCGCCCAGGCTCACTTCCGGTTCAAAATGGCGGCCCCCGGCTCACTTCCGGTTCAAAATGGCGGCTCCCAGGCTCACTTCCGGTTCAAAATGGCGGCGCCCGGGCTCACTTTCGGTTCAAAATGGCGGCGCCCAGGCTCACTTCCGGTTCAAAGTGGCGGCACTTGGCTCATTTCCGGTTCAAAATGGCGACCCTCAGCTCACTTCCGGTTCAAAATGGGGGCGCCTGTGCTCAGTTTTGGTTCAAAATGGCGGCGCCTGGCTCACTTCCGGTTCAAAATGGTGGCCCCCGGCTCACTTCCGGTTCAAAATGGCGGCGCCCGGGCTCACTTCCGGTTCGAAATGGGGGCGCCTGGGCTCAGTTTTTGTTCAAAATGGCGGCTCCCAGGCTCACTTCCGGTTCAAAATGGCGGCGCCCAGGCTTACTTCCAGTTCAAAATGGCGGCCCCCGGGCTCACTTCCGGTTCAAAATGGCGGCGCCCAGGCTCACTTCCGGTTCAAAATGGCGGCGCCCAGGCTCACTTCCGGTTCAAAATGGCGGCGACCAGGCTCACTTCCGGTTCAAAATGGCGGCCCCCGTCTCACTTCCGGTTCAAAATGGCGGCGACCGGGCTCACTTCCGGTTCAAAATGGCGGCGCCCAGGCTTACTTCCGGTTCAAAATGGCGGCCCACGGCTCACTTCCGGTTCAAAATGGCGGCCCCCGGCTTACTCTTGGTTCAAAATGACGGCCCTCAGCTCACTTCCGGTTCAAAATGGGGGCGCCTGTGCTCAGTTTTGGTTCAAAATGGCAGCTCTCAGGCTCACTTCCTGTTCAAAGTGGGGGCGCACGGGCTCACTTCCGGTTCAAAATGGCGGCGCCCCCATCTCACTTCCGGTTCAAAATGGCGGCTCCCAGGCTCACTTCCGGTTCAAAATGGCGGCGCCCAGGCTCACTTCCGGTTCAAAATGGCGGCGCCCAGGCTCACTTCCGGTTCAAAATGGCGGCACTTGGCTCATTTCCGGTTCAAAATGGCGGCCCTCAGCTCACTTCCAGTTCAAAATGGGGGCGCCTGTGCTCAGTTTTGGTTCAAAATGGCGGCGCCTGGCTCACTTCCGGTTCAAAATGGTGGCCCCCGGCTCACTTCCGGTTCAAAATGGCGGCACCCAGGCTCACTTCCGATTCAAAATGGGGGCGCCTGTGCTCAGTTTTGGTTCAAAATGGCGGCGCCCGGCTCACTTCCGGTTCAAAATGGTGGCCCCCGGCTCACTTCCGGTTCAAAATGGCGGCGCCCGGGCTCACTTCCGGTTCGAAATGGGGGCGCCTGGGCTCAGTTTTTGTTCAAAATGGCGGCTCCAGGGCTCACTTCCGGTTCAAAATGGCGGCCCCCGGGCTCACTTCCGGTTCAAAATGGCGGCGCCCAGGCTCACTTCCGGTTCAAAATGGCGGCGCCCAGGCTCACTTCCGGTGCAGAATGGCGGCGCCCAGGCTCACTTCCGGTTCAAAATGGCGGCCCCCATCTCACTTCCGGTTCAAAACGGCGGCGACCGGGCTTCACTTCCGGTT
This sequence comes from Periparus ater, assembly GCA_032357785.1. NCBI lineage: Eukaryota > Metazoa > Chordata > Aves > Passeriformes > Paridae > Periparus > Periparus ater. Next base: position 3,817,070 of record CM063632.1, on the reverse strand, counting down.
CAAAATGGCGGCGCCCAGGCTCACTTCCGGTTCAAAATGGCGGCGCCCAGGCTCACTTCCGGTTCAAAATGGCGGCGCCCAGGCTCACTTCCGGTTCAAAATGGCGGCCCCCAGCTCACTTCCGGTTCAGAATGAGGGCGCCCAGGCTCACTTTCGGTTGAAAATGGCGGCGCCCGGGCTCACTTCCGGTTCAAAATGGCGGCGCCCAGGCTCACTTCCGGTTCAAACTGCGGCTCCCCGGCTCACTTCCGGTTCAAAATGGCGGCCCCCGTCTCACTTCCGGTTCAAAATGGCGGAGCCGGTGCTCACTTCCGGTTCAAAATGGCGGCGCCCAGGCTCACTTCCGGTTCAAAATGGCGGCGCCCAGGCTCACTTCCGGTTCAAAATGGCGGCGCCCAGGCTCACTTCCGGTTCAAAATTGCGGCGCTTAGGCTCATTTCCGGTTCAAAATGGCGGCGCCCAGGCTCACTTCCGGTTCAGAATGGCGGCGCCCGGGCTCACTTCCGGTTCAAAATGGCGGCGCCCAGGCTCACTTCCGGTTCAAAATGGCGGCGCCCAGGCTCACTTCCGGTTCAAAATGGCGGCGCCCAGGCTCACTTCCGGTTCAAAATGGCGGCGTCGAGGCTCACTTCCCGTTCAAAATGGCAACTCCCAGACTCACTTCCGGTTCAAAATGGCGGCCCCCATGCTCACTTCCAGTTCACAATTAAGGCGCACAGGCTCACTTCCGGTTCAAAATGGCGGCCCCCGGCTCACTTCCTGTTCAAAATGGCGGCGCCTAGGCTCACTTCCGGTTCAAAATGGCGGCACTTGGCTCATTTCCGGTTCAAAATGGCGGCCCTCAGCTCACTTCCGGTTCAAAATGGGGGCGCCTGTGCTCAGTTTTGGTTCAAAATGGCGGCGCCCGGCTCACTTCCGGTTCAAAATGGTAGCCCCTGGCTCACTTCCGGTTCAAAATGGCGGTCTTCGGCTCACTTCCGGTTCAAAATGGCGGCGCCTGTGCTCAGTTTTGGTTCAAAATGGCAACGCCCGGCTCACTTCCGGTTCAAAATGGTGGCCCCCGGATCACTTCCGGTTCAAAATGGCGGCGCCCAGGCTCACTTCCGGTTCAAAATGGCGGCGCCTGGGCTCAAATTTTGTTCAAAATGGCGGCTCCCAGGCTCACTTCCGGTTCAAAATGGCGGCCCCCGGGCTCACTTCCGGTTCAAAATGGCGGCGCCCAGGCTCACTTCCGGTTCAAAATGGCGGCGCCCAGGCTCACTTCCGGTTCAGAATGGCGGCGCCCAGGCTCACTTCCGGTTGAAAATGGCGGCGACCAGGCTCACTTCCGGTTCAAAATGGCGGCGCCCAGGCTCACTTCCGGTTCAAAATGGCGGCGCCCAGGCTCACTTCCGGTTCAAAATGGCGGCGCCCGGGCTCACTTCCGGTTCAAAATGGCGGCGCCCCGGGCTCACTTCCGGTTCAAAATGGCGACACCCGTGCTCACTTCCGGTTCAAAATGGTGCCCCGGCTCACTTCCGGTTCAAAATGCCGGCCCCCAGCTCACTTCCGGTTCAGAATGAACGCTTTTGGGCTCACTTTCGGTTCAAAATAGCGGCGCCCAGGCACACTTCCGGTTCAAAATGGCGGCGCCCAGGCTCACTTCCGGTTCAAAATGGCGGCGCCCTGGCTCACTTCCTGTTCAAAATGGCGGCGCCCTGGCTCACTTCCGGTTCAAAATGGGGGTGCCTGGGCTCAGTTTTGGTTCAAAATGGTGGCGCCCAGGCTCACTTCCGGTTCAAAATGGCGGCGCCCAGGCTCACTTCCGGTTCAAAATGGCGGCGCCCAGGCTCACTTCCGGTTCAAAATGGGGGCGCCCAGGCTCACTTCCGGTTCAAAATGGCGGCACCCGGGCTCACTTCCGGTTCAAAATGGCGGCGCCCAGGCTCACTTCCGGTTCAAAATGGCGGCGCCCAGGCTCACTTCCGGTTCAAAATGGCGGCGCCCTGGCACACTTCCGGTTCAAAATGGCGGCGCCCTGGCTCACTTCCGGTTCAAAATGGCGGCCCCCGTCTCACTTCCGGTTCAAAATGGCGGCGACCGGGCTCACTTCCGGTTCAAAATGGCGGTGCCCGGGCTCACTTCCGGTTCAAAATGGCGGCGCCCGGGCTCACTTCCGGTTCAAAATGGCGGCCCCCGGGCTCACTTCCGGTTCAAAATGTCGGCGCCCAGGCTCACTTCCGGTTCAAAATGGCGGCGCCCAGGCTCACTTCCGGTTCAAAATGGCAGCGCCCTGGCTCACTTCCGGTTCAAAATGGCGGCCCCCGTCTCACTTCCGGTTCAAAATGGCAGCGACCGGGCTCACTTCCGGTTCAAAATGGCGCTGCCCAGGCTCACTTTCGGTTCAAAATGGCGGCCCCCGTCTCACTTCCGGTTCAAAATGGCGGCGACCGGGCTCACTTCCGGTTCAAAATGGCGGCGCCCAGGCTTACTTCCGGTTCAAAATGGCGGCGCCCGGGCTCACTTCCGGTTCAAAATGGCGGCGCCCGGGCTCACTTCCGGTTCAAAATGGCGGCGCCCAGGCTCACTTCCGGATCAAAATGGCGGCGCCCAGGCTCACTTCGGTTCAGAATGGCGGCGCCCAGGCTCACTTCCGGTTGAAAATGGCGGCGCGCGGGCTCACTTCCGGTTCAAAATGGCGGCCCCCAGCTCACTTCCGGTTCAAAATGGCGGCGCCCGGGCTCACTTCCGGTTCAAAATGGCGGCGCCCAGGCTCACTTTCGGTTCAAAATGGCGGCGCCCAGGCTCACTTCCGGTTCAAAGTGGCGGCACTTGGCTCATTTCCGGTTCAAAATGGCGGCCCTCAGCTCACTTCCGGTTCAAAATGGGGGCGCCTGTGCTCAGTTTTGGTTCAAAATGGCAGCTCTCAGGCTCACTTCCGGTTCAAAATGGCGGCGCCCAGGCTCACTTCCGGTTCAAAATGGCGGCGCCCCCATCTCACTTCCGGTTCAAAATGGCGGCTCCCAGGCTCACTTCCGGTTCAAAATGGCGGCGCCCGGGCTCACTTTCGGTTCAAAATAGCGGCGCCCAGGCTCACTTCCGGTTCAAAATGGCGGCGCCCAGGCTCACTTCCGGTTCAGAATGGCGGCACCCAGGCTCACTTCCGGTTCAAAATGGCGGCCCCGTCTCACTTCCGGTTCAAAATGGCGGCGACCGGGCTCACTTCCGGTTCAAAATGGCGGCGCCCAGGCTTACTTCCGGTTCAAAATGGCGGCCCCCGGCTCACTTCCGGTTCAAAATGGCGGCCCCCGGCTTACTCTTGGTTCAAAATGACGGCCCTCAGCTCACTTCCGGTTCAAAATGGGGGCGCCTGTGCTCAGTTTTGGTTCAAAATGGCAGCTCTCAGGCTCACTTCCGGTTCAAAATGGCGGCGCCCAGGCTCACTTCCGGTTCAAAATGGCGGCGCCCATGCTCACTTCCGGTTCAAAATGGCGGCTCCCAGGCCTCACTTCCGGTTCAAAATGGCGGCGCCCAGGCTCACTTTCGGTTCAAAATGGCGGCGCCCAGGCTCACTTCCGGTTCAAAGTGGCGGCACTTGGCTCATTTCCGGTTCAAAATGGCGGCCCTCAGCTCACTTCCGGTTCAAAATGGGGGCGCCTGTGCTCAGTTTTGGTTCAAAATGGCGGCGCCTGGCTCACTTCCGGTTCAAAATGGTGGCCCCCGGCTCACTTCCGGTTCAAAATGGCGGCCTTCGGCTCACTTCCGGTTCAAAATGGGGGCGCCTGTGCTAAGTTTTGGTTCAAAATGGCGGCGCCCGGCTCACTTCCGGTTCAAAATGGTGGCCCCCGGCTCACTTCCGGTTCAAAATGGCGGCGCCCGGGCTCACTTCCGGTTCGAAATGGGGGCGCCTGGGCTCAGTTTTTGTTCAAAATGGCGGCTCCCAGGCTCACTTCCGGTTCAAAATGGCGGCCCCCGGGCTCACTTCGGTTCAAAATGGCGGCGCCCAGGCTCACTTCCGGTTCAAAATGGCGGCGCCCAGGCTCACTTCCGGTTCAAAATGGCGGCGCCCAGGCTCACTTCCGGTTCAAAATGGCGCCCCCCGTCTCACTTCCGGTTCAAAATGGCGGCGACCTGGCTCACTTCCGGTTCAAAATGGCGGCGCCCAGGCTTACTTCCGGTTCAAAATGGCGGCGCCCAGGCTCACTTCCGGTTCAAAATGGCGGCCCCCGGCTTACTCTTGGTTCAAAATGACGGCCCTCAGCTCACTTCCGGTTCAAAATGGGGGCGCCTGTGCTCAGTTTTGGTTCAAAATGGCAGCTCTCAGGCTCACTTCCTGTTCAAAATGGCGGCGCCCAGGCTCACTTCCGGTTCAAAATGGCGGCGCCCCCATCTCACTTCCGGTTCAAAATGGCGGCTCCCAGGCTCACTTCCGGTTCAAAATGGCGGCGCCCGGGCTCACTTTCGGTTCAAAATGGCGGCGCCCAGGCTCACTTCCGGTTCAAAATGGCGGCACTTGGCTCATTTCCGGTTCAAAATGGCGGCCCTCAGCTCACTTCCGGTTCAAAATGGGGGCGCCTGTGCTCAGTTTTGGTTCAAAATGGCGGCGCCTGGCTCACTTCCGGTTCAAAATGGTGGCCCCCGGCTCACTTCCGGTTCAAAATGGCGGCCTTCGGCTCACTTCCGGTTCAAAATGGGGGCGCCTGTGCTCAGTTTTGGTTCAAAATGGCGGCGCCCGGCTCACTTCCGGTTCAAAATGGTGGCCCCCGGCTCACTTCCGGTTCAAAATGGCGGCGCCCGGGCTCACTTCCGGTTCGAAATGGGGGCGCCTGGGCTCAGTTTTTGTTCAAAATGGCGGCTCCAGGGCTCACTTCCGGTTCAAAATGGCGGCCCCCGGGCTCACTTCCGGTTCAAAATGGCGGCGCCCAGGCTCACTTCCGGTTCAAAATGGCGGCGCCCAGGCTCACTTCCGGTGCAGAATGGCGGCGCCCAGGCTCACTTCCGGTTCAAAATGGCGGCCCCCATCTCACTTCCGGTTCAAAACGGCGGCGACAGGGCTCACTTCCGGTTCAAAATGGCGGCGCCCAGCCTTACTTCCGGTTCAAAATGGCGGCCCCCGGGCTCACTTCCGGTTCAAAATGGCGGCGCCCAGGCTCACTTCCGGTTCAAAATGGCTGTCCCCAGCTCACTTCCGGTTCAGAATGAGGGCGCCCAGGCTCACTTTCGGTTGAAAATGGCGGCGCCCAGGCTCACTTCCGGTTCAAAATGGCGGCGCCCAGGCTCACTTCCGGTTCAAACTGCGGCTCCCCGGCTCACTTCCGGTTCAAAATGGCGGCCCCCGTCTCACTTCCGGTTCAAAATGGCGGAGCCGGTGCTCACTTCCGGTTCAAAATGGCGGCGCCCAGGCTCACTTCCGGTTCAAAATGGGGGCGCCCAGGCTCACTTCCGGTTCAAAATGGCGGCGCCCAGGCTCACTTCCGGTTCAAAATTGCGGCGCTTAGGCTCATTTCCGGTTCAAAATGGCGGCGCCCAGGCTCACTTCCGGTTCAGAATGGCGGCGCCTGGGCTCACTTCCTGTTCAAAATGGCGGCGCCCAGGCTCACTTCCGGTTCAAAATGGCGGCGCCCAGGCTCACTTCCGGTTCAAAATGGCGGCGTCGAGGCTCACTTCCCGTTCAAAATGGCAACTCCCAGGCTCACTTCCGGTTCAAAATGGCGGCCCCATGCTCACTTCCAGTTCACAATTAAGGCGCACAGGCTCACTTCCGGTTCAAAATGGCGGCCCCCGGCTCACTTCCTGTTCAAAATGGCGGCGCCTAGGCTCACTTCCGGTTCAAAATGGCGGCACTTGGCTCATTTCCGGTTCAAAATGGCGGCCCTCAGCTCACTTCCGGTTCAAAATGGGGGCGCCTGTGCTCAGTTTTGGTTCAAAATGGCGGCGCCCGTGCTAACTTCCGGTTCAAAATGGCGGCGCCCGGGCTCACTTCCGGTTCAAAATGGCGGCCCCCGGGCTCACTTCCGGTTTAAAATGGCGGCACCCAGGCTCACTTCCGGTTCAAAATGGCGGCGCCCAGGCTCACTTCCGGTTCAAAATGGCGGCTCCTTGGCTCACTTTCGGTTCAAAATGGCGGCGCCCAGGCTCACTTCCGGTTCAAAATGGCAGCACCCGGGCTCACTTCCGGTTCAAAATGGCGGTGCCCCGGCTCACTTCCGGTTCAAAATGGCGGCGCCCTGGCTCACTTCCCGTTCAAAATGGCAGCGCCCAAGCTCACTTCCGGTTCAAAATGGCGGCGCCCCCATCTCACTTCCGGTTCAAAATGGCGGCGACCGGGCTCACTTCCGGTTCAAAATGGGGGCGCCCAGGCTTACTTCCGGTTCAAAATGGCGGCGCCCGGGCTCACTTCCGGTTCAAAATGGCGGCGCCCAGGCTCACTTCCGGTTCAAAATGGCGGCGCCCAGGCTCACTTCCGGTTCAAAATGGCGGCGCCCAGGCTCACTTCCGGTTCAAAATGGCGGCCCCCGGCTCACTTCCGGTTCAAAATGGCGGCGACCGGGCTCACTTCCGGTTCAAAATGGCGGCGCACAGGCTTACTTCCGGTTCAAAATGGCGGCCCACGGCTCACTTCCGGTTCAAAATGGCGGCCCCCGGCTTACTCTTGGTTCAAAATGACGGCCCTCAGCTCACTTCCGGTTCAAAATGGGGGCGCCTGTGCTCAGTTTTGGTTCAAAATGGCAGCTCTCAGGCTCACTTCCTGTTCAAAATGGCGGCGCCCATGCTCACTTCCGGTTCAAAATGGCGGCTCCCAGGCTCACTTCCGGTTCAAAATGGCGGCTCCCAGGCTCACTTCCGGTTCAAAATGGCGGCGCCCAGGCTCACTTTCGGTTCAAAATGGCGGCGCCCAGGCTCACTTCCGGTTCAAAGTGGCGGCACTTGGCTCATTTCCGGTTCAAAATGGCGGCCCTCAGCTCACTTCCGGTTCAAAATGGGGGCGCCTGTGCTCAGTTTTGGTTCAAAATGGCGGCGCCTGGCTCACTTCCGGTTCAAAATGGTGGCCCCATGCTCACTTCCGGTTCAAAATGGCGGCCTTCGGCTCACTTCCGGTTCAAAATGGGGGCGCCTGTGCTCAGTTTTGGTTCAAAATGGCGGCGCCCGGCTCACTTCCGGTTCAAAATGGTGGCCCCCGGCTCACTTCCGGTTCAAAATGGCGGCGCCCGGGCTCACTTCCGGTTCGAAATGGGGGCGCCTGGGCTCAGTTTTTGTTCAAAATGGCGGCTCCCAGGCTCACTTCCGGTTCAAAATGGCAGCACCCGGGCTCACTTCCGGTTCAAAATGGCGGCGCCCAGGCTGACTTCCGGTTCAAAATGGCGGCGCCCAGGCTCACTTCCGGTTCAAAATGGCGGCGCCCAGGCTCACTTCCGGTTCAAAATGGCGGCCCCCGTCTCACTTCCGGTTCAAAATGGCGGCGACCGGGCTCACTTCCGGTTCAAAATGGCGGCGCCCAGGCTTACTTCCGGTTCAAAATGGCGGCCCACGGCTCACTTCCGGTTCAAAATGGCGGCCCCCGGCTTACTCTTGGTTCAAAATGGCGGCGCCCAGGCTCACTTCCGGTTCAAAATGGCGGCGCCCGTGCTAACTTCCGGTTCAAAATGGCAGCTCTCAGGGTCACTTCCTGTTCAAAATGGCGGCGCCCAGGCTCACTTCCGGTTCAAAATGGCGGCGCCCCCATCTCACTTCGGTTCAAAATGGCGGCTCCCAGGCTCACTTCCGGTTCAAAATGGCGGCGCCCGGGCTCACTTTCGGTTCAAAATGGCGGCGCCCAGGCTCACTTCCGGTTCAAAATGGCGGCACTTGGCTCATTTCCGGTTCAAAATGGCGGCCCTCAGCTCACTTCCGGTTCAAAATGGGGGCGCCTGTGCTCAGTTTTGGTTCAAAATGGCAGCGCCTGGCTCACTTCCGGTTCAAAATGGTGGCCCCCGGCTCACTTCCGGTCCAAAATGGCGGCCTTCGGCTCACTTCCGGTTCAAAATGGGGGCGCCTGTGCTCAGTTTTGGTTCAAAATGGCGGCGCCCGGCTCACTTCCGGTTCAAAATGGTGGCCCCCGGCTCACTTCCGGTTCAAAATGGCGGCGCCCGGGCTCACTTCCGGTTCGAAATGGGGGCGCCTGGGCTCAGTTTTTGTTCAAAATGGCGGCTCCAGGGCTCACTTCCGGTTCAAAATGGCGGCCCCCGGGCTCACTTCCGGTTCAAAATGGCGGCGCCCAGGCTCACTTCCGGTTCAAAATGGCGGCGCCCAGGCTCACTTCCGGTGCAGAATGGCGGCGCCCAGGCTCACTTCCGGTTCAAAATGGCGGCCCCCATCTCACTTCCGGTTCAAAACGGCGGCGACAGGGCTCACTTCCGGTTCAAAATGGCGGCGCCCAGCCTTACTTCCGGTTCAAAATGGCGGCCCCCGGGCTCACTTCCGGTTCAAAATGGCGGGGCCCAGGCTCACTTCCGGTTCAAAATGGCTGCCCCCAGCTCACTTCCGGTTCAGAATGAGGGCGCCCAGGCTCACTTTCGGTTGTAAATGGCGGCGCCCCGGCTCACTTCCGGTTCAAAATGGCGGCGCCCAGGCTCACTTCCGGTTCAAACTGCGGCTCCCCGGCTCACTTCCGGTTCAAAATGGCGGCCCCCGTCTCACTTCCGGTTCAAAATGGCGGAGCCGGTGCTCACTTCCGGTTCAAAATGGCGGCGCCCAGGCTCACTTCCGGTTCAAAATGGGGGCGCCCAGGCTCACTTCCGGTTCAAAATGGCGGCGACCAGGCTCACTTCCGGTTCAAAATTGCGGCGCTTAGGCTCATTTCCGGTTCAAAATGGCGGCGCCCAGGCTCACTTCCGGTTCAGAATGGCGGCGCCCGGGCTCACTTCCGGTTCAAAATGGCGGCGCCCAGGCTCACTTCCGGTTCAAAATGGCGGCGCCCAGGCTCACTTCCGGTTCAAAATGGCGGCGTCGAGGCTCACTTCCCGTTCAAAATGGCAACTCCCAGGCTCACTTCCGGTTCAAAATGGCGGCCCCATGCTCACTTCCAGTTCACAATTAAGGCGCACAGGCTCACTTCCGGTTCAAAATGGCGGCCCCCGGCTCACTTCCTGTTCAAAATGGCGGCGCATAGGCTCACTTCCGGTTCAAAATGGCGGCACTTGGCTCATTTCCGGTTCAAAATGGCGGCCCTCAGCTCACTTCCGGTTCAAAATGGGGGCGCCTGTGCTCAGTTTTGGTTCAAAATGGCGGCGCCCGTGCTAACTTCCGGTTCAAAATGGCGGCGCCCGGGCTCACTTCCGGTTCAAAATGGCGGCCCCCGGGCTCACTTCCGGTTTAAAATGGCGGCACCCAGGCTCACTTCCGGTTCAAAATGGCGGCGCCCAGGCTCACTTCCGGTTCAAAATGGCGGCTCCTTGGCTCACTTCCGGTTCAAAATGGCGGCGCCCAGGCTCACTTCCGGTTCAAAATGGCGGCTCCGCGGCTCACTTCCGGTTCAAAATGGCGGCTCGTCGGCTCACTTCCGGTTCAAAATGGCGGCTCGTCGGCTCACTTCCGTTTCAAAATGGCGGCGCCCAGGCTCACTTCCGGTTCAAAATGGCGGCGCCCAGGCTCACTTCCGGTTCAAAATGGCGGCGCCCGGGCTCACTTCCGGTTCAAAATGGCGGCGCCCGGGCTCACTTCCGGTTCAAAATGGCGGCGCCTGTGCTCAGTTTTGGTTCAAAATGGCGGCGCCTGGGCTCACTTCCGGTTCAAAATGGCGGCGCTCGGCCTCACTTCCGGTTCAAAATGGCGGAGCCCTGGCTCACTTCCGGTTCAAAATGGCGGCGCCCAGGCTCACTTCCGGTTCAAAATGGCGGCGCCCAGGCTCACTTCCGGTTCAAAATGGCCGCGCCCTGGCTCACTTCCGGTTCAAAATGGCGGCTCCCAGGCTCACTTCCGGTTCAAAATGGCGGCGACCGGGCTCACTTCCGGTTCAAAATGGCGGCGCCCAGGCTCACTTCCGGTCCAAAATGGCGGCGCCCAGGCTCACTTCCGGTTCAAAATGGCAGCACCCGGGCTCACTTCCGGTTCAAAATGGCGGCGCCCCGGCTCACTTCCGGTTCAAAATGGCGGCGCCCTGGCTCACTTCCCGTTCAAAATGGCAGCGCCCAGGCTCACTTCCGGTTCAAAATGGCGGCGCCCCGGCTCACTTCCGGTTCAAAATGGCGACACACGTGCTCACTTCCGGTTCAAAATGGTGCCCCGGCTCACTTCCGGTTCAAAATGGCGGCGCCCGGGCTCACTTCCGGTTCAAAATGGCGGCGCCCAGGCTCACTTCCGGTTCAAAATGGCAGCGCCCAGGCTCACTTCCGGTTCAAAATGGCGGCGCCCAGGCTCACTTCCGGTTCAAAATGGCAGCGACCGGGCTCACTTCCGGTTCAAAATGGCGCTGCCCAGGCTCACTTCTGGTTCAAAATGGTGCCCCGGCTCACTTCCGGTTCAAAATGGCGGCGACCGGGCTTACTTCCGGTTCAAAATGGCGGCGCCCAGGCTGACTTCCGGTTCAAAATGGCGGCGCCCAGGCTCACTTCCGGTTCAAAATGGCAGCGCCCAGGCTCACTTCCGGTTCAAAATGGCGGCGCCCAGGCTCACTTCCGGTTCAAAATGGCGGCGCCCAGGCTCACTTCCGGTTCAAAATGGCGGCCCCCGGCTTACTCTTGGTTCAAAATGACGGCCCTCAGCTCACTTCCGGTTCAAAATGGGGGCGCCTGTGCTCAGTTTTGGTTCAAAATGGCAGCTCTCAGGCTCACTTCCTGTTCAAAATGGCGGCGCCCAGGCTCACTTCCGGTTCAAAATGGCGGCGCCCATGCTCACTTCCGGTTCAAAATGGCGGCTCCCAGGCTCACTTCCGGTTCAAAATGGCGGCGCCCAGGCTCACTTTCGGTTCAAAATGGCGGCGCCCAGGCTCACTTCCGGTTCAAAGTGGCGGCACTTGGCTCATTTCCGGTTCAAAATGGCGGCCCTCAGCTCACTTCCGGTTCAAAATGGGGGCGCCTGTGCTCAGTTTTGGTTCAAAATGGCGGCGCCTGGCTCACTTCCGGTTCAAAATGGTGGCCCCCGGCACACTTCCGGTTCAAAATGGCGGCCTTCGGCTCACTTCCGGTTCAAAATGGGGGCGCCTGTGCTCAGTTTTGGTTCAAAATGGCGGCGCCCGGCTCACTTCCGGTTCAAAATGGTGGCCCCCGGCTCACTTCCCGTTCAAAATGGCGGCGCCCGGGCTCACTTCCGGTTCGAAATGGGGGCGCCTGGGCTCAGTTTTTGTTCAAAATGGCGGCTCCCAGGCTCACTTCCGGTTCAAAATGGCGGCCCCCGGGCTCACTTCCGGTTCAAAATGGCGGCTCCAGGGCTCACTTCCGGTTCAAAATGGCGGCGCCCAGGCTCACTTCCGGTTCAAAATGGCGGCGCCCAGGCTCACTTCCGGTTCAAAATGGCGGCCCCCGTCTCACTTCCGGTTCAAAATGGCGGCGACCGGGCTCACTTCCGGTTCAAAATGGCGGCGCCCAGGCTTACTTCCGGTTCAAAATGGCGGCCCACGGCTCACTTCCGGTTCAAAATGGCGGCCCCCGGCTTACTCTTGGTTCAAAATGACGGCCCTCAGCTCACTTCCGGTTCAAAATGGGGGCGCCTGTGCTCAGTTTTGGTTCAAAATGGCAGCTCTCAGGCTCAGTTCCTGTTCAAAATGGCGGCGCCCATGCTCACTTCCGGTTCAAAATGGCGGCGCCCAGGCTCACTTCCGGTTCAAAATGGCGGCTCCCAGGCTCACTTCCGGTTCAAAATGGCGGCGCCCAGGCTCACTTTCGGTTCAAAATGGCGGCGCCCAGGCTCACTTCCGGTTCAAAGTGGCGGCACTTGGCTCATTTCCGGTTCAAAATGGCGGCCCTCAGCTCACTTCCGGTTCAAAATGGGGGCGCCTGTGCTCAGTTTTGGTTCAAAATGGCGGCGCCTGGCTCACTTCCGGTTCAAAATGGTGGCCCCATGCTCACTTCCGGTTCAAAATGGCGGCCTTCGGCTCACTTCCGGTTCAAAATGGGGGCGCCTGTGCTCAGTTTTGGTTCAAAATGGCGGCGCCCGGCTCACTTCCGGTTCAAAATGGTGGCCCCCGGCTCACTTCCGGTTCAAAATGGCGGCGCCCGGGCTCACTTCCGGTTCGAAATGGCGGCGCCTGGGCTCAGTTTTTGTTCAAAATGGCGGCTCCCAGGCTCACTTCCGGTTCAAAATGGCAGCACCCGGGCTCACTTCCGGTTCAAAATGGCGGCGCCCAGGCTGACTTCCGGTTCAAAATGGCGGCGCCCAGGCTCACTTCCGGTTCAAAATGGCGGCGCCCAGGCTCACTTCCGGTTCAAAATGGCGGCCCCCGTCTCACTTCCGGTTCAAAATGGCGGCGACCCGGCTCACTTCCGGTTCAAAATGGCGGCGCCCAGGCTTACTTCCGGTTCAAAATGGCGGCCCACGGCTCACTTCCGGTTCAAAATGGCGGCCCCCGGCTTACTCTTGGTTCAAAATGACGGCCCTCAGCTCACTTCCGGTTCAAAATGGGGGCGCCTGTGCTCAGTTTTGGTTCAAAATGGCAGCTCTCAGGGTCACTTCCTGTTCAAAATGGCGGCGCCCAGGCTCACTTCCGGTTCAAAATGGCGGCGCCCCCATCTCACTTCGGTTCAAAATGGCGGCTCCCAGGCTCACTTCCGGTTCAAAATGGCGGCGCCCGGGCTCACTTTCGGTTCAAAATGGCGGCGCCCAGGCTCACTTCCGGTTCAAAATGGCGGCCCTCAGCTCACTTCCGGTTCAAAATGGGGGCGCCTGTGCTCAGTTTTGGTTCAAAATGGCAGCGCCTGGCTCACTTCCGGTTCAAAATGGTGGCCCCCGGCTCACTTCCGGTCCAAAATGGCGGCCTTCGGCTCACTTCCGGTTCAAAATGGGGGCGCCTGTGCTCAGTTTTGGTTCAAAATGGCGGCGCCCGGCTCACTTCCGGTTCAAAATGGTGGCCCCCGGCTCACTTCCGGTTCAAAATGGCGGCGCCCGGGCTCACTTCCGGTTCAAAATGGCGGCGCCTGGGCTCAGTTTTTGTTCAAAATGGCGGCTCCAGGGCTCACTTCCGGTTCAAAATGGCGGCCCCCGGGCTCACTTCCGGTTCAAAATGGCGGCGCCCAGGCTCACTTCCGGTTCAAAATGGCGGCGCCCAGGCTCACTTCCGGTGCAGAATGGCGGCGCCCAGGCTCACTTCCGGTTCAAAATGGCGGCCCCCATCTCACTTCCGGTTCAAAACGGCGGCGACAGGGCTCACTTCCGGTTCAAAATGGCGGCGCCCAGCCTTACTTCCGGTTCAAAATGGCGGCCCCCGGGCTCACTTCCGGTTCAAAATGGCGGGGCCCAGGCTCACTTCCGGTTCAAAATGGCTGCCCCCAGCTCACTTCCGGTTCAGAATGAGGGCGCCCAGGCTCACTTTCGGTTGTAAATGGCGGCGCCCCGGCTCACTTCCGGTTCAAAATGGCGGCGCCCAGGCTCACTTCCGGTTCAAACTGCGGCTCCCCGGCTCACTTCCGGTTCAAAATGGCGGCCCCCGTCTCACTTCCGGTTCAAAATGGCGGAGCCGGTGCTCACTTCCGGTTCAAAATGGCGGCGCCCAGGCTCACTTCCGGTTCAAAATGGGGGCGCCCAGGCTCACTTCCGGTTCAAAATGGCGGCGCCCAGGCTCACTTCCGGTTCAAAATTGCGGCGCTTAGGCTCATTTCCGGTTCAAAATGGCGGCGCCCAGGCTCACTTCCGGTTCAGAATGGCGGCGCCCGGGCTCACTTCCGGTTCAAAATGGCGGCGCCCAGGCTCACTTCCGGTTCAAAATGGGGGCGCCCAGGCTCACTTCCGGTTCAAAATGGCGGCGTCGAGGCTCACTTCCCGTTCAAAATGGCAACTCCCAGGCTCACTTCCGGTTCAAAATGGCGGCCCCATGCTCACTTCCAGTTCACAATTAAGGCGCACAGGCTCACTTCCGGTTCAAAATGGCGGCCCCCGGCTCACTTCCTGTTCAAAATGGCGGCGCCTAGGCTCACTTCCGGTTCAAAATGGCGGCGTCCAGGCTCATTTCCGGTTCAAAATGGCGGCCCTCAGCTCACTTCCGGTTCAAAATGGGGGCGCCTGTGCTCAGTTTTGGTTCAAAATGGCGGCGCCCGTGCTAACTTCCGGTTCAAAATGGCGGCGCCCGGGCTCACTTCCGGTTCAAAATGGCGGCCCCCGGGCTCACTTCCGGTTTAAAATGGCGGCACCCAGGCTCACTTCCGGTTCAAAATGGCGGTGCCCAGGCTCACTTCCGGTTCAAAATGGCGGCGCCCAGGCTCACTTCCGGTTCAAAATGGCGGCGCCCAGGCTCACTTCCGGTTCAAAATGGCGGCTCCGCGGCTCACTTCCGGTTCAAAATGGCGGCTCGTCGGCTCACTTCCGGTTCAAAATGGCGGCTCGTCGGCTCACTTCCGTTTCAAAATGGCGGCGCCCAGGCTCACTTCCGGTTCAAAATGGCGGCGCCCCCATCTCACTTCCGGTTCAAAACGGCGGCTCCCAGGCTCACTTCCGGTTCAAAATGGCGGCGCCCGGGCTCACTTTCGGTTCAAAATGGCGGCGCCCAGGCTCACTTCCGGTTCAAAATGGCGGCGCCCAGGCTCACTTCCGGTTCAGAATGGCGGCACCCAGGCTCACTTCCGGTTCAAAATGGCGGCCCCGTCTCACTTCCGGTTCAAAATGGCGGCGACCGGGCTCACTTCCGGTTCAAAATGGCGGCGCCCAGGCTTACTTCCGGTTCAAAATGGCGGCCCCCGGCTCACTTCCGGTTCAAAATGGCGGCCCCCGGCTTACTCTTGGTTCAAAATGACGGCCCTCAGCTCACTTCCGGTTCAAAATGGGGGCGCCTGTGCTCAGTTTTGGTTCAAAATGGCAGCTCTCAGGCTCACTTCCGGTTCAAAATGGCGGCGCCCAGGCTCACTTCCGGTTCAAAATGGCGGCGCCCATGCTCACTTCCGGTTCAAAATGGCGGCTCCCAGGCTCACTTCCGGTTCAAAATGGCGGCGCCCAGGCTCACTTTCGGTTCAAAATGGCGGCGCCCAGGCTCACTTCCGGTTCAAAGTGGCGGCACTTGGCTCATTTCCGGTTCAAAATGGCGGCCCTCAGCTCACTTCCGGTTCAAAATGGGGGCGCCTGTGCTCAGTTTTGGTTCAAAATGGCGGCGCCTGGACTCACTTCCGGTTCAAAATGGTGGCCCCCGGCTCACTTCCGGTTCAAAATGGCGGCCTTCGGCTCACTTCCGGTTCAAAATGGGGGCGCCTGTGCTCAGTTTTGGTTCAAAATGGCGGCGCCCGGCTCACTTCCGGTTCAAAATGGTGGCCCCCGGCTCACTTCCGGTTCAAAATGGCGGCGCCCGGGCTCACTTCCGGTTCGAAATGGGGGCGCCTGGGCTCAGTTTTTGTTCAAAATGGCGGCTCCCAGGCTCACTTCCGGTTCAAAATGGCGGCCCCCGGGCTCACTTCCGGTTCAAAATGGCGGCGCCCAGGCTCACTTCCGGTTCAAAATGGCGGCGCCCAGGCTCACTTCCGGTTCAAAATGGCGGCGCCCAGGCTCACTTCCGGTTCAAAATGGCGGCCCCCGTCTCACTTCCGGTTCAAAATGGCGGCGACCGGGCTCACTTCCGGTTCAAAATGGCGGCGCCCAGGCTTACTTCCGGTTCAAAATGGCGGCGCCCAGGCTCACTTCCGGTTCAAAATGGCGGCCCCCGGCTTACTCTTGGTTCAAAATGACGGCCCTCAGCTCACTTCCGGTTCAAAATGGGGGCGCCTGTGCTCAGTTTTGGTTCAAAATGGCAGCTCTCAGGCTCACTTCCTGTTCAAAATGGCGGCGCCCAGGCTCACTTCCGGTTCAAAATGGCGGCGCCCCCATCTCACTTCCGGTTCAAAATGGCGGCTCCCAGGCTCACTTCCGGTTCAAAATGGCGGCGCCCGGGCTCACTTTCGGTTCAAAATGGCGGCGCCCAGGCTCACTTCCGGTTCAAAATGGCGGCACTTGGCTCATTTCCGGTTCAAAATGGCGGCCCTCAGCTCACTTCCGGTTCAAAATGGGGGCGCCTGTGCTCAGTTTTGGTTCAAAATGGCGGCGCCTGGCTCACTTCCGGTTCAAAATGGCGGCGCCCAGGCTCACTTCCGGTTCAAAATGTCGGCGCCCGGGCTCACTTCCGGTTCAAAATGGCGGCACTTGGCTCATTTCCGGTTCAAAATGGCGGCCCTCAGCTCACTTCCGGTTCAAAATGGCGGCGCCCAGGCTCACTTCCGGTTCAAAATGGCGGCGCTCGGCCTCACATCCGGTTCAAAGTGGCGGCGCCCTGGCTCACTTCCGGTTCAAAATGGCGGCGCCCGGGCTCACTTCCGGTTCAAAATGGCGGCGCCCAGGCTCACTTCCGGTTCAAAATGGCCGCGCCCTGGCTCACTTCCGGTTCAAAATGGCGGCGCCCAGGCTCACTTCCGGTTCAAAATGTCGGCGCCCAGGCTCACTTCCGGTTCAAAATGGCGGCGCCCAGGCTCACTTCCGGTCCAAAATGGCGGCGCCCGGGCTCACTTCCGGTTCAAAATGGCAGCACCCGGGCTCACTTCCGGTTCAAAATGGCGGTGCCCCGGCTCACTTCCGGTTCAAAATGGCGGCGCCCTGGCTCACTTCCCGTTCAAAATGGCAGCGCCCAAGCTCACTTCCGGTTCAAAATGGCGGCGCCCCCATCTCACTTCCGGTTCAAAATGGCGGCGACCGGGCTCACTTCCGGTTCAAAATGGGGGCGCCCAGGCTTACTTCCGGTTCAAAATGGCGGCCCCCGGGCTCACTTCCGGTTCAAAATGGCGGCGCCCAGGCTCACTTCCGGTTCAAAATGGCGGCGCCCAGGCTCACTTCCGGTTCAAAATGGCGGCGCCCAGGCTCACTTCCGGTTCAAAATGGCGGCCCCCGGCTCACTTCCGGTTCAAAATGGCGGCGACCGGGCTCACTTCCGGTTCAAAATGGCGGCGCACAGGCTTACTTCCGGTTCAAAATGGCGGCCCACGGCTCACTTCCGGTTCAAAATGGCGGCCCCCGGCTTACTCTTGGTTCAAAATGACGGCCCTCAGCTCACTTCCGGTTCAAAATGGGGGCGCCTGTGCTCAGTTTTGGTTCAAAATGGCAGCTCTCAGGCTCAGTTCCTGTTCAAAATGGCGGCGCCCATGCTCACTTCCGGTTCAAAATGGCGGCTCCCAGGCTCACTTCCGGTTCAAAATGGCGGCTCCCAGGCTCACTTCCGGTTCAAAATGGCGGCGCCCAGGCTCACTTTCGGTTCAAAATGGCGGCGCCCAGGCTCACTTCCGGTTCAAAGTGGCGGCACTTGGCTCATTTCCGGTTCAAAATGGCGGCCCTCAGCTCACTTCCGGTTCAAAATGGGGGCGCCTGTGCTCAGTTTTGGTTCAAAATGGCGGCGCCTGGCTCACTTCCGGTTCAAAATGGTGGCCCCATGCTCACTTCCGGTTCAAAATGGCGGCCTTCGGCTCACTTCCGGTTCAAAATGGGGGCGCCTGTGCTCAGTTTTGGTTCAAAATGGCGGCGCCCGGCTCACTTCCGGTTCAAAATGGTGGCCCCCGGCTCACTTCCCGTTCAAAATGGCGGCGCCCGGGCTCACTTCCGGTTCGAAATGGGGGCGCCTGGGCTCAGTTTTTGTTCAAAATGGCGGCTCCCAGGCTCACTTCCGGTTCAAAATGGCAGCACCCGGGCTCACTTCCGGTTCAAAATGGCGGCGCCCAGGCTGACTTCCGGTTCAAAATGGCGGCGCCCAGGCTCACTTCCGGTTCAAAATGGCGGCGCCCAGGCTCACTTCCGGTTCAAAATGGCGGCCCCCGTCTCACTTCCGGTTCAAAATGGCGGCGACCGGGCTCACTTCCGGTTCAAAATGGCGGCGCCCAGGCTTACTTCCGGTTCAAAATGGCGGCCCACGGCTCACTTCCGGTTCAAAATGGCGGCCCCCGGCTTACTCTTGGTTCAAAATGACGGCCCTCAGCTCACTTCCGGTTCAAAATGGGGGCGCCTGTGCTCAGTTTTGGTTCAAAATGGCAGCTCTCAGGGTCACTTCCTGTTCAAAATGGCGGCGCCCAGGCTCACTTCCGGTTCAAAATGGCGGCGCCCCCATCTCACTTCGGTTCAAAATGGCGACTCCCAGGCTCACTTCCGGTTCAAAATGGCGGCGCCCGGGCTCACTTTCGGTTCAAAATGGCGGCGCCCAGGCTCACTTCCGGTTCAAAATGGCGGCACTTGGCTCATTTCCGGTTCAAAATGGTGGCCCTCAGCTCACTTCCGGTTCAAAATGGGGGCGCCTGTGCTCAGTTTTGGTTCAAAATGGCAGCGCCTGGCTCACTTCCGGTTCAAAATGGTGGCCCCCGGCTCACTTCCGGTCCAAAATGGCGGCCTTCGGCTCACTTCCGGTTCAAAATGGGGGCGCCTGTGCTCAGTTTTGGTTCAAAATGGCGGCGCCCGGCTCACTTCCGGTTCAAAATGGTGGCCCCCGGCTCACTTCCGGTTCAAAATGGCGGCGCCCGGGCTCACTTCCGGTTCAAAATGGCGGCGCCCAGGCTCACTTCCGGTGCAGAATGGCGGCGCCCAGGCTCACTTCAGGTTCAAAATGGCGGCCCCCATCTCACTTCCGGTTCAAAATGGCGGCGACAGGGCTCACTTCCGGTTCAAAATGGCGGCGCCCAGCCTTACTTCCGGTTCAAAATGGCGGCCCCCGGGCTCACTTCCGGTTCAAAATGGCGGGGCCCAGGCTCACTTCCGGTTCAAAATGGCTGCCCCCAGCTCACTTCCGGTTCAGAATGAGGGCGCCCAGGCTCACTTTCGGTTGTAAATGGCGGCGCCCCGGCTCACTTCCGGTTCAAAATGGCGGCGCCCAGGCTCACTTCCGGTTCAAACTGCGGCTCCCCGGCTCACTTCCGGTTCAAAATGGCGGCCCCCGTCTCACTTCCGGTTCAAAATGGCGGCGCCCAGGCTCACTTCCGGTTCAAAATGGCGGCGCCCAGGCTCACTTCCGGTTCAAAATGGGGGCGCCCAGGCTCACTTCCGGTTCAAAATGGCGGCGCCCAGGCTCACTTCCGGTTCAAAATTGCGGCGCTTAGGCTCATTTCCGGTTCAAAATGGCGGCGCCCAGGCTCACTTCCGGTTCAGAATGGCGGCGCCCGGGCTCACTTCCGGTTCAAAATGGCGGCGCCCAGGCTCACTTCCGGTTCAAAATGGCGGCGTCGAGGCTCACTTCCCGTTCAAAATGGCAACTCCCAGGCTCACTTCCGGTTCAAAATGGCGGCCCCATGCTCACTTCCAGTTCACAATTAAGGCGCACAGGCTCACTTCCGGTTCAAAATGGCGGCCCCCGGCTCACTTCCTGTTCAAAATGGCGGCGCCTAGGCTCACTTCCGGTTCAAAATGGCGGCACTTGGCTCATTTCCGGTTCAAAATGGCGGCCCTCAGCTCACTTCTGGTTCAAAATGGGGGCGCCTGTGCTCAGTTTTGGTTCAAAATGGCGGCGCCCGTGCTAACTTCCGGTTCAAAATGGCGGCGCCCGGGCTCACTTCTGGTTCAAAATGGCGGCCCCCGGGCTCACTTCCGGTTTAAAATGGCGGCACCCAGGCTCACTTCCGGTTCAAAATGGCGGCGCCCAGGCTCACTTCCGGTTCAAAATGGCGGCTCCTTGGCTCACTTCCGGTTCAAAATGGCGGCGCCCAGGCTCACTTCCGGTTCAAAATGGCGGCTCCGCGGCTCACTTCCGGTTCAAAATGGCGGCTCGTCGGCTCACTTCCGGTTCAAAATGGCGGCTCGTCGGCTCACTTCCGTTTCAAAATGGCGGCGCCCAGGCTCACTTCCGGTTCAAAATGGCGGCGCCCAGGCTCACTTCCGGTTCAAAATGGCGGCGCCCGGGCTCACTTCCGGTTCAAAATGGCGGCGCCCGGGCTCACTTCCGGTTCAAAATGGCGGCGCCTGTGCTCAGTTTTGGTTCAAAATGGCGGCGCCTGGGCTCACTTCCGGTTCAAAATGGCGGCGCTCGGCCTCACTTCCGGTTCAAAATGGCGGAGCCCTGGCTCACTTCCGGTTCAAAATGGCGGCGCCCGGGCTCACTTCCGGTTCAAAATGGCGGCGCCCAGGCTCACTTCCGGTTCAAAATGGCCGCGCCCTGGCTCACTTCCGGATCAAAATTGCGGCGCCCGGGCTCACTTCCGGTTCAAAATGGCGGCGACCGGGCTCACTTCCGGTTCAAAATGGCGGCGCCCAGGCTCACTTCCGGTCCAAAATGGCGGCGCCCAGGCTCACTTCCGGTTCAAAATGGCAGCACCCGGGCTCACTTCCGGTTCAAAATGGCGGCGCCCCGGCTCACTTCCGGTTCAAAATGGCGGCGCCCTGGCTCACTTCCCGTTCAAAATGGCAGCGCCCAGGCTCACTTCCGGTTCAAAATGGCGGCGCCCCGGCTCACTTCCGGTTCAAAATGGCGACACACGTGCTCACTTCCGGTTCAAAATGGTGCCCCGGCTCACTTCCGGTTCAAAATGGCGGCGCCCGGGCTCACTTCCGGTTCAAAATGGCGGCGCCCAGGCTCACTTCCGGTTCAAAATGGCAGCGCCCAGGCTCACTTCCGGTTCAAAATGGCGGCCCCCGTCTCACTTCTGGTTCAAAATGGCAGCGACCGGGCTCACTTCCGGTTCAAAATGGCGCTGCCCAGGCTCACTTCCGGTTCAAAATGGTGCCCCGGCTCACTTCCGGTTCAAAATGGCGGCGACCGGGCTTACTTCCGGTTCAAAATGGCGGCGCCCAGGCTGACTTCCGGTTCAAAATGGCGGCGCCCAGGCTCACTTCCGGTTCAAAATGGCAGCGCCCAGGCTCACTTCCGGTTCAAAATGGCGGCGCCCAGGCTCACTTCCGGTTCAGAATGGCGGCACCCAGGCTCACTTCCGGTTCAAAATGGCGGCCCCGTCTCACTTCCGGTTCAAAATGGCGGCGACCAGGCTCACTTCCGGTTCAAAATGGCGGCGCACAGGCTTACTTCCGGTTCAAAATGGCGGCCCACGGCTCACTTCCGGTTCAAAATGGCGGCCCCCGGCTTACTCTTGGTTCAAAATGACGGCCCTCAGCTCACTTCCGGTTCAAAATGGGGGCGCCTGTGCTCAGTTTTGGTTCAAAATGGCAGCTCTCAGGCTCACTTCCTGTTCAAAATGGCGGCGCCCAGGCTCACTTCCGGTTCAAAATGGCGGCGCCCATGCTCACTTCCGGTTCAAAATGGCGGCTCCCAGGCTCACTTCCGGTTCAGAATGAGGGCGCCCAGGCTCACTTTCGGTTGAAAATGGCGGCGCCCAGGCTCACTTCCGGTTCAAAATGGCGGCGCCCAGGCTCACGTCCGGTTCAAACTGCGGCTCCCCGGCTCACTTCCGGTTCAAAATGGCGGCCCCCGTCTCACTTCCGGTTCAAAATGGCTGAGCCGGTGCTCACTTCCGGTTCAAAATGGCGGCGCCCAGGCTCACTTCCGGTTCAAAATGGGGGCGCCCAGGCTCACTTCCGGTTCAAAATGGCGGCGCCCAGGCTCACTTCCGGTTCAAAATTGCGGCGCTTAGGCTCATTTCCGGTTCAAAATGGCGGCGCCCAGGCTCACTTCCGGTTCAGAATGGCGGCGCCCGGGCTCACTTCCGGTTCAAAATGGCGACGCCCAGGCTCACTTCCGGTTCAAAATGGCGGCGCCCAGGCTCACTTTCGGTTCAAAATGGCGGCGCCCAGGCTCACTTCCGGTTCAAAGTGGCGGCACTTGGCTCATTTCCGGTTCAAAATGGCGGCCCTCAGCTCACTTCCGGTTCAAAATGGGGGCGCCTGTGCTCAGTTTTGGTTCAAAATGGCGGCGCCTGGCTCACTTCCGGTTCAAAATGGTGGCCCCCGGCTCACTTCCGGTTCAAAATGGCGGCCTTCGGCTCACTTCCGGTTCAAAATGGGGGCGCCTGTGCTCAGTTTTGGTTCAAAATGGCGGCGCCCGGCTCACTTCCGGTTCAAAATGGTGGCCCCCGGCTCACTTCCCGTTCAAAATGGCGGCGCCCGGGCTCACTTCCGGTTCGAAATGGGGGCGCCTGGGCTCAGTTTTTGTTCAAAATGGCGGCTCCCAGGCTCACTTCCGGTTCAAAATGGCGGCCCCCGGGCTCACTTCCAGTTCAAAATGGCGGCTCCAGGGCTCACTTCCGGTTCAAAATGGCGGCGCCTAGGCTCACTTCCGGTTCAAAATGGCGGCGCCCAGGCTCACTTCCGGTTCAAAATGGCGCCCCCCGTCTCACTTCCGGTTCAAAATGGCGGCGACCGGGCTCACTTCCGGTTCAAAATGGCGTCGCCCAGGCTTACTTCCGGTTCAAAATGGCGGCCCACGGCTCACTTCCGGTTCAAAATGGCGGCCCCCGGCTTACTCTTGGTTCAAAATGACGGCCCTCAGCTCACTTCCGGTTCAAAATGGGGCGCCTGTGCTCAGTTTTGGTTCAAAATGGCAGCTCTCAGGCTCAGTTCCTGTTCAAAATGGCGGCGCCCAGGCTCACTTCCGGTTCAAAATGGCGGCGCCCCCATCTCACTTCCGGTTCAAAATGGCGGCTCCCAGGCTCACTTCCGGTTCAAAATGGCGGCGCCCGGGCTCACTTTCGGTTCAAAATAGCGGCGCCCAGGCTCACTTCCGGTTCAAAATGGCGGCGCCCAGGCTCACTTCCGGTTCAGAATGGCGGCACCCAGGCTCACTTCCGGTTCAAAATGGCGGCCCCGTCTCACTTCCGGTTCAAAATGGCGGCGACCGGGCTCACTTCCGGTTCAAAATGGCGGCGCCCAGGCTTACTTCCGGTTCAAAATGGCGGCCCCCGGCTCACTTCCGGTTCAAAATGGCGGCCCCCGGCTTACTCTTGGTTCAAAATGACGGCCCTCAGCTCACTTCCGGTTCAAAATGGGGGCGCCTGTGCTCAGTTTTGGTTCAAAATGGCAGCTCTCAGGCTCACTTCCGGTTCAAAATGGCGGCGCCCAGGCTCACTTCCGGTTCAAAATGGCGGCGCCCATGCTCACTTCCGGTTCAAAATGGCGGCTCCCAGGCTCACTTCCGGTTCAAAATGGCGGCGCCCAGGCTCACTTTCGGTTCAAAATGGCGGCGCCCAGGCTCACTTCCGGTTCAAAGTGGCGGCACTTGGCTCATTTCCGGTTCAAAATGGCGGCCCTCAGCTCACTTCCGGTTCAAAATGGGGGCGCCTGTGCTCAGTTTTGGTTCAAAATGGCGGCGCCTGGCTCACTTCCGGTTCAAAATGGTGGCCCCCGGCTCACTTCCGGTTCAAAATGGCGGCCTTCGGCTCACTTCCGGTTCAAAATGGGGGCGCCTGTGCTCAGTTTTGGTTCAAAATGGCGGCGCCCGGCTCACTTCCGGTTCAAAATGGTGGCCCCCGGCTCACTTCCGGTTCAAAATGGCGGCGCCCGGGCTCACT
Source organism: Periparus ater (assembly GCA_032357785.1). NCBI lineage: Eukaryota > Metazoa > Chordata > Aves > Passeriformes > Paridae > Periparus > Periparus ater. The sequence continues at coordinate 3,793,536 of CM063632.1, read as the reverse complement.
TCCGGTTCGAAATGGGGGCGCCTGGGCTCAGTTTTTGTTCAAAATGGCGGCTCCCAGGCTCACTTCCGGTTCAAAATGGCGGCCCCCGGGCTCACTTCCGGTTCAAAATGGCGGCGCCCAGGCTCACTTCCGGTTCAAAATGGCGGCGCCCAGGCTCACTTCCGGTTCAAAATGGCGGCGCCCAGGCTCACTTCCGGTTCAAAATGGCGGCCCCCGTCTCACTTCCGGTTCAAAATGGCGGCGACCGGGCTCACTTCCGGTTCAAAATGGCGGCGCCCAGGCTTACTTCCGGTTCAAAATGGCGGCGCCCAGGCTCACTTCCGGTTCAAAATGGCGGCCCCCGGCTTACTCTTGGTTCAAAATGACGGCCCTCAGCTCACTTCCGGTTCAAAATGGGGGCGCCTGTGCTCAGTTTTGGTTCAAAATGGCAGCTCTCAGGCTCACTTCCTGTTCAAAATGGCGGCGCCCAGGCTCACTTCCGGTTCAAAATGGCGGCGCCCCCATCTCACTTCCGGTTCAAAATGGCGGCTCCCAGGCTCACTTCCGGTTCAAAATGGCGGCGCCCGGGCTCACTTTCGGTTCAAAATGGCGGCTCCCAGGCTCACTTCCGGTTCAAAATGGCGGCGCCCAGGCTCACTTCCGGTTCAAAATGGCGGCGCCCAGGCTCACTTCCGGTTCAAAATGGCGGCACTTGGCTCATTTCAGGTTCAAAATGGCGGCGCCCAGGCTCACTTCCGGTTCAAAATGGCGGCGCCCAGGCTCACTTCCGGTTCAAAATGGCGGCACTTGGCTCATTTCAGGTTCAAAATGGCGGCCCTCAGCTCACTTCCCGTTCAAAATGGCGCCTCCCAGGCTCACTTCCGGTTCAAAATGGCGGAGCCCGGGCTCACTTCCGGTTCAAAATGCTGGCGCCCAGGCTCACTTCCGGTTCAAAATGGCGGCCCCCAGGCTCACTTCCGGTTCAAAATGGCGGCGCCCCAGATCACTTCCGGTTCAAAATGGCGGCGCCCGGGCTCACTTCCTGTTCAAAATGGCGGCGCCCAGGCTCACTTCCGGTTCAAAATGGCGGTGCCCAGACTTGCTTCCGATTCAAAATGGCTGCGCCCAGGCTCACTTCCGGTTCAAAATGGTGGAGCCCGGGCTCAGTTCCGGTTCAAAATGGGGGCCCCCAGGCTCAAGTCCGGTCTAATACGGCAACAGACAGGCTCACTACCGGTTCAAAATGTTGGCGTCCAGGCTCACTTCCGGTTCAAAATGTCGGCGTCCAGGCTCATTTCCGGTTCAAAATGGCGGTGCCAAGGCTCAATTCCGGTTCAAAATGGCGGCACGCAGGCTCACGTCCGGTCCAATATGGCAGCCCTGGGCTCACTTCCGGTTCAAAATGGCGGCGTCCAGGCTCACTTCCGGTTCAAAATGGCGGCGTCCAGGCTCATTTCCGGTTCAAAATGGCGGCGTCCCGTCTCACTTCCCGTTCAAAATGGCGCCTCCCAGGCTCACTTCCGGTTCAAAATTGGGGCCCCCAGGCTCATTTCCGGTTCAAAATGGCAGCGCCCAGGCTCACGTCCGGTTCAAAATGGCGGCGCCCATGCTCACTTCCTATTTAAAATGGCGGCGCCCAGGCTCACTTCCGGTTCAAAATGCCGGTGCCCAGACTCATTTCCTGTTTAAAATGGCGGCGCCCAGGCTCACTTCCGGTTCAAAATGCCGGTGCCCAGGCTCACTTCCGGTTCAAAATTGGGGCCCCCAGGCTCACTTCCGGTTCAAAATGGCGGAGCCCGGGCTCACTTCCGGTTCAAAATGGCGGCGCCCAGGCTCACTTCCGGTTCAAAATGGGGGCCACCAGGCTCACGTCCGGTTCAAAATGGCAGCGCCCAGGCTCACTTCCGGTCGAATATGGCGGCCCCCAGACTCATTTCCGGTTCAAAATGGCGGCGCCCGGGCTCACTTCCGGTCCAAAATGGCGGCGCCCAGGCTCACTTCCGGTTCAAAATGGCGGCCCCCGGGCTCACTTCCGGTTCAAAATGGCGGCGCCCAGGCTCACTTCCGGTTCAAAATGGCGGCGCCCAGGCTCACTTCCGGTTCAAAAGGGCAGCGCCCAGGCTCACTTCCGGTTCAAAATGGCGGCCCCCGTCTCACTTCCGGTTCAAAATGGCGGCGCCCAGGCTCACTTCCGGTTCAAAATGTTGGCGTCCAGGCTCACTTCCGGTTCAAAATGGCTGCCCCCAGCTCACTTCCGGTTCAGAATGAGGGCGCCTGGGCTCACTTTCGGTTGAAAATGGCGGCGCCCAGGCTCTCTTCCGGTTCAAAATGGCGGCGCCCTGGCTCACTTCCGGTTCAAACTGAGGCTCCCCGGCTCACTTCCGGTTCAAAATGGCGGCGCCAAGGCTCACTTCCGGTTCAAAATGGCGGCCCCCGGGCTCACTTCCGGTTCAAAATGGCGGCGTCCAGGCTCACTTCCGGTTCAAAATGTCGGCGCCCGGGCTCACTTCCGGTTCAAAATGGCGGCGCCCTGGCTCACTTCCCGTTCAAAATGGCAGCGCCCAGGCTCACTTCCGGTTCAAAATGGCGGCCCCGTCTCACTTCCGGTTCAAAATGGCGGCGACCGGGCTCACTTCCGATTCAAAATGGCGGCGCCCAGGCTTACTTCCGGTTCAAAATGGCGGCCCCCAAGCTCACTTCCGGTTCAAAATGGCGGCTCCCAGGCTCACTTCCGGTTCAAAATGGCGGCGCCCAGGCTCACTTCCGGTTCAGAATGGCGGCACCCAGGCTCACTTCCGGTTCAAAATGGCGGCCCCCGTCTCACTTCCGGTTCAAAATGGCGGCGACCGGGCTCACTTCCGGTTCAAAATGGCGGCGCCCAGGCTTACTTCCGGTTCAAAATGGCGGCCCCCGGCTCACTTCCGGTTCAAAATGGCGGCCCCCGGCTTACTTCCGGTTCAAAATGGCGGCCCTCAGCTCACTTCCGGTTCAAAATGGCGGCGCCCAGGTTCACTTCCGGTTCAAAATGGCGGCTCCCAGGCTCACTTCCGGTTCAAAATGGCGGCGCCCAGGCTCACTTCCGGTTCAAAATGGCGGCGCCCCCATCTCACTTCCGGTTCAAAATGGCGGCCCCCGGCTTACTTCCGGTTCAAAATGGCGGCCCCCGGCTCACTTCCGGTTCAAAATGGCGGCCCCCGGCTTACTTCCGGTTCAAAATGGCGGCCCTCAGCTCACTTCCGGTTCAAAATGGCGGCGCCCAGGTTCACTTCCGGTTCAAAATGGCGGCTCCCAGGCTCACTTCCGGTTCAAAATGGCGGCGCCCAGGCTCACTTCCGGTTCAAAATGGCGGCGCCCCCATCTCACTTCCGGTTCAAAATGGCGGCGCCCAGGCTCACTTCCGGTTCAAAATGGCGGCGCCCAGGCTCACTTCCGGTTCAAAATGGCGGCACTTGGCTCATTTCAGGTTCAAAATGGCGGCCCTCAGCTCACTTCCGGTTCAAAATGGCGGCGCCCGGGCTCATTTCCGGTTCAAAATGGCGGCGCCCAGGCTCACTTCCGGTTCAAAATGGCGGCGCCCAGGCTCACTTCCGGTTCAAAATGGCGGCGCCCGGGCTCACTTTCGGTTCAAAACGGTGGTGCCCAGGCTCACTTCCGGTTCAAAATGGCGGCGCCCGGGCTCACGTCCGGTTCGAAATGGCGGCGCCCAGGCTCACTTCCGGTTCAAAATGGCGGCGCCCAGGCTCACTTCCGGTTCAAAATGGCGGCGCCCAGGCTCACTTCCGGTTCAAAATGGCGGCGCCCAGGCTCACTTCCGGTTCAAAACGGCGGCGCCCAGGCTTACGTCCGGTTCAAAATGGCGGCCCCCGTCTCACTTCCGGTTCAAAATGGCAGCGACCGGGCTCACTTCCAATTCAAAATGGCGCTGCCCAGGCTCACTTCCGGTTCAAAATGGCGGCGCCCAGGCTCACTTCCGGTTCAAAATGGCGGCGCCCAGGCTCACTTCCGGTTCAAAATGGCGGCCCTCAGCTCACTTCCGGTTCAAAATGGCAGCGACCGGGCTCACTTCCGGTTCAAAATGGCGCTGCCCAGGCTCACTTCCGGTTCAAAATGGCGCCCCGTCTCACTTCCGGTTCAAAATGGCGGCGACCAAGCTCACTTCCGGTTCAAAATGGCGGCGCCCAGGCTTACTTCCGGTTCAAAATGGCGGCCCCCAAGCTCACTTCCGGTTCAAAATGGCGGCGCCCAGGCTCACTTCCGGTTCAAAATGGCGGCGCCCAGGCTCACTTCCGGTTCAGAATGGCGGCACCCAGGCTCACTTCCGGTTCAAAATGGCGGCCCCCGTCTCACTTCCGGTTCAAAATGGCGGCGACCGGGCTCACTTCCGGTTCAAAATGGCGGCGCCCAGGCTCACTTCCGGTTCAAAATGGCGGCCCCCGGCTCACTTCCGGTTCAAAATGGCGGCCCCCGGCTTACTTCCGGTTCAAAATGGCGGCCCCCGTCTCACTTCCGGTTCAAAATGGCGGCGCCCAGGTTCACTTCCGGTTCAAAATGGCGGCTCCCAGGCTCACTTCCGGTTCAAAATGGCGGCGCCCAGGCTCACTTCCGGTTCAAAATGGCGGCGCCCAGGCTCACTTCCGGTTCAAAATGGTGGCACTTGGCTCATTTCCGGTTCAAAATGGCGGCGCCCAGGCTCACTTCCGGTTCAAAATGGCGGCGCCCAGGCTCACTTCCGGTTCAAAATGGCGGCACTTGGCTCATTTCAGGTTCAAAATGGCGGCCCTCAGCTCACTTCCGGTTCAAAATGGCGGCGCCCGGGCTCATTTCCGGTTCAAAATGGCGGCGCCCAGGCTCACTTCCGGTTCAAAATGGCGGCGCCCAGGCTCACTTCCGGTTCAAAATGGCGGCGCCCGGGCTCACTTTCGGTTCAAAACGGTGGTGCCCAGGCTCACTTCCGGTTCAAAATGGCGGCGCCCAGGCTCACTTCCGGTTCAAAATGGCGGCGCCCAGGCTCACTTCCGGTTCAAAATGGCGGCGCCCAGGCTCACTTCCGGTTCAAAATGGCGGCCCCCGGGCTCACTTCCGGTTCAAAATGGCGGCGCCCAGGCTCACTTCCGGTTCAAAATGGCGGCGACCGGGCTCACTTCCGGTTCAAAATGGCGGCGCCCCGGCTCACTTCCGGTTCAAAATGGCGGCACCCTGGCTCACTTCCGGTTCAAAATGGCGGCGCCCAGGCTCACTTCCGGTTCAAAATGGCGGCGCCCAGACTCACTTCCGGTTCAAAATGGCGGCGCCCGGGCTCACGTCCGGTTCGAAATGGCGGCGCCCAGGCTCACTTCCGGTTCAAAATGGCGGCCCCCGGGCTCACTTCCGGTTCAAAATGGCGGCGCCCAGGCTCACTTCCGGTTCAAAATGGCGGCGCCCAGGCTCACTTCCGGTTCAAAACGGCGGCGCCCAGGCTTACTTCCGGTTCAAAATGGCGGCCCCCGTCTCACTTCCGGTTCAAAATGGCAGCGACCGGGCTCACTTCCAATTCAAAATGGCGCTGCCCAGGCTCACTTCCGGTTCAAAATGGCGGCCCCGTCTCACTTCCGGTTCAAAACGGCGGCGACCGGGCTCACTTCCGGTTCAAAATGGCGGCGCCCAGGCTTACTTCCGGTTCAAAATGGCGGCCCCCGGGCTCACTTCCGGTTCAAAATGGAGGCGCCCAGGCTCACTTCCGGTTCAAAATGGCGGCGCCCAGGTTCACTTCCCGTTCAAAATGGCGGCTCCCAGGCTCACTTCCGGTTCAAAATGGCGGCGCCCAGGCTCACTTCCGGTTCAAAATGGCGGCGCCCAGGCTCACTTCCGGTTCAAAATGGCGGCACTTGGCTCATTTCCGGTTCAAAATGGCGGCGCCCAGGCTCACTTCCGGTTCAAAATGGCGGCGCCCAGGCTCACTTCCGGTTCAAAATGGCGGCACTTGGCTCATTTCAGGTTCAAAATGGCGGCCCTCAGCTCACTTCCGGTTCAAAATGGCGGCGCCCGGGCTCATTTCCGGTTCAAAATGGCGGCGCCCAGGCTCACTTCCGGTTCAAAATGGCGGCGCCCAGGCTCACTTCCGGTTCAAAATGGCGGCGCCCTGGGCTCACTTTCGGTTCAAAACGGTGGTGCCCAGGCTCACTTCCGGTTCAAAATGGCGGCGCCCAGGCTCACTTCCGGTTCAAAATGGCGGCGCCCAGGCTCACTTCCGGTTCAAAATGGCGGCGCCCAGGCTCACTTCCGGTTCAAAACGGCGGCGCCCAGGCTTACGTCCGGTTCAAAATGGCGGCCCCCGTCTCACTTCCGGTTCAAAATGGCAGCGACCGGGCTCACTTCCAATTCAAAATGGCGCTGCCCAGGCTCACTTCCGGTTCAAAATGGCGGCCCCGTCTCACTTCCGGTTCAAAACGGCGGCGACCGGGCTCACTTCCGGTTCAAAATGGCGGCGCCCAGGCTCACTTCCGGTTCAAAATGGCGGCCCCCGGGCTCACTTCCGGTTCAAAATGGAGGCGCCCAGGCTCACTTCCGGTTCAAAATGGCGGCGCCCAGGTTCACTTCCGGTTCAAAATGGCGGCTCCCAGGCTCACTTCCGGTTCAAAATGGCGGCCCCCAAGCTGACTTCCGGTTCAAAATGGCGGCGCCCAGGCTCACTTCCGGTTCAAAATGGCGGCGCCCAGGCTCACTTCCGGTTCAGAATGGCGGCACCCAGGCTCACTTCCGGTTCAAAATGGCGGCTTCCGTCTCACTTCCGGTTCAAAATGGCGGCGACCGGGCTCACTTCCGGTTCAAAATGGCGGCGCCCAGGCTTACTTCCGGTTCAAAATGGCGGCCCACGGCTCACTTCCGGTTCAAAATGGCGGCCCCCGGCTTACTTCCGGTTCAAAATGGCGGCCCTCAGCTCACTTCCGGTTCAAAATGGCGGCGCCCAGGTTCACTTCCGGTTCAAAATGGCGGCTCCCTGGCTCACTTCCGGTTCAAAATGGCGGCGCCCAGGCTCACTACCGGTTCAAAATGGCGGCGCCCAGGCTCACTTCCGGTTCAAAATGGCGGCACTTGGCTCATTTCCGGTTCAAAATGTCGGCGCCCAGGCTCACTTCCGGTTCAAAATGGCGGCGCCCAGGCTCACTTCCGGTTCAAAATGGCGGCACTTGGCTCATTTCAGGTTCAAAATGGCGGCCCTCAGCTCACTTCCGGTTCAAAATGGCGGCGCCCGGGCTCATTTCCGGTTCAAAATGGCGGCGCCCAGGCTCACTTCCGGTTCAAAATGGCGGCGCCCAGGCTCACTTCCGGTTCAAAATGGCGGCGCCCGGGCTCACTTTCGGTTCAAAACGGTGGTGCCCAGGCTCACTTCCGGTTCAAAATGGCGGCGCCCAGGCTCACTTCCGGTTCAAAATGGCGGCGCCCAGGCTCACTTCCGGTTCAAAATGGCGGCGCCCAGGCTCACTTCCGGTTCAAAATGGCGGCCCCCGGGCTCACTTCCGGTTCAAAATGGCGGCGCCCAGGCTCACTTCCGGTTCAAAATGGCGGCGACCGGGCTCACTTCCGGTTCAAAATGGCGGCGCCCCGGCTCACTTCCGGTTCAAAATGGCGGCGACAGGGCTCACTTCCGGTTCAAAATGGCGGCGCCCAGGCTCACTTCCGGTTCAAAATGGCGGCGCCCAGACTCACTTCCGGTTCAAAATGGCGGCGCCCGGGCTCACGTCCGGTTCGAAATGGCGGCGCCCAGGCTCACTTCCGGTTCAAAATGGCGGCCCCCGGGCTCACTTCCGGTTCAAAATGGCGGCGCCCAGGCTCACTTCCGGTTCAAAATGGCGGCGCCCAGGCTCACTTCCGGTTCAAAACGGCGGCGCCCAGGCTTACGTCCGGTTCAAAATGGCGGCCCCCGTCTCACTTCCGGTTCAAAATGGCAGCGACCGGGCTCACTTCCAATTCAAAATGGCGCTGCCCAGGCTCACTTCCGGTTCAAAATGGCGGCCCCGTCTCACTTCCGGTTCAAAACGGCGGCGACCGGGCTCACTTCCGGTTCAAAATGGCGGCGCCCAGGCTTACTTCCGGTTCAAAATGGCGGCCCCCGGGCTCACTTCCGGTTCAAAATGGAGGCGCCCAGGCTCACTTCCGGTTCAAAATGGCGGCGCCAGGTTCACTTCCGGTTCAAAATGGCGGCTCCCAGGCTCACTTCCGGTTCAAAATGGCGGCGCCCAGGCTCACTTCCGGTTCAAAATGGCGGCGCCCAGGCTCACTTCCGGTTCAAAATGGCGGCACTTGGCTCATTTCCGGTTCAAAATGGCGGTGCCCGGGTTCACTTCCGGTTCAAAATGGCGGCGCCCAGGCTCACTTCCGGTTCAAAATGGCGGCACTTGGCTCATTTCAGGTTCAAAATGGCGGCCCTCAGCTCACTTCCGGTTCAAAATGGCGGCGCCCGGGCTCATTTCCGGTTCAAAATGGCGGCGCCCAGGCTCACTTCCGGTTCAAAATGGCGGCGCCCAGGCTCACTTCCGGTTCAAAATGGCGGCGCCCTGGGCTCACTTTCGGTTCAAAACGGTGGTGCCCAGGCTCACTTCCGGTTCAAAATGGCGGCGCCCAGGCTCACTTCCGGTTCAAAATGGCGGCGCCCAGGCTCACTTCCGGTTCAAAATGGCGGCGCCCAGGCTCACTTCCGGTTCAAAACGGCGGCGCCCAGGCTTACGTCCGGTTCAAAATGGCGGCCCCCGTCTCACTTCCGGTTCAAAATGGCAGCGACCGGGCTCACTTCCAATTCAAAATGGCGCTGCCCAGGCTCACTTCCGGTTCAAAATGGCGGCCCCGTCTCACTTCCGGTTCAAAACGGCGGCGACCGGGCTCACTTCCGGTTCAAAATGGCGGCGCCCAGGCTTACTTCCGGTTCAAAATGGCGGCCCCCGGGCTCACTTCCGGTTCAAAATGGAGGCGCCCAGGCTCACTTCCGGTTCAAAATGGCGGCGCCCAGGTTCACTTCCGGTTCAAAATGGCGGCTCCCAGGCTCACTTCCGGTTCAAAATGGCGGCGCCCAGGCTCACTTCCGGTTCAAAATGGCGGCTCCCAGGCTCACTTCCGGTTCAAAATGGCGGCACTTGGCTCATTTCAGGTTCAAAATGGCGGCGCCCAGGCTCACTTCCGGTTCAAAATGGCGGCGCCCAGGCTCACTTCCGGTTCAAAATGGCGGCACTTGGCTCATTTCAGGTTCAAAATGGCGGCCCTCAGCTCACTTCCGGTTCAAAATGGCGGCGCCCGGGCTCATTTCCGGTTCAAAATGGCGGCGCCCAGGCTCACTTCCGGTTCAAAATGGCGGCGCCCAGGCTCACTTCCGGTTCAAAATGGCGGCGCCCGGGCTCACTTTCGGTTCAAAACGGTGGTGCCCAGGCTCACTTCCGGTTCAAAATGGCGGCGCCCAGGCTCACTTCCGGTTCAAAATGGCGGCGCCCAGGCTCACTTCCGGTTCAAAATGGCGGCGCCCAGGCTCACTTCCGGTTCAAAATGGCGGCCCCCGGGCTCACTTCCGGTTCAAAATGGCGGCGCCCAGGCTCACTTCCGGTTCAAAATGGCGGCGACCGGGCTCACTTCCGGTTCAAAATGGCGGCGCCCCGGCTCACTTCCGGTTCAAAATGGCGGCACCCTGGCTCACTTCCGGTTCAAAATGGCGGCGCCCAGGCTCACTTCCGGTTCAAAATGGCGGCGCCCAGACTCACTTCCGGTTCAAAATGGCGGCGCCCGGGCTCACGTCCGGTTCGAAATGGCGGCGCCCAGGCTCACTTCCGGTTCAAAATGGCGGCCCCCGGGCTCACTTCCGGTTCAAAATGGCGGCGCCTTGGCTCACTTCCGGTTCAAAATGGCGGCGCCCAGGCTCACTTCCGGTTCAAAACGGCGGCGCCCAGGCTTACGTCCGGTTCAAAATGGCGGCCCCCGTCTCACTTCCGGTTCAAAATGGCAGCGACCGGGCTCACTTCCAATTCAAAATGGCGCTGCCCAGGCTCACTTCCGGTTCAAAATGGCGGCCCCGTCTCACTTCCGGTTCAAAACGGCGGCGCCCAGGCTCACTTCCGGTTCAAAATGGCGGCGCCCAGGCTTACTTCCGGTTCAAAATGGCGGCCCCCGGGCTCACTTCCGGTTCAAAATGGCGGCTCCCAGGCTCACTTCCGGTTCAAAATGGCGGCGCCCAGGCTCACTTCCGGTTCAGAATGGCGGCGCCCAGGCTCACTTCCGGTTCAAAATGGCGGCCCCCGTCTCACTTCCGGTTCAAAATGGCGGCGACCGGGCTCACTTCCGGTTCAAAATGGCGGCGCCCAGGCTTACTTCCGGTTCAAAATGGCGGCCCCGGCTCACTTCCGGTTCAAAATGGTGGCCCCCGGCTCACTTCCGGTTCAAAATGGCAACCTTCGGCTCACTTCCGGTTCAAAATGGCGGCGCCTGTGCTCAGTTTTGGTTCAAAATGGCGGCGCCCGGGCTCACTTCCGGTTCAAAATGGTGGCCCCCGGATCACTTCCGGTTCAAAATGGCGGCCTTCGGCTCACTTCCGGTTCAAAATGGGGGCGCCTGGGCTCAGTTTTTGTTCAAAATGTGGGCTCCCAGGCTCACTTCCTGTTCAAAATGGCGGCCCCCGGCTCACTTCCGGTTCAAAATGGCGGCGCCCAGGCTCACTTCCGGTTCAAAATGGCGGCGCCCAGGCTCACTTCCGGTTCAGAATGGCGGCGCCCAGGCTCACTTCCGGTTCAAAATGGCGGCGCCCAGGCTCACTTCCGGTTCAAAATGGCGGCGCCCAAGCTCACTTCCGGTTCAAAATGGCGGCGCCCAGGCTCACTTCCGGTTCAAAATGGCTGCCCCCAGCTCACTTCCGGTTCAGAATGAGGGCGCCTGGGCTCACTTTCTATTGAAAATGGCGGCGCCCAGGCTCACTTCCGGTTCAAAATGGCGGCGCCCTGGCTCACTTCCGGTTCAAACTGCGGCTCCCCAGATCACTTCCGGTTCAAAATGGCGGCCCCCGGCTCACTTCCGGTTCAAAATGGCGGCGCCCAGGCTCACTTCCGGTTCAAAATGGCGGCGCCCAGGCTCACTTCCGGTTCAAAATGGCGGCCCCCGTCTCACTTCCGGTTCAAAATGGCGGCGACCGGGCTCACTTCCGGTTCAAAATGGCGGCGCCCAGGCTTACTTCCGGTTCAAAATGGCGGCCCACGGCTCACTTCCGGTTCAAAATGGCGGCCCCCGGCTTACTCTTGGTTCAAAATGACGGCCCTCAGCTCACTTCCGGTTCAAAATGGGGGCGCCTGTGCTCAGTTTTGGTTCAAAATGGCAGCTCTCAGGCTCACTTCCTGTTCAAAATGGCGGCGCCCAGGCTCACTTCCGGTTCAAAATGGCGGCGCCCCCATCTCACTTCCGGTTCAAAATGGCGGCTCCCAGGCTCACTTCCGGTTCAAAATGGCGGCGCCCGGGCTCACTTTCGGTTCAAAATGGCGGCGCCCAGGCTCACTTCCGGTTCAAAATGGCAGCACTTGGCTCATTTCCGGTTCAAAATGGCGGCCCTCAGCTCACTTCCGGTTCAAAATGGGGGCGCCTGTGCTCAGTTTTGGTTCAAAATGGCGGCGCCTGGCTCACTTCCGGTTCAAAATGGTGGCCCCCGGCTCACTTCCGGTTCAAAATGGCGGCCTTCGGCTCACTTCCGGTTCAAAATGGGGGCGCCTGTGCTCAGTTTTGGTTCAAAATGGCGGCGCCCGGCACACTTCCGGTTCAAAATCGTGGCCCCCGGCTCACTTCCGGTTCAAAATGGCGGCGCCCGGGCTCACTTCCGGTTCGAAATGGGGGCGCCTGGGCTCAGTTTTTGTTCAAAATGGCGGCTCCAGGGCTCACTTCCGGTTCAAAATGGCGGCCCCCGGGCTCACTTGCGGTTCAAAATGGCGGCGCCCAGGCTCACTTCCGGTTCAAAATGGCGGCGCCCAGGCTCACTTCCGGTGCAGAATGGCGGCGCCCAGGCTCACTTCCGGTTCAAAATGGCGGCCCCCATCTCACTTCCGGTTCAAAACGGCGGCGACAGGGCTCACTTCCGGTTCAAAATGGCGGCGACAGGGCTCACTTCCGGTTCAAAATGGCGGCGCCCAGGCTCACTTCCGGTTCAAAATGGCGGCGCCCAGACTCACTTCCGGTTCAAAATGGCGGCGCCCGGGCTCACGTCCGGTTCGAAATGGCGGCGCCCAGGCTCACTTCCGGTTCAAAATGGCGGCCCCCGGGCTCACTTCCGGTTCAAAATGGCGGCGCCCAGGCTCACTTCCGGTTCAAAATGGCGGCGCCCAGGCTCACTTCCGGTTCAAAACGGCGGCGCCCAGGCTTACGTCCGGTTCAAAATGGCGGCCCCCGTCTCACTTCCGGTTCAAAATGGCAGCGACCGGGCTCACTTCCAATTCAAAATGGCGCTGCCCAGGCTCACTTCCGGTTCAAAATGGCGGCCCCGTCTCACTTCCGGTTCAAAACGGCGGCGACCGGGCTCACTTCCGGTTCAAAATGGCGGCGCCCAGGCTTACTTCCGGTTCAAAATGGCGGCCCCCGGGCTCACTTCCGGTTCAAAATGGAGGCGCCCAGGCTCACTTCCGGTTCAAAATGGCGGCGCCAGGTTCACTTCCGGTTCAAAATGGCGGCTCCCAGGCTCACTTCCGGTTCAAAATGGCGGCGCCCAGGCTCACTTCCGGTTCAAAATGGCGGCGCCCAGGCTCACTTCCGGTTCAAAATGGCGGCACTTGGCTCATTTCCGGTTCAAAATGGCGGTGCCCGGGTTCACTTCCGGTTCAAAATGGCGGCGCCCAGGCTCACTTCCGGTTCAAAATGGCGGCACTTGGCTCATTTCAGGTTCAAAATGGCGGCCCTCAGCTCACTTCCGGTTCAAAATGGCGGCGCCCGGGCTCATTTCCGGTTCAAAATGGCGGCGCCCAGGCTCACTTCCGGTTCAAAATGGCGGCGCCCAGGCTCACTTCCGGTTCAAAATGGCGGCGCCCTGGGCTCACTTTCGGTTCAAAACGGTGGTGCCCAGGCTCACTTCCGGTTCAAAATGGCGGCGCCCAGGCTCACTTCCGGTTCAAAATGGCGGCGCCCAGGCTCACTTCCGGTTCAAAATGGCGGCGCCCAGGCTCACTTCCGGTTCAAAACGGCGGCGCCCAGGCTTACGTCCGGTTCAAAATGGCGGCCCCCGTCTCACTTCCGGTTCAAAATGGCAGCGACCGGGCTCACTTCCAATTCAAAATGGCGCTGCCCAGGCTCACTTCCGGTTCAAAATGGCGGCCCCGTCTCACTTCCGGTTCAAAACGGCGGCGACCGGGCTCACTTCCGGTTCAAAATGGCGGCGCCCAGGCTTACTTCCGGTTCAAAATGGCGGCCCCCGGGCTCACTTCCGGTTCAAAATGGAGGCGCCCAGGCTCACTTCCGGTTCAAAATGGCGGCGCCCAGGTTCACTTCCGGTTCAAAATGGCGGCTCCCAGGCTCACTTCCGGTTCAAAATGGCGGCGCCCAGGCTCACTTCCGGTTCAAAATGGCGGCTCCCAGGCTCACTTCCGGTTCAAAATGGCGGCACTTGGCTCATTTCAGGTTCAAAATGGCGGCGCCCAGGCTCACTTCCGGTTCAAAATGGCGGCGCCCAGGCTCACTTCCGGTTCAAAATGGCGGCACTTGGCTCATTTCAGGTTCAAAATGGCGGCCCTCAGCTCACTTCCGGTTCAAAATGGCGGCGCCCGGGCTCATTTCCGGTTCAAAATGGCGGCGCCCAGGCTCACTTCCGGTTCAAAATGGCGGCGCCCAGGCTCACTTCCGGTTCAAAATGGCGGCGCCCGGGCTCACTTTCGGTTCAAAACGGTGGTGCCCAGGCTCACTTCCGGTTCAAAATGGCGGCGCCCAGGCTCACTTCCGGTTCAAAATGGCGGCGCCCAGGCTCACTTCCGGTTCAAAATGGCGGCGCCCAGGCTCACTTCCGGTTCAAAATGGCGGCCCCCGGGCTCACTTCCGGTTCAAAATGGCGGCGCCCAGGCTCACTTCCGGTTCAAAATGGCGGCGACCGGGCTCACTTCCGGTTCAAAATGGCGGCGCCCCGGCTCACTTCCGGTTCAAAATGGCGGCACCCTGGCTCACTTCCGGTTCAAAATGGCGGCGCCCAGGCTCACTTCCGGTTCAAAATGGCGGCGCCCAGACTCACTTCCGGTTCAAAATGGCGGCGCCCGGGCTCACGTCCGGTTCGAAATGGCGGCGCCCAGGCTCACTTCCGGTTCAAAATGGCGGCCCCCGGGCTCACTTCCGGTTCAAAATGGCGGCGCCTTGGCTCACTTCCGGTTCAAAATGGCGGCGCCCAGGCTCACTTCCGGTTCAAAACGGCGGCGCCCAGGCTTACGTCCGGTTCAAAATGGCGGCCCCCGTCTCACTTCCGGTTCAAAATGGCAGCGACCGGGCTCACTTCCAATTCAAAATGGCGCTGCCCAGGCTCACTTCCGGTTCAAAATGGCGGCCCCGTCTCACTTCCGGTTCAAAACGGCGGCGCCCAGGCTCACTTCCGGTTCAAAATGGCGGCGCCCAGGCTTACTTCCGGTTCAAAATGGCGGCCCCCGGGCTCACTTCCGGTTCAAAATGGCGGCTCCCAGGCTCACTTCCGGTTCAAAATGGCGGCGCCCAGGCTCACTTCCGGTTCAGAATGGCGGCGCCCAGGCTCACTTCCGGTTCAAAATGGCGGCCCCCGTCTCACTTCCGGTTCAAAATGGCGGCGACCGGGCTCACTTCCGGTTCAAAATGGCGGCGCCCAGGCTTACTTCCGGTTCAAAATGGCGGCCCCGGCTCACTTCCGGTTCAAAATGGTGGCCCCCGGCTCACTTCCGGTTCAAAATGGCAACCTTCGGCTCACTTCCGGTTCAAAATGGCGGCGCCTGTGCTCAGTTTTGGTTCAAAATGGCGGCGCCCGGGCTCACTTCCGGTTCAAAATGGTGGCCCCCGGATCACTTCCGGTTCAAAATGGCGGCCTTCGGCTCACTTCCGGTTCAAAATGGGGGCGCCTGGGCTCAGTTTTTGTTCAAAATGTGGGCTCCCAGGCTCACTTCCTGTTCAAAATGGCGGCCCCCGGCTCACTTCCGGTTCAAAATGGCGGCGCCCAGGCTCACTTCCGGTTCAAAATGGCGGCGCCCAGGCTCACTTCCGGTTCAGAATGGCGGCGCCCAGGCTCACTTCCGGTTCAAAATGGCGGCGCCCAGGCTCACTTCCGGTTCAAAATGGCGGCGCCCAAGCTCACTTCCGGTTCAAAATGGCGGCGCCCAGGCTCACTTCCGGTTCAAAATGGCTGCCCCCAGCTCACTTCCGGTTCAGAATGAGGGCGCCTGGGCTCACTTTCTATTGAAAATGGCGGCGCCCAGGCTCACTTCCGGTTCAAAATGGCGGCGCCCTGGCTCACTTCCGGTTCAAACTGCGGCTCCCCAGATCACTTCCGGTTCAAAATGGCGGCCCCCGGCTCACTTCCGGTTCAAAATGGCGGCGCCCAGGCTCACTTCCGGTTCAAAATGGCGGCGCCCAGGCTCACTTCCGGTTCAAAATGGCGGCCCCCGTCTCACTTCCGGTTCAAAATGGCGGCGACCGGGCTCACTTCCGGTTCAAAATGGCGGCGCCCAGGCTTACTTCCGGTTCAAAATGGCGGCCCACGGCTCACTTCCGGTTCAAAATGGCGGCCCCCGGCTTACTCTTGGTTCAAAATGACGGCCCTCAGCTCACTTCCGGTTCAAAATGGGGGCGCCTGTGCTCAGTTTTGGTTCAAAATGGCAGCTCTCAGGCTCACTTCCTGTTCAAAATGGCGGCGCCCAGGCTCACTTCCGGTTCAAAATGGCGGCGCCCCCATCTCACTTCCGGTTCAAAATGGCGGCTCCCAGGCTCACTTCCGGTTCAAAATGGCGGCGCCCGGGCTCACTTTCGGTTCAAAATGGCGGCGCCCAGGCTCACTTCCGGTTCAAAATGGCAGCACTTGGCTCATTTCCGGTTCAAAATGGCGGCCCTCAGCTCACTTCCGGTTCAAAATGGGGGCGCCTGTGCTCAGTTTTGGTTCAAAATGGCGGCGCCTGGCTCACTTCCGGTTCAAAATGGTGGCCCCCGGCTCACTTCCGGTTCAAAATGGCGGCCTTCGGCTCACTTCCGGTTCAAAATGGGGGCGCCTGTGCTCAGTTTTGGTTCAAAATGGCGGCGCCCGGCACACTTCCGGTTCAAAATCGTGGCCCCCGGCTCACTTCCGGTTCAAAATGGCGGCGCCCGGGCTCACTTCCGGTTCGAAATGGGGGCGCCTGGGCTCAGTTTTTGTTCAAAATGGCGGCTCCAGGGCTCACTTCCGGTTCAAAATGGCGGCCCCCGGGCTCACTTGCGGTTCAAAATGGCGGCGCCCAGGCTCACTTCCGGTTCAAAATGGCGGCGCCCAGGCTCACTTCCGGTGCAGAATGGCGGCGCCCAGGCTCACTTCCGGTTCAAAATGGCGGCCCCCATCTCACTTCCGGTTCAAAACGGCGGCGACAGGGCTCACTTCCGGTTCAAAATGGCGGCGCCCAGCCTTACTTCCGGTTCAGAATGGCGGCGCCCGGGCTCACTTCCGGTTCAAAATGGCGGCGCCCAGGCTCACTTCCGGTTCAAAATGGCTGCCCCCAGCTCACTTCCGGTTCAGAATGAGGGCGCCCAGGCTCACTTTCGGTTGAAAATGGCGGCGCCCAGGCTCACTTCCGGTTCAAAATGGCGGCGCCCAGGCTCACTTCCGGTTCAAACTGCGGCTCCCCGGCTCACTTCCGGTTCAAAATGGCGGCCCCCGTCTCACTTCCGGTTCAAAATGGCGGAGCCGGTGCTCACTTCCGGTTCAAAATGGCGGCGCCCAGGCTCACTTCCGGTTCAAAATGGGGGCGCCCAGGCTCACTTCCGGTTCAAAATGGCGGCGCCCAGGCTCACTTCCGGTTCAAAATTGCGGCGCTTAGGCTCATTTCCGGTTCAAAATGGCGGCGCCCAGGCTCACTTCCGGTTCAGAATGGCGGCGCCCGGGCTCACTTCCGGTTCAAAATGGCGGCGCCCAGGCTCACTTCCGGTTCAAAATGGCGGCGCCCGGGCTCACTTCCGGTTCAAAATGGCGGCGTCGAGGCTCACTTCCCGTTCAAAATGGCAACTCCCAGGCTCACTTCCGGTTCAAAATGGCGGCCCCATGCTCACTTCCAGTTCACAATTAAGGCGCACAGGCTCACTTCCGGTTCAAAATGGCAGCACCCGGGCTCACTTCCGGTTCAAAATGGCGGCGCCCCGGCTCACTTCTGGTTCAAAATGGCGGCGCCCTGGCTCACTTCCCGTTCAAAATGGCAGCGCCCAGGCTCACTTCCGGTTCAAAATGGCGGCGCCCCGGCTCACTTCCGGTTCAAAATGGCGACACACGTGCTCACTTCCGGTTCAAAATGGTGCCTAGGCTCACTTCCGGTTCAAAATGGCGGCGCCCGGGCTCACTTCCGGTTCAAAATGGCGGCGCCCAGGCTCACTTCCGGTTCAAAATGGCAGCGCCCAGGCTCACTTCCGGTTCAAAATGGCGGCCCCCGTCTCACTTCCGGTTCAAAATGGCAGCGACCGGGCTCACTTCCGGTTCAAAATGGCGCTGCCCAGGCTCACTTCCGGTTCAAAATGGCGGCCCCGTCTCACTTCCGGTTCAAAATGGCGGCGACCGGGCTCACTTCCGGTTCAAAATGGCGGCGCCCAGGCTTACTTCCGGTTCAAAATGGCGGCGCCCAGGCTCACTTCCGGTTCAAAATGGCGGCGCCCAGGCTCACTTCCGGTTCAAAATGGCGGCACTTGGCTCATTTCCGGTTCAAAATGGCGGCCCCCGGGCTCACTTCCGGTTCAAAATGGCGGCGCCCAGGCTCACTTCCGGTTCAAAATGGCGGCACTTGGCTCATTTCAGGTTCAAAATGGCGGCCCTCAGCTCACTTCCGGTTCAAAATGACGGCGCCCGGGCTCATTTCCGGTTCAAAATGGCGGCGCCCAGGCTCACTACCGGTTCAAAATGGCGGCGCCCAGGCTCACTTCCGGTTCAAAATGGCGGCGCCCGGGCTCACTTTCGGTTCAAAACGGTGGTGCCAGGCTCACTTCCGGTTCAAAATGGCGGCGCCCAGGCTCACTTCCGGTTCAAAATGGCGGCGCCCAGGCTCACTTCCGGTTCAAAATGGCGGCGCCCAGGCTCACTTCCGGTTCAAAATGGCGGCCCCCGTCTCACTTCCGGTTCAAAATGGCGGCGCCCAGGCTCACTTCCGGTTCAAAATGGCGGCGCCCGGGCTCACTTCCGGTTCAAAATGGCGGCGCCCCGGCTCACTTCCGGTTCAAAATGGCGGCACCCTGGCTCACTTCCGGTTCAAAATGGCGGCGCCCGGGCTCACTTCCGGTTCAAAATGGCGGCGCCCAGACTCACTTCCGGTTCAAAATGGCGGCGCCCGGGCTCACTTCCGGTCCAAAATGGCGGCGCCCAGGCTCACTTCCGATTCAAAATGGTGGCCCCCGGGCTCACTTCCGGTTCAAAATGGCGGCGCCCCGGCTCACTTCCGGTTCAAAATGGCGGCGCCCAGGCTCACTTCCGGTTCAAAATGGCAGCGACCGGGCTCACTTCCGGTTCAAAATGGCGCTGCCCAGGCTCACTTCCGGTTCAAAATGGCGGCCCCGTCTCACTTCCGGTTCAAAATGGCGGCGACCGGGCTCACTTCCGGTTCAAAATGGCGGCGCCCAGGCTTACTTCCGGTTCAAAATGGCGGCGCCCAGGCTCACTTCCGGTTCAAAATGGCGGCGCCCAGGCTCACTTCCGGTTCAAAATGGCGGCACTTGGCTCATTTCCGGTTCAAAATGGCGGCCCCCGGGCTCACTTCCGGTTCAAAATGGCGGCGCCCAGGCTCACTTCCGGTTCAAAATGGCGGCACTTGGCTCATTTCAGGTTCAAAATGGCGGCCCTCAGCTCACTTCCGGTTCAAAATGACGGCGCCCGGGCTCATTTCCGGTTCAAAATGGCGGCGCCCAGGCTCACTACCGGTTCAAAATGGCGGCGCCCAGGCTCACTTCCGGTTCAAAATGGCGGCGCCCGGGCTCACTTTCGGTTCAAAACGGTGGTGCCCAGGC
The DNA here is from genome assembly GCA_032357785.1 of Periparus ater. Taxonomy (NCBI): domain Eukaryota; kingdom Metazoa; phylum Chordata; class Aves; order Passeriformes; family Paridae; genus Periparus; species Periparus ater. The sequence goes on along the minus strand of CM063632.1, from coordinate 3,774,417 downwards.
TCACTTCCCGTTCAAAATGGCGGCGCCCAGGCTCACTTCCGGTTCAAAATGGCGGCGCCCAGGCTCACTTCCGGTTCAAAATGGCGGCGCCCAGGCTCACTTCCGGTTCAAAATGGCGGCCCCCGTCTCACTTCCGGTTCAAAATGGCGGCGCCCAGGCTCACTTCCGGTTCAAAATGGCGGCGCCCGGGCTCACTTCCGGTTCAAAATGGCGGCGCCCCGGCTCACTTCCGGTTCAAAATGGCGGCACCCTGGCTCACTTCCGGTTCAAAATGGCGGCGCCCGGGCTCACTTCCGGTTCAAAATGGCGGCGCCCAGACTCACTTCCGGTTCAAAATGGCGGCGCCCGGGCTCACTTCCGGTCCAAAATGGCGGCGCCCAGGCTCACTTCCGATTCAAAATGGTGGCCCCCGGGCTCACTTCCGGTTCAAAATGGCGGCGCCCCGGCTCACTTCCGGTTCAAAATGGCGGCGCCCAGGCTCACTTCCGGTTCAAAATGGCAGCGACCGGGCTCACTTCCAATTCAAAATGGCGCTGCCCAGGCTCACTTCCGGTTCAAAATGGCGGCCCCGTCTCACTTCCGGTTCAAAACGGCGGCGACCGGGCTCACTTCCGCTTCAAAATGGCGACCCCAGGCTTACTTCCGGTTCAAAATGGCGGCCCCCGGGCTCACTTCCGGTTCAAAATGGCGGCGCCCAGGCTCACTTCCGGTTCAAAATGGCGGCGCCCAGGCTCACTTCCGGTTCAGAATGGCGGCGCCCAGGCTCACTTCCGGTTCAAAATGGCGGCCCCCGTCTCACTTCCGGTTCAAAATGGCGGCGACTGCGCTCACTTCCGGTTCAAAATGGCGGCGCCCAGGCTTACTTCCGGTTCAAAATGGCGGCCCCCGGCTCACTTCCGGTTCAAAATGGCGGCCCCCGGCTTACTTCCGGTTCAAAATGGCGGCCCTCAGCTCACTTCCGGTTCAAAATGGGGGCGCCTGTGCTCAGTTTTGGTTCAAAATGGCAGCTCCCAGGCTCACTTCTGGTTCAAAATGGCGGCGCCCAGGCTCACTTCCGATTCAAAATGTCGGCGCCCGGGCTCACTTCCGGTTCAAAATGGCGGCACTTGGCTCATTTCCGGTTCAAAATGGCGGCCCTCAGCTCACTTCCGGTTCAAAATGGCGGCGCCCAGGCTCACTTCCGGTTCAAAATGGCGGCGCTCGGCCTCACATCCGGTTCAAAGTGGCGGCGCCCTGGCTCACTTCCGGTTCAAAATGGCGGCGCCCGGGCTCACTTCCGGTTCAAAATGGCGGCGCCCAGGCTCACTTCCGGTTCAAAATGGCCGCGCCCTGGCTCACTTCCGGTTCAAAATGGCGGCGCCCGGGCTCACTTCCGGTTCAAAATGGCGGCGACCGGGCTCACTTCCGGTTCAAAATGGCGGCGCCCAGGCTCACTTCCGGTCCAAAATGGCGGCGCCCAGGCTCACTTCCGGTTCAAAATTGGGGCACCCGGGCTCACTTCCGGTTCAAAATGGCGGTGCCCCGGCTCACTTCCGGTTCAAAATGGCGGCGCCCTGGCTCACTTCCCGTTCAAAATGGCAGCGCCCAAGCTCACTTCCGGTTCAAAATGGCGGCGCCCCCATCTCACTTCCGGTTCAAAATGGCGGCGACCGGGCTCACTTCCGGTTCAAAATGGGGGCGCCCAGGCTTACTTCCGGTTCAAAATGGCGGCCCCCGGGCTCACTTCTGGTTCAAAATGGCGGCGCCCAGGCTCACTTCCGGTTCAAAATGGCGGCGCCCAGGCTCACTTCCGGTTCAAAATGGCGGCGCCCAGGCTCACTTCCGGTTCAAAATGGCGGCCCCCGGCTCACTTCCGGTTCAAAATGGCGGCGACCGGGCTCACTTCCGGTTCAAAATGGCGGCTCCCAGGCTTACTTCCGGTTCAAAATGGCGGCCCACGGCTCACTTCCGGTTCAAAATGGCGGCCCCCGGCTTACTCTTGGTTCAAAATGACGGCCCTCAGCTCACTTCCGGTTCAAAATGGGGGCGCCTGTGCTCAGTTTTGGTTCAAAATGGCAGCTCTCAGGCTCACTTCCTGTTCAAAATGGCGGCGCCCATGCTCACTTCCGGTTCAAAATGGCGGCTCCCAGGCTCACTTCCGGTTCAAAATGGCGGCTCCCAGGCTCACTTCCGGTTCAAAATGGCGGCGCCCAGGCTCACTTCCGGTTCAAAATGGCGGCGCCCAGGCTCACTTCCGGTTCAAAGTGGCGGCACTTGGCTCATTTCCGGTTCAAAATGGCGGCCCTCAGCTCACTTCCGGTTCAAAATGGGGGCGCCTGTGCTCAGTTTTCGTTCAAAATGGCGGCGCCTGGCTCACTTCCGGTTCAAAATGGTGGCCCCATGCTCACTTCCGGTTCAAAATGGCGGCCTTCGGCTCACTTCCGGTTCAAAATGGGGGCGCCTGTGCTCAGTTTTGGTTCAAAATGGCGGCGCCCGGCTCACTTCCGGTTCAAAATGGTGGCCCCCGGCTCACTTCCGGTTCAAAATGGCGGCGCCCGGGCTCACTTCCGGTTCGAAATGGGGGCGCCTGGGCTCAGTTTTTGTTCAAAATGGCGGCTCCCAGGCTCACTTCCGGTTCAAAATGGCGGCGCCCAGGCTCACTTCCGGTTCAAAATGGCGGCGCCCAGGCTGACTTCCGGTTCAAAATGGCGGCGCCCAGGCTCACTTCCGGTTCAAAATGGCGGCGCCCAGGCTCACTTCCGGTTCAAAATGGCGGCCCCCGTCTCACTTCCGGTTCAAAATGGCGGCGACCGGGCTCACTTCCGGTTCAAAATGGCGGCGCCCAGGCTTACTTCCGGTTCAAAATGGCGGCCCACGGCTCACTTCCGGTTCAAAATGGCGGCCCCCGGCTTACTCTTGGTTCAAAATGACGGCCCTCAGCTCACTTCCGGTTCAAAATGGGGGCGCCTGTGCTCAGTTTTGGTTCAAAATGGCAGCTCTCAGGGTCACTTCCTGTTCAAAATGGCGGCGCCCAGGCTCACTTCCGGTTCAAAATGGCGGCGCCCCCATCTCACTTCGGTTCAAAATGGCGGCTCCCAGGCTCACTTCCGGTTCAAAATGGCGGCGCCCGGGCTCACTTTCGGTTCAAAATGGCGGCGCCCAGGCTCACTTCCGGTTCAAAATGGCGGCACTTGGCTCATTTCCGGTTCAAAATGGCGGCCCTCAGCTCACTTCCGGTTCAAAATGGGGGCGCCTGTGCTCAGTTTTGGTTCAAAATGGCAGCGCCTGGCTCACTTCCGGTTCAAAATGGTGGCCCCCGGCTCACTTCCGGTCCAAAATGGCGGCCTTCGGCTCACTTCCGGTTCAAAATGGGGGCGCCTGTGCTCAGTTTTGGTTCAAAATGGCGGCGCCCGGCTCACTTCCGGTTCAAAATGGTGGCCCCCGGCTCACTTCCGGTTCAAAATGGCGGCGCCCGGGCTCACTTCCGGTTCGAAATGGGGGCGCCTGGGCTCAGTTTTTGTTCAAAATGGCGGCTCCAGGGCTCACTTCCGGTTCAAAATGGCGGCCCCCGGGCTCACTTCCGGTTCAAAATGGCGGCGCCCAGGCTGACTTCCGGTTCAAAATGGCGGCGCCCAGGCTCACTTCCGGTGCAGAATGGCGGCGCCCAGGCTCACTTCCGGTTCAAAATGGCGGCCCCCATCTCACTTCCGGTTCAAAACGGCGGCAACAGGGCTCACTTCCGGTTCAAAATGGCGGCGCCCAGCCTTACTTCCGGTTCAAAATGGCGGCCCCCGGGCTCACTTCCGGTTCAAAATGGCGGGGCCCAGGCTCACTTCCGGTTCAAAATGGCTGCCCCCAGCTCACTTCCGGTTCAGAATGAGGGCGCCCAGGCTCACTTTCGGTTGTAAATGGCGGCGCCCCGGCTCACTTCCGGTTCAAAATGGCGGCGCCCAGGCTCACTTCCGGTTCAAACTGCGGCTCCCCGGCTCACTTCCGGTTCAAAATGGCGGCCCCCGTCTCACTTCCGGTTCAAAATGGCGGAGCCGGTGCTCACTTCCGGTTCAAAATGGCGGCGCCCAGGCTCACTTCCGGTTCAAAATGGGGGCGCCCAGGCTCACTTCCGGTTCAAAATGGCGGCGCCCAGGCTCACTTCCGGTTCAAAATTGCGGCGCTTAGGCTCATTTCCGGTTCAAAATGGCGGCGCCCAGGCTCACTTCCGGTTCAGAATGGCGGCGCCCGGGCTCACTTCCGGTTCAAAATGGCGGCGCCCAGGCTCACTTCCGGTTCAAAATGGCGGCGCCCAGGCTCACTTCCGGTTCAAAATGGCGGCGTCGAGGCTCACTTCCCGTTCAAAATGGCAACTCCCAGGCTCACTTCCGGTTCAAAATGGCGGCCCCATGCTCACTTCCAGTTCACAATTAAGGCGCACAGGCTCACTTCCGGTTCAAAATGGCGGCCCCCGGCTCACTTCCTGTTCAAAATGGCGGCGCCTAGGCTCACTTCCGGTTCAAAATGGCGGCACTTGGCTCATTTCCGGTTCAAAATGGCGGCCCTCAGCTCACTTCCGGTTCAAAATGGGGGCGCCTGTGCTCAGTTTTGGTTCAAAATGGCGGCGCCCGTGCTAACTTCCGGTTCAAAATGGCGGCGCCCGGGCTCACTTCCGGTTCAAAATGGCGGCCCCCGGGCTCACTTCCGGTTTAAAATGGCGGCACCCAGGCTCACTTCCGGTTCAAAATGGCGGCGCCCAGGCTCACTTCCGGTTCTAAATGGCGGCTCCTTGGCTCACTTCCGGTTCAAAATGGCGGCGCCCAGGCTCACTTCCGGTTCAAAATGGCGGCGCCCAGGCTCACTTCCGGTTCAAAATGGCGGCTCGTCGGCTCACTTCCGGTTCAAAATGGCGGCTCGTCGGCTCACTTCCGTTTCAAAATGGCGGCGCCCAGGCTCACTTCCGGTTCAAAATGGCGGCGCCCAGGCTCACTTCCGGTTCAAAATGGCGGCGCCCGGGCTCACTTCCGGTTCAAAATGGCGGCGCCCGGGCTCACTTCCGGTTCAAAATGGCGGCGCCTGTGCTCAGTTTTGGTTCAAAATGGCGGCGCCTGGGCTCACTTCCGGTTCAAAATGGCGGCGCTCGGCCTCACTTCCGGTTCAAAATGGCGGAGCCCTGGCTCACTTCCGGTTCAAAATGGCGGCGCCCGGGCTCACTTCCGGTTCAAAATGGCGGCGCCCAGGCTCACTTCCGGTTCAAAATGGCCGCGCCCTGGCTCACTTCCGGTTCAAAATGGCGGCTCCCAGGCTCACTTCCGGTTCAAAATGGCGGCGACCGGGCTCACTTCCGGTTCAAAATGGCGGCGCCCGGGCTCACTTCCGGTCCAAAATGGCGGCGCCCAGGCTCACTTCCGGTTCAAAATGGCAGCACCCGGGCTCACTTCCGGTTCAAAATGGCGGCGCCCCGGCTCACTTCCGGTTCAAAATGGCGGCGCCCTGGCTCACTTCCCGTTCAAAATGGCAGCGCCCAGGCTCACTTCCGGTTCAAAATGGCGGCGCCCCGGCTCACTTCCGGTTCAAAATGGCGACACACGTGCTCACTTCCGGTTCAAAATGGTGCCCCGGCTCACTTCCGGTTCAAAATGGCGGCGCCCGGGCTCACTTCCGGTTCAAAATGGCGGCGCCCAGGCTCACTTCCGGTTCAAAATGGCAGCGCCCAGGCTCACTTCCGGTTCAAAATGGCGGCCCCCGTCTCACTTCCGGTTCAAAATGGCAGCGACCGGGCTCACTTCCGGTTCAAAATGGCGCTGCCCAGGCTCACTTCCGGTTCAAAATGGTGCCCCGGCTCACTTCCGGTTCAAAATGGCGGCGACCGGGCTTACTTCCGGTTCAAAATGGCGGCGCCCAGGCTGACTTCCGGTTCAAAATGGCGGCGCCCAGGCTCACTTCCGGTTCAAAATGGCAGCGCCCAGGCTCACTTCCGGTTCAAAATGGCGGCGCCCAGGCTCACTTCCGGTTCAGAATGGCGGCACCCAGGCTCACTTCCGGTTCAAAATGGCGGCCCCGTCTCACTTCCGGTTCAAAATGGCGGCGACCAGGCTCACTTCCGGTTCAAAATGGCGGCGCCCAGGCTTACTTCCGGTTCAAAATGGCGGCGCCCAGGCTCACTTCCGGTTCAAAATGGCGGCCCCCGGCTTACTCTTGGTTCAAAATGACGGCCCTCAGCTCACTTCCGGTTCAAAATGGGGGCGCCTGTGCTCAGTTTTGGTTCAAAATGGCAGCTCTCAGGCTCACTTCCTGTTCAAAATGGCGGCGCCCAGGCTCACTTCCGGTTCAAAATGGCGGCGCCCATGCTCACTTCCGGTTCAAAATGGCGGCTCCCAGGCTCACTTCCGGTTCAAAATGGCGGCGCCCAGGCTCACTTTCGGTTCAAAATGGCGGCGCCCAGGCTCACTTCCGGTTCAAAGTGGCGGCACTTGGCTCATTTCCGGTTCAAAATGGCGGCCCTCAGCTCACTTCCGGTTCAAAATGGGGGCGCCTGTGCTCAGTTTTGGTTCAAAATGGCGGCGCCTGGCTCACTTCCGGTTCAAAATGGTGGCCCCCGGCTCACTTCCGGTTCAAAATGGCGGCCTTCGGCTCACTTCCGGTTCAAAATGGGGGCGCCTGTGCTCAGTTTTGGTTCAAAATGGCGGCGCCCGGCTCACTTCCGGTTCAAAATGGTGGCCCCCGGCTCACTTCCCGTTCAAAATGGCGGCGCCCGGGCTCACTTCCGGTTCGAAATGGGGGCGCCTGGGCTCAGTTTTTGTTCAAAATGGCGGCTCCCAGGCTCACTTCCGGTTCAAAATGGCGGCCCCCGGGCTCACTTCCGGTTCAAAATGGCGGCTCCAGGGCTCACTTCCGGTTCAAAATGGCGGCGCCCAGGCTCACTTCCGGTTCAAAATGGGGGCGCCCAGGCTCACTTCCGGTTCAAAATGGCGCCCCCCGTCTCACTTCCGGTTCAAAATGGCGGCGACCGGGCTCACTTCCGGTTCAAAATGGCGGCGCCCAGGCTTACTTCCGGTTCAAAATGGCGGCCCACGGCTCACTTCCGGTTCAAAATGGCGGCCCCCGGCTTACTCTTGGTTCAAAATGACGGCCCTCAGCTCACTTCCGGTTCAAAATGGGGGCGCCTGTGCTCAGTTTTGGTTCAAAATGGCAGCTCTCAGGCTCACTTCCTGTTCAAAATGGCGGCGCACGGGCTCACTTCCGGTTCAAAATGGCGGCGCCCCCATCTCACTTCCGGTTCAAAATGGCGGCTCCCAGGCTCACTTCCGGTTCAAAATGGCGGCGCCCGGGCTCACTTTCGGTTCAAAATGGCGGCGCCCAGGCTCACTTCCGGTTCAAAATGGCGGCGCCCAGGCTCACTTCCGGTTCAGAATGGCGGCACCCAGGCTCACTTCCGGTTCAAAATGGCGGCCCCGTCTCACTTCCGGTTCAAAATGGCGGCGACCGGGCTCACTTCCGGTTCAAAATGGCGGCGCCCAGGCTTACTTCCGGTTCAAAATGGCGGCCCCCGGCTCACTTCCGGTTCAAAATGGCGGCCCCCGGCTTACTCTTGGTTCAAAATGACGGCCCTCAGCTCACTTCCGGTTCAAAATGGGGGCGCCTGTGCTCAGTTTTGGTTCAAAATGGCAGCTCTCAGGCTCACTTCCGGTTCAAAATGGCGGCGCCCAGGCTCACTTCCGGTTCAAAATGGCGGCGCCCATGCTCACTTCCGGTTCAAAATGGCGGCTCCCAGGCTCACTTCCGGTTCAAAATGGCGGCGCCCAGGCTCACTTTCGGTTCAAAATGGCGGCGCCCAGGCTCACTTCCGGTTCAAAGTGGCGGCACTTGGCTCATTTCCGGTTCAAAATGGCGGCCCTCAGCTCACTTCCGGTTCAAAATGGGGGCGCCTGTGCTCAGTTTTGGTTCAAAATGGCGGCGCCTGGCTCACTTCCGGTTCAAAATGGTGGCCCCCGGCTCACTTCCGGTTCAAAATGGCGGCCTTCGGCTCACTTCCGGTTCAAAATGGGGGCGCCTGTGCTCAGTTTTGGTTCAAAATGGCGGCGCCCGGCTCACTTCCGGTTCAAAATGGTGGCCCCCGGCTCACTTCCGGTTCAAAATGGCGGCGCCCGGGCTCACTTCCGGTTCGAAATGGGGGCGCCTGGGCTCAGTTTTTGTTCAAAATGGCGGCTCCCAGGCTCACTTCCGGTTCAAAATGGCGGCCCCCGGGCTCACTTCCGGTTCAAAATGGCGGCGCCCAGGCTCACTTCCGGTTCAAAATGGCGGCGCCCAGGCTCACTTCCGGTTCAAAATGGCGGCGCCCAGGCTCACTTCCGGTTCAAAATGGCGGCCCCCGTCTCACTTCCGGTTCAAAATGGCGGCGACCGGGCTCACTTCCGGTTCAAAATGGCGGCGCCCAGGCTTACTTCCGGTTCAAAATGGCGGCGCCCAGGCTCACTTCCGGTTCAAAATGGCGGCCCCCGGCTTACTCTTGGTTCAAAATGACGGCCCTCAGCTCACTTCCGGTTCAAAATGGGGGCGCCTGTGCTCAGTTTTGGTTCAAAATGGCAGCTCTCAGGCTCACTTCCTGTTCAAAATGGCGGCGCCCAGGCTCACTTCCGGTTCAAAATGGCGGCGCCCCCATCTCACTTCCGGTTCAAAATGGCGGCTCCCAGGCTCACTTCCGGTTCAAAATGGCGGCGCCCGGGCTCACTTTCGGTTCAAAATGGCGGCGCCCAGGCTCACTTCCGGTTCAAAATGGCGGCACTTGGCTCATTTCCGGTTCAAAATGGCGGCCCTCAGCTCACTTCCGGTTCAAAATGGGGGCGCCTGTGCTCAGTTTTGGTTCAAAATGGCGGCGCCTGGCTCACTTCCGGTTCAAAATGGCGGCGCCCAGGCTCACTTCCGGTTCAAAATGTCGGCGCCCGGGCTCACTTCCGGTTCAAAATGGCGGCACTTGGCTCATTTCCGGTTCAAAATGGCGGCCCTCAGCTCACTTCCGGTTCAAAATGGCGGCGCCCAGGCTCACTTCCGGTTCAAAATGGCGGCGCTCGGACTCACATCCGGTTCAAAGTGGCGGCGCCCTGGCTCACTTCCGGTTCAAAATGGCGGCGCCCGGGCTCACTTCCGGTTCAAAATGGCGGCGCCCAGGCTCACTTCCGGTTCAAAATGGCCGCGCCCTGGCTCACTTCCGGTTCAAAATGGCGGCGCCCGGGCTCACTTCTGGTTCAAAATGGCGGCGACCGGGCTCACTTCCGGTTCAAAATGGCGGCGCCCAGGCTCACTTCCGGTCCAAAATGGCGGCGCCCAGGCTCACTTCCGGTTCAAAATGGCAGCACCCGGGCTCACTTCCGGTTCAAAATGGCGGTGCCCCGGCTCACTTCCGGTTCAAAATGGCGGCGCCCTGGCTCACTTCCCGTTCAAAATGGCAGCGCCCAAGCTCACTTCCGGTTCAAAATGGCGGCGCCCCCATCTCACTTCCGGTTCAAAATGGCGGCGACCGGGCTCACTTCCGGTTCAAAATGGGGGCGCCCAGGCTTACTTCCGGTTCAAAATGGCGGCCCCCGGGCTCACTTCCGGTTCAAAATGGCGGCGCCCAGGCTCACTTCCGGTTCAAAATGGCGGCGCCCAGGCTCACTTCCGGTTCAAAATGGCGGCGCCCAGGCTCACTTCCGGTTCAAAATGGCGGCCCCCGGCTCACTTCCGGTTCAAAATGGCGGCGACCGGGCTCACTTCCGGTTCAAAATGGCGGCGCACAGGCTTACTTCCGGTTCAAAATGGCGGCCCACGGCTCACTTCCGGTTCAAAATGGCGGCCCCCGGCTTACTCTTGGTTCAAAATGACGGCCCTCAGCTCACTTCCGGTTCAAAATGGGGGCGCCTGTGCTCAGTTTTGGTTCAAAATGGCAGCTCTCAGGCTCACTTCCTGTTCAAAATGGCGGCGCCCATGCTCACTTCCGGTTCAAAATGGCGGTTCCCAGGCTCACTTCCGGTTCAAAATGGCGGCTCCCAGGCTCACTTCCGGTTCAAAATGGCGGCGCCCAGGCTCACTTTCGGTTCAAAATGGCGGCGCCCAGGCTCACTTCCGGTTCAAAGTGGCGGCACTTGGCTCATTTCCGGTTCAAAATGGCGGCCCTCAGCTCACTTCCGGTTCAAAATGGGGGCGCCTGTGCTCAGTTTTGGTTCAAAATGGCGGCGCCTGGCTCACTTCCGGTTCAAAATGGTGGCCCCATGCTCACTTCCGGTTCAAAATGGCGGCCTTCGGCTCACTTCCGGTTCAAAATGGGGGCGCCTGTGCTCAGTTTTGGTTCAAAATGGCGGCGCCCGGCTCACTTCCGGTTCAAAATGGTGGCCCCCGGCTCACTTCCGGTTCAAAATGGCGGCGCCCGGGCTCACTTCCGGTTCGAAATGGGGGCGCCTGGGCTCAGTTTTTGTTCAAAATGGCGGCTCCCAGGCTCACTTCCGGTTCAAAATGGCAGCACCCGGGCTCACTTCCGGTTCAAAATGGCGGCGCCCAGGCTGACTTCCGGTTCAAAATGGCGGCGCCCAGGCTCACTTCCGGTTCAAAATGGCGGCGCCCAGGCTCACTTCCGGTTCAAAATGGCGGCCCCCGTCTCACTTCCGGTTCAAAATGGCGGCGACCGGGCTCACTTCCGGTTCAAAATGGCGGCGCCCAGGCTTACTTCCGGTTCAAAATGGCGGCCCACGGCTCACTTCCGGTTCAAAATGGCGGCCCCCGGCTTACTCTTGGTTCAAAATGACGGCCCTCAGCTCACTTCCGGTTCAAAATGGGGGCGCCTGTGCTCAGTTTTGGTTCAAAATGGCAGCTCTCAGGCTCACTTCCTGTTCAAAATGGCGGCGCCCAGGCTCACTTCCGGTTCAAAATGGCGGCGCCCCCATCTCACTTCGGTTCAAAATGGCGGCTCCCAGGCTCACATCCGGTTCAAAATGGCGGCGCCCGGGCTCACTTTCGGTTCAAAATGGCGGCGCCCAGGCTCACTTCCGGTTCAAAATGGCGGCACTTGGCTCATTTCCGGTTCAAAATGGCGGCCCTCAGCTCACTTCCGGTTCAAAATGGGGGCGCCTGTGCTCAGTTTTGGTTCAAAATGGCAGCGCCTGGCTCACTTCCGGTTCAAAATGGTGGCCCCCGGCTCACTTCCGGTCCAAAATGGCGGCCTTCGGCTCACTTCCGGTTCAAAATGGGGGCGCCTGTGCTCAGTTTTGGTTCAAAATGGCGGCGCCCGGCTCACTTCCGGTTCAAAATGGTGGCCCCCGGCTCACTTCCGGTTCAAAATGGCGGCGCCCGGGCTCACTTCCGGTTCGAAATGGGGGCGCCTGGGCTCAGTTTTTGTTCAAAATGGCGGCTCCAGGGCTCACTTCCGGTTCAAAATGGCGGCCCCCGGGCTCACTTCCGGTTCAAAATGGCAGCGCCCAGGCTCACTTCCGGTTCAAAATGGCGGCGCCCAGGCTCACTTCCGGTGCAGAATGGCGGCGCCCAGGCTCACTTCCGGTTCAAAATGGCGGCCCCCATCTCACTTCCGGTTCAAAACGGCGGCGACAGGGCTCACTTCCGGTTCAAAATGGCGGCGCCCAGCCTTACTTCCGGTTCAAAATGGCGGCCCCCGGGCTCACTTCCGGTTCAAAATGGCGGGGCCCAGGCTCACTTCCGGTTCAAAATGGCTGCCCCCAGCTCACTTCCGGTTCAGAATGAGGGCGCCCAGGCTCACTTTCGGTTGTAAATGGCGGCGCCCCGGCTCACTTCCGGTTCAAAATGGCGGCGCCCAGGCTCACTTCCGGTTCAAACTGCGGCTCCCCGGCTCACTTCCGGTTCAAAATGGCGGCCCCCGTCTCACTTCCGGTTCAAAATGGCGGAGCCGGTGCTCACTTCCGGTTCAAAATGGCGGCGCCCAGGCTCACTTCCGGTTCAAAATGGGGGCGCCCAGGCTCACTTCCGGTTCAAAATGGCGGCGCCCAGGCTCACTTCCGGTTCAAAATTGCGGCGCTTAGGCTCATTTCCGGTTCAAAATGGCGGCGCCCAGGCTCACTTCCGGTTCAGAATGGCGGCGCCCGGGCTCACTTCCGGTTCAAAATGGCGGCGCCCAGGCTCACTTCCGGTTCAAAATGGCGGCGCCCAGGCTCACTTCCGGTTCAAAATGGCGGCGTCGAGGCTCACTTCCCGTTCAAAATGGCAACTCCCAGGCTCACTTCCGGTTCAAAATGGCGGCCCCATGCTCACTTCCAGTTCACAATTAAGGCGCACAGGCTCCCTTCCGGTTCAAAATGGCGGCCCCCGGCTCACTTCCTGTTCAAAATGGCGGCGCCTAGGCTCACTTCCGGTTCAAAATGGCGGCACTTGGCTCATTTCCGGTTCAAAATGGCGGCCCTCAGCTCACTTCCGGTTCAAAATGGGGGCGCCTGTGCTCAGTTTTGGTTCAAAATGGCGGCGCCCGTGCTAACTTCCGGTTCAAAATGGCGGCGCCCGGGCTCACTTCCGGTTCAAAATGGCGGCCCCCGGGCTCACTTCCGGTTTAAAATGGCGGCACACGTGCTCACTTCCGGTTCAATATGGCGGCGTCCTGGCTCACTTCCGGTTCAAAATGGCGGCTTTTTGGCTCACTTCCGGTTCAAAATGGCGGCGCCCAGGCTCACTTCCGGTTCAAAATGGCGGCTCTGCGGCTCACTTCCGGTTCAAAATGGCGGCTCGTCGGCTCACTTCCGGTTCAAAATGGCGGCTCGTCGGCTCACTTCCGTTTCAAAATGGCGGCGCCCAGGCTCACTTCCGGTTCAAAATGGCGGCGCCCAGGCTCACTTCCGGTTCAAAATGGCGGCGACCGGGCTCACTTCCGGTTCAAAATGGCGGCGCCCGGGCTCACTTCCGGTTCAAAATGGCGGCGCCTGTGCTCAGTTTTGGTTCAAAATGGCGGCGCCTGGGCTCACTTCCGGTTCAAAATGGCGGCGCTCGGCCTCACTTCCGGTTCAAAATGGCGGAGCCCTGGCTCACTTCCGGTTCAAAATGGCGGCGCCCGGGCTCACTTCCGGTTCAAAATGGCGGCGCCCAGGCTCACTTCCGGTTCAAAATGGCCGCGCCCTGGCTCACTTCCGGTTCAAAATGGCGGCTCCCAGGCTCACTTCCGGTTCAAAATGGCGGCGACCGGGCTCACTTCCGGTTCAAAATGGCAGCACCCGGGCTCACTTCCGGTTCAAAATGGCGGCGCCCCGGCTCACTTCCGGTTCAAAATGGCGGCGCCCTGGCTCACTTCCCGTTCAAAATGGCAGCGCCCAGGCTCACTTCCGGTTCAAAATGGCGGCGCCCGGGCTCACTTCCGGTTCAAAATGGCGACACACGTGCTCACTTCGGTTCAAAATGGTGCCCTGGCTCACTTCCGGTTCAAAATAGCGGCGCCCGGGCTCACTTCCGGTTCAAAATGGCGGCGCCCAGGCTCACTTCCGGTTCAAAATGGCAGCGCCCAGGCTCACTTCCGGTTCAAAATGGCGGCCCCCGTCTCACTTCCGGTTCAAAATGGCAGCGACCGGGCTCACTTCCGGTTCAAAATGGCGCTGCCCAGGCTCACTTCCGGTTCAAAATGGTGCCCCGGCTCACTTCCGGTTCAAAATGGCGGCGACCGGGCTTACTTCCGGTTCAAAATGGCGGCGCCCAGGCTGACTTCCGGTTCAAAATGGCGGCGCCCAGGCTCACTTCCGGTTCAAAATGGCAGCGCCCAGGCTCACTTCCGGTTCAAAATGGCGGCGCCCAGGCTCACTTCCGGTTCAGAATGGCGGCACCCAGGCTCACTTCCGGTTCAAAATGGCGGCCCCGTCTCACTTCCGGTTCAAAATGGCGGCGACCAGGCTCACTTCCGGTTCAAAATGGCGGCGCCCAGGCTTACTTCCGGTTCAAAATGGCGGCGCCCCGGCTCACTTCCGGTTCAAAATGGCGGCCCCCGGCTTACTCTTGGTTCAAAATGACGGCCCTCAGCTCACTTCCGGTTCAAAATGGGGGCGCCTGTGCTCAGTTTTGGTTCAAAATGGCAGCTCTCAGGCTCACTTCCTGTTCAAAATGGCGGCGCCCAGGCTCACTTCCGGTTCAAAATGGCGGCGCCCATGCTCACTTCCGGTTCAAAATGGCGGCTCCCAGGCTCACTTCCGGTTCAAAATGGCGGCGCCCAGGCTCACTTTCGGTTCAAAATGGCGGCGCCCAGGCTCACTTCCGGTTCAAAGTGGCGGCACTTGGCTCATTTCCGGTTCAAAATGGCGGCCCTCAGCTCACTTCCGGTTCAAAATGGGGGCGCCTGTGCTCAGTTTTGGTTCAAAATGGCAACGCCTGGCTCACTTCCGGTTCAAAATGGTGGCCCCCGGCACACTTCCGGTTCAAAATGGCGGCCTTCGGCTCACTTCCGGTTCAAAATGGGGGCGCCTGTGCTCAGTTTTGGTTCAAAATGGCGGCGCCCGGCTCACTTCCGGTTCAAAATGGTGGCCCCCGGCTCACTTCCCGTTCAAAATGGCGGCGCCCGGGCTCACTTCCGGTTCGAAATGGGGGCGCCTGGGCTCAGTTTTTGTTCAAAATGGCGGCTCCCAGGCTCACTTCCGGTTCAAAATGGCGGCCCCCGGGCTCACTTCCGGTTCAAAATGGCGGCTCCAGGGCTCACTTCCGGTTCAAAATGGCGGCGCCCAGGCTCACTTCCGGTTCAAAATGGCGGCGCCCAGGCTCACTTCCGGTTCAAAATGGCGCCCCCCGTCTCACTTCCGGTTCAAAATGGCGGCGACCGGGCTCACTTCCGGTTCAAAATGGCGGCGCCCAGGCTTACTTCCGGTTCAAAATGGCGGCCCACGGCTCACTTCCGGTTCAAAATGGCGGCCCCCGGCTTACTCTTGGTTCAAAATGACGGCCCTCAGCTCACTTCCGGTTCAAAATGGGGCGCCTGTGCTCAGTTTTGGTTCAAAATGGCAGCTCTCAGGCTCACTTCCTGTTCAAAATGGCGGCGCCCAGGCTCACTTCCGGTTCAAAATGGCGGCGCCCCCATCTCACTTCCGGTTCAAAATGGCGGCTCCCAGGCTCACTTCCGGTTCAAAATGGCGGCGCCCGGGCTCACTTTCGGTTCAAAATGGCGGCGCCCAGGCTCACTTCCGGTTCAAAATGGCGGCGCCCAGGCTCACTTCCGGTTCAGAATGGCGGCACCCAGGCTCACTTCCGGTTCAAAATGGCGGCCCCGTCTCACTTCCGGTTCAAAATGGCGGCGACCGGGCTCACTTCCGGTTCAAAATGGCGGCGCCCAGGCTTACTTCCGGTTCAAAATGGCGGCCCCCGGCTCACTTCCAGTTCAAAATGGCGGCACCCAGACTTGCTTCCGATTCAAAATGGCTGCGCCCAGGCTCACTTCCGGTTCAAAATGGTGGAGCTTGGGCTCACTTCCGGTTCAACATTGGGGCCCCCAGGCTCAAGTCCGGTCTAATACGGCAACAGACAGGCTCACTTCCGGTTCAAAATGTTGGCGTCCAGGCTCACTTCCGGTTCAAAATGTCGGCGTCCAGGCTCATTTCCGGTTCAAAATGGCGGTGCCAAGGCTCAATTCCGGTTCAAAATGGCGGCACCCAGGCTCACGTCCGGTCCAATATGGCAGCCCTGGGCTCACTTCCGGTTCAAAATGGCGGCGTCCAGGCTCACTTCCGGTTCAAAATGGTGGCCCCCGACTCAATTCCTGTTCAAAATGGCGGCGCCCAGGCTCATTTCCGGTTCAAAATGGCGGCGTACCGTCTCACTTCCCGTTCAAAATGGCGCCTCCCAGGCTCACTTCCGGTTCAAAATTGGGGCCCCCAGGCTCATTTCCGGTTCAAAATGGCGGCGCCCAGGCTCACTTCCGGTTCAAAATGGCGGCGCCCATGCTCACTTCCTATTTAAAATGGCGGCGCCCAGGCTCACTTCCGGTTCAAAATGCCGGTGCCCAGACTCATTTCCTGTTTAAAATGGCGGCGCCCAGGCTCACTTCCGGTTCAAAATGCCGGTGCCCAGGCTCACTTCCGGTTCAAAATTGGGGCCCCCAGGCTCACTTCCGGTTCAAAATGGCGGAGCCCGGGCTCACTTCCGGTTCAAAATGGCGGCGCCCAGGCTCACTTCCGGTTCAAAATGGGGGCCACCAGGCTCACGTCCGGTTCAAAATGGCGGCGCCCAGGCTCACTTCCGGTCGAATATGGCGGCCCCCAGACTCATTTCCGGTTCAAAATGGCGGCGCCCTGGCTCACTTCCGGTTCAAAATGGCGGCACCCTAGCTCACTTCCGGTTCAAAATGCGGGCCCCCAGGCTCACTTCCGGTTCAAAATGGCGGCGCCCGGGCTCACTTCCGGTTCAAAATGGCGGCTCCCAGACTTTCTTCCGGTTCAAAATGGCGGCCCCCGGCTCACTTCCGGTTCAAAATGGCGGTGCCCAGACTTTCTTCCAGTTCAAAATGGCGGCGCCCCGGCTCACTTCCGGTTCAAAATGGCGGCGCCCGGGCTCACTTCCGGTTCAAAATGGCGGCGCCCGGGCTCACTTCCGGTTCAAAATGGCATCTCCCAGGCTCACTTCCGGTTCAAAATGGGGGCCACCAGGCTCACGTCCGGTTCATTATGGCGGCGCCCAGGCTCACTTCCGGTTCAAAATGGCAGCGCCCAGGCTCACGTCCGGTTCAAAATGGCGGCGCCCATGCTCACTTCCTATTTAAAATGGCGGCGCCCAGGCTCACTTCCGGTTCAAAATGCCGGTGCCCAGACTCATTTCCTGTTTAAAATGGCGGCCCCCAGGCTCACTTCCGGTTCAAAATGGCGGCGCCCAGGCTCACTTCCGGTTCAAAATTGGGGCCCCAAGGCTCACTTCCGGTTCAAAATGGCGTTGCCCGGGCTCACGTCCGGTTCAAAATAGCGGCACCCAGGTTCACTTCCGGTTCAAAATGTCGGCGCCCAGGCTCACTTCCGGTCCAATATGGCGGCCCCCAGACTCAATTCAGGTTCAAAATGGCGGCACTTTGGCTCACTTCCGGTTCAAAATGGCGGCACCCTAGCTCACTTCCGGTTCAAAATGGGAGCCCCCTGGCTCATTTCCAGTTATAAAAGGCGGCGCCCGGGCTCACTTCCGGTTCAAAATGGCGGTGCCCAGACTTTCTTCTGGTTCAAAATGGCGGCGCCTAGGCTCACTTCCGGTTCAAAATGTTGGCGCCCAGGCTCACTTCCGGTTCAAAATGGCGGCCCCCAGGCTCACTTCCGGTTCAAAATGGCGGCGCCCCGGCTCACTTCCGGTTCAAAATGGCGGCGCCCGGGCTCACTTCCTGTTCAAAATGGCGGCGCCCAGGCTCACTTCCAGTTCAAAATGGCGGCACCCAGACTTGCTTCCGATTCAAAATGGCTGCGCCCAGGCTCACTTCCGGTTCAAAATGGTGGAGCCCGGGCTCACTTCCGGTTCAAAATGGGGGCCCCCAGGCTCAAGTCCGGTCTAATACGGCAACAGACAGGCTCACTACCGGTTCAAAATGTTGGCGTCCAGGCTCACTTCCGGTTCAAAATGTCGGCGTCCAGGCTCATTTCCGGTTCAAAATGGCGGTGCCAAGGCTCAATTCCGGTTCAAAATGGCGGCACCCAGGCTCACGTCCGGTCCAATATGGCAGCCCTGGGCTCACTTCCGGTTCAAAATGGCGGCGCCCAGGCTCACTTCCGGTTCAAAATGGCGGCGTCCAGGCTCACTTCCGGTTCAAAATGGTGGCCCCCGACTCAATTCCTGTTCAAAATGGCGGCGCCCAGGCTCATTTCCGGTTCAAAATGGCGGCGTCCCGTCTCACTTCCCGTTCAAAATGGCGCCTCCCAGGCTCACTTCCGGTTCAAAATTGGGGCCCCCAGGCTCATTTCCGGTTCAAAATGGCAGCGCCCAGGCTCACTTCCGGTTCAAAATGGCGGCGCCCATGCTCACTTCCTATTTAAAATGGCGGCGCCCAGGCTCACTTCCGGTTCAAAATGCCGGTGCCCAGACTCATTTCCTGTTTAAAATGGCGGCGCCCAGGCTCACTTCCGGTTCAAAATGCCGGTGCCCAGGCTCACTTCCGGTTCAAAATTGGGGCCCCCAGGCTCACTTCCGGTTCAAAATGGCGGAGCCCGGGCTCACTTCCGGTTCAAAATGGGGGCCACCAGGCTCACTTCCGGTTCAAAATGGGGGCCACCAGGCTCACGTCCGGTTCAAAATGGCAGCGCCCAGGCTCACTTCCGGTCGAATATGGCGGCCCCCAGACTCATTTCCGGTTCAAAATGGCGGCGCCCTGGCTCACTTCCGGTTCAAAATGGCGGCACCCTAGCTCACTTCCGGTTCAAAATGCGGGCCCCCAGGCTCACTTCCAGTTCAAAATGGCGGCGCCCGGGCTCACTTCCGGTTCAAAATGGCGGCTCCCAGACTTTCTTCCGGTTCAAAATGGCGGCACCCAGGCTCACTTCCGGTTCAAAATGGCGGTGCCCAGACTTTCTTCCAGTTCAAAATGGCGGCGCCCCGGCTCACTTCCGGTTCAAAATGGCGGCGCCCGGGCTCACTTCCGGTTCAAAATGGCGGCGCCAAGGATCACTTCCGATTCAAAATGGCGGCACCCAGACTTGCTTCCGGTTCAAAATGGCGGCACCCAGGCTCACGTCCTGTCCAATATGGCAGCCCTGGGCTCACTTCCGGTTCAAAATGGCGGCACTTGGGCTCACTTCCTGTTCAAATGTGTGCCCCCAGGCTCACTTCCGGTTCAAAATGGCGGCGCCCGGGCTCACTTCCGGTTCAAAATGGCATCTCCCAGGCTCACTTCCGGTTCAAAATGGGGGCCACCAGGCTCACGTCCGGTTCATTATGGCGGCGCCCAGGCTCACTTCCGGTTCAAAATGGCAGCGCCCAGGCTCACGTCCGGTTCAAAATAGCGGCACCCAGGTTCACTTCCGGTTCAAAATGTCGGCGCCCAGGCTCACTTCCGGTCCAATATGGCGGCCCCCAGACTCAATTCCTGTTCAAAATGGCGGCACTTTGGCTCACTTCCGGTTCAAAATGGCGGCACCCTAGCTCACTTCCGGTTCAAAATGGGAGCCCCCAGGCTCATTTCCAGTTATAAAAGGCGGCGCCCGGGCTCACTTCCGGTTCAAAATGGCGGTGCCCAGACTTTCTTCTGGTTCAAAATGGCGGCGCCTAGGCTCACTTCCGGTTCAAAATGTTGGCGCCCAGGCTCACTTCCGGTTCAAAATGGCGGCCCCCAGGCTCACTTCCGGTTCAAAATGGCGGCGCCCCGGCTCACTTTCGGTTCAAAATGGCGGCGCCCGGGCTCACTTCCTGTTCAAAATGGCGGCGCCCAGGCTCACTTCCAGTTCAAAATGGCGGCACCCAGACTTGCTTCCGATTCAAAATGGCTGCGCCCAGGCTCACTTCCGGTTCAAAATGGTGGAGCCCGGGCTCACTTCCGGTTCAAAATGGGGGCCCCCAGGCTCAAGTCCGGTCTAATACGGCAACAGACAGGCTCACTTCCGGTTCAAAATGTTGGCGTCCAGGCTCACTTCCGGTTCAAAATGTCGGCGTCCAGGCTCATTTCCGGTTCAAAATGGCGGTGTCAAGGCTCAATTCCGGTTCAAAATGGCGGCACCCAGGCTCACGTCCGGTCCAATATGGCAGCCCTGGGCTCACTTCCGGTTCAAAATGGCGGCGTCCAGGCTCACTTCCGGTTCAAAATGGTGGCCCCCGACTCAATTCCTGTTCAAAATGGCGGCGCCTGGGCTCATTTCCGGTTCAAAATGGCGGCGTCCCGTCTCACTTCCCGTTCAAAATGGCGCCTCCCAGGCTCACTTCCGGTTCAAAATTGGGGCCCCCAGGCTCATTTCCGGTTCAAAATGGCGGCGCCCAGGCTCACTTCCGGTTCAAAATGGCGGCGCCCATGCTCACTTCCTATTTAAAATGGCGGCGCCCAGGCTCACTTCCGGTTCAAAATGCCGGTGCCCAGACTCATTTCCTGTTTAAAATGGCGGCGCCCAGGCTCACTTCCGGTTCAAAATGCCGGTGCCCAGGCTCACTTCCGGTTCAAAATTGGGGCCCCCAGGCTCACTTCCGGTTCAAAATGGCGGAGCCCGGGCTCACTTCCGGTTCAAAATGGCGGCGCCCAGGCTCACTTCCGGTTCAAAATGGGGGCCACCAGGCTCACGTCCGGTTCAAAATGGCGGCGCCCAGGCTCACTTCCGGTCGAATATGGCGGCCCCCAGACTCATTTCCGGTTCAAAATGGCGGCGCCCTGGCTCACTTCCGGTTCAAAATGGCGGCACCCTAGCTCACTTCCGGTTCAAAATGCGGGCCCCCAGGCTCACTTCCGGTTCAAAATGGCGGCGCCCGGGCTCACTTCCGGTTCAAAATGGCGGCTCCCAGACTTTCTTCCGGTTCAAAATGGCGGCCCCCGGCTCACTTCCGGTTCAAAATGGCGGTGCCCAGACTTTCTTCCAGTTCAAAATGGCGGCGCCCCGGCTCACTTCCGGTTCAAAATGGCGGCGCCCGGGCTCACTTCCGGTTCAAAATGGCGGCGCCTGGGCTCACTTCCGGTTCAAAATGGCATCTCCCAGGCTCACTTCCGGTTCAAAATGGGGGCCACCAGGCTCACGTCCGGTTCATTATGGCGGCGCCCAGGCTCACTTCCGGTTCAAAATGGCAGCGCCCAGGCTCACGTCCGGTTCAAAATGGCGGCGCCCATGCTCACTTCCTATTTAAAATGGCGGCGCACAGGCTCACTTCCGGTTCAAAATGCCGGTGCCCAGACTCATTTCCTGTTTAAAATGGCGGCGCCCAGGCTCACTTCCGGTTCAAAATGCCGGTGCCCAGGCTCACTTCCGGTTCAATATTGGGGCCCCCAGGCTCACTTCCGGTTCAAAATGGCGGAGCCCGGGCTCACTTCCGGTTCAAAATGGCGGCGCCCAGGCTCACTTCCGGTTCAAAATGGGGGCCACCAGGCTCACGTCCGGTTCAAAATGGCAGCGCCCAGGCTCACTTCCGGTCGAATATGGCGGCCCCCAGACTCATTTCCAGTTCAAAATGGCGGCGCCCTGGCTCACTTCCGGTTCAAAATGGCGGCACCCTAGCTCACTTCCGGTTCAAAATGCGGGCCCCCAGGCTCACTTCCAGTTCAAAATGGCGGCGCCCGGGCTCACTTCCGGTTCAAAATGGCGGCTCCCAGACTTTCTTCCGGTTCAAAATGGCGGCACCCAGGCTCACTTCCGGTTCAAAATGGCGGTGCCCAGACTTTCTTCCAGTTCAAAATGGCGGCGCCCCGGCTCACTTCCGGTTCAAAAT
Source organism: Periparus ater (assembly GCA_032357785.1). NCBI lineage: Eukaryota > Metazoa > Chordata > Aves > Passeriformes > Paridae > Periparus > Periparus ater. The sequence continues at coordinate 3,753,135 of CM063632.1, read as the reverse complement.
GGCGGCGCCCGGGCTCACTTCCGGTTCAAAATGGCGGCGCCAAGGATCACTTCCGATTCAAAATGGCGGCACCCAGACTTGCTTCCGGTTCAAAATGGCGGCACCCAGGCTCACGTCCTGTCCAATATGGCAGCCCTGGGCTCACTTCCGGTTCAAAATGGCGGCACTTGGGCTCACTTCCTGTTCAAATGTGTGCCCCCAGGCTCACTTCCGGTTCAAAATGGCGGCGCCCGGGCTCACTTCCGGTTCAAAATGGCATCTCCCAGGCTCACTTCCGGTTCAAAATGGGGGCCACCAGGCTCACGTCCGGTTCATTATGGCGGCGCCCAGGCTCACTTCCGGTTCAAAATGGCAGCGCCCAGGCTCACGTCCGGTTCAAAATAGCGGCACCCAGGTTCACTTCCGGTTCAAAATGTCGGCGCCCAGGCTCACTTCCGGTCCAATATGGCGGCCCCCAGACTCAATTCCTGTTCAAAATGGCGGCACTTTGGCTCACTTCCGGTTCAAAATGGCGGCACCCTAGCTCACTTCCGGTTCAAAATGGGAGCCCCCAGGCTCATTTCCAGTTATAAAAGGCGGCGCCCGGGCTCACTTCCGGTTCAAAATGGCGGTGCCCAGACTTTCTTCTGGTTCAAAATGGCGGCGCCTAGGCTCACTTCCGGTTCAAAATGTTGGCGCCCAGGCTCACTTCCGGTTCAAAATGGCGGCCCCCAGGCTCACTTCCGGTTCAAAATGGCGGCGCCCCGGCTCACTTCCGGTTCAAAATGGCGGCGCCCGGGCTCACTTCCTGTTCAAAATGGCGGCGCCCAGGCTCACTTCCAGTTCAAAATGGCGGCACCCAGACTTGCTTCCGATTCAAAATGGCTGCGCCCAGGCTCACTTCCGGTTCAAAATGGTGGAGCTTGGGCTCACTTCCGGTTCAACATTGGGGCCCCCAGGCTCAAGTCCGGTCTAATACGGCAACAGACAGGCTCACTTCCGGTTCAAAATGTTGGCGTCCAGGCTCACTTCCGGTTCAAAATGTCGGCGTCCAGGCTCATTTCCGGTTCAAAATGGCGGTGCCAAGGCTCAATTCCGGTTCAAAATGGCGGCACCCAGGCTCACGTCCGGTCCAATATGGCAGCCCTGGGCTCACTTCCGGTTCAAAATGGCGGCGTCCAGGCTCACTTCCGGTTCAAAATGGTGGCCCCCGACTCAATTCCTGTTCAAAATGGCGGCGCCCAGGCTCATTTCCGGTTCAAAATGGCGGCGTCCCGTCTCACTTCCCGTTCAAAATGGCGCCTCCCAGGCTCACTTCCGGTTCAAAATTGGGGCCCCCAGGCTCATTTCCGGTTCAAAATGGCGGCGCCCAGGCTCACTTCCGGTTCAAAATGGCGGCGCCCATGCTCACTTCCTATTTAAAATGGCGGCGCCCAGGCTCACTTCCGGTTCAAAATGCCGGTGCCCAGACTCATTTCCTGTTTAAAATGGCGGCGCCCAGGCTCACTTCCGGTTCAAAATGCCGGTGCCCAGGCTCATTTCCGGTTCAAAATTGGGGCCCCCAGGCTCACTTCCGGTTCAAAATGGCGGAGCCCGGGCTCACTTCCAATTCAAAATGTTGGCGCCCAGGCTCACTTCCGGTTCAAAATGGCGGCCCCCAGGCTCACTTCCGGTTCAAAATGGCGGCGCCCCAGATCACTTCCGGTTCAAAATGGCGGCGCCCGGGCTCACTTCCTGTTCAAAATGGCGGCGCCCAGGCTCACTTCCGGTTCAAAATGGCGGTGCCCAGACTTGCTTCCGATTCAAAATGGCTGCGCCCAGGCTCACTTCCGGTTCAAAATGGTGGAGCCCGGGCTCAGTTCCGGTTCAAAATGGGGGCCCCCAGGCTCAAGTCCGGTCTAATACGGCAACAGACAGGCTCACTACCGGTTCAAAATGTTGGCGTCCAGGCTCACTTCCGGTTCAAAATGTCGGCGTCCAGGCTCATTTCCGGTTCAAAATGGCGGTGCCAAGGCTCAATTCCGGTTCAAAATGGCGGCACGCAGGCTCACGTCCGGTCCAATATGGCAGCCCTGGGCTCACTTCCGGTTCAAAATGGCGGCGTCCAGGCTCACTTCCGGTTCAAAATGGCGGCGTCCAGGCTCATTTCCGGTTCAAAATGGCGGCGTCCCGTCTCACTTCCCGTTCAAAATGGCGCCTCCCAGGCTCACTTCCGGTTCAAAATTGGGGCCCCCAGGCTCATTTCCGGTTCAAAATGGCAGCGCCCAGGCTCACGTCCGGTTCAAAATGGCGGCGCCCATGCTCACTTCCTATTTAAAATGGCGGCGCCCAGGCTCACTTCCGGTTCAAAATGCCGGTGCCCAGACTCATTTCCTGTTTAAAATGGCGGCGCCCAGGCTCACTTCCGGTTCAAAATGCCGGTGCCCAGGCTCACTTCCGGTTCAAAATTGGGGCCCCCAGGCTCACTTCCGGTTCAAAATGGCGGAGCCCGGGCTCACTTCCGGTTCAAAATGGCGGCGCCCAGGCTCACTTCCGGTTCAAAATGGGGGCCACCAGGCTCACGTCCGGTTCAAAATGGCAGCGCCCAGGCTCACTTCCGGTCGAATATGGCGGCCCCCAGACTCATTTCCGGTTCAAAATGGCGGCGCCCGGGCTCACTTCCGGTTCAAAATGGCGGCCCCCGGCTCACTTCCGGTTCAAAATGGCGGCCCCCGGCTTACTTCCGGTTCAAAATGGCGGCCCTCAGCTCACTTCCGGTTCAAAATGGGGGCGCCTGTGCTCAGTTTTGGTTCAAAATGGCAGCTCCCAGGCTCACTTCCGGTTCAAAATGGCGGCGCCCAGGCTCACTTCCGGTTCAAAATGTCGGCGCCCGGGCTCACTTCCGGTTCAAAATGGCGGCACTTGGCTCATTTCCGGTTCAAAATGGCGGCCCTCAGCTCACTTCCGGTTCAAAATGGCGGCGCCCAGGCTCACTTCCGGTTCAAAATGGCGGCGCTCGGCCTCACATCCGGTTCAAAGTGGCGGCGCCCTGGCTCACTTCCGGTTCAAAATGGCGGCGCCCGGGCTCACTTCCGGTTCAAAATGGCGGCGCCCAGGCTCACTTCCGGTTCAAAATGGCCGCGCCCTGGCTCACTTCCGGTTCAAAATGGCGGCGCCCGGGCTCACTTCCGGTTCAAAATGGCGGCGACCGGGCTCACTTCCGGTTCAAAATGGCGGCGCCCAGGCTCACTTCCGGTCCAAAATGGCGGCGCCCAGGCTCACTTCCGGTTCAAAATGGCAGCACCCGGGCTCACTTCCGGTTCAAAATGGCGGTGCCCCGGCTCACTTCCGGTTCAAAATGGCGGCGCCCTGGCTCACTTCCCGTTCAAAATGGCAGCGCCCAAGCTCACTTCCGGTTCAAAATGGCGGCGCCCCCATCTCACTTCCGGTTCAAAATGGCGGCGACCGGGCTCACTTCCAATTCAAAATGGGGGCGCCCAGGCTTACTTCCGGTTCAAAATGGCGGCCCCCGGGCTCACTTCTGGTTCAAAATGGCGGCGCCCAGGCTCACTTCCGGTTCAAAATGGCGGCGCCCAGGCTCACTTCCGGTTCAAAATGGCGGCGCCCAGGCTCACTTCCGGTTCAAAATGGCGGCCCCCGGCTCACTTCCGGTTCAAAATGGCGGCGACCGGGCTCACTTCCGGTTCAAAATGGCGGCGCACAGGCTTACTTCCGGTTCAAAATGGAGGCCCACGGCTCACTTCCGGTTCAAAATGGCGGCCCCCGGCTTACTCTTGGTTCAAAATGACGGCCCTCAGCTCACTTCCGGTTCAAAATGGGGGCGCCTGTGCTCAGTTTTGGTTCAAAATGGCAGCTCTCAGGCTCACTTCCTGTTCAAAATGGCGGCGCCCATGCTCACTTCCGGTTCAAAATGGCGGCTCCCAGGCTCACTTCCGGTTCAAAATGGCGGCTCCCAGGCTCACTTCCGGTTCAAAATGGCGGCGCCCAGGCTCACTTTCGGTTCAAAATGGCGGCGCCCAGGCTCACTTCCGGTTCAAAGTGGCGGCACTTGGCTCATTTCCGGTTCAAAATGGCGGCCCTCAGCTCACTTCCGGTTCAAAATGGGGGCGCCTGTGCTCAGTTTTGGTTCAAAATGGCGGCGCCTGGCTCACTTCCGGTTCAAAATGGTGGCCCCATGCTCACTTCCGGTTCAAAATGGCGGCCTTCGGCTCACTTCCGGTTCAAAATGGGGGCGCCTGTGCTCAGTTTTGGTTCAAAATGGCGGCGCCCGGCTCACTTCCGGTTCAAAATGGTGGCCCCCGGCTCACTTCCGGTTCAAAATGGGGGCGCCCGGGCTCACTTCCGGTTCGAAATGGGGGCGCCTGGGCTCAGTTTTTGTTCAAAATGGCGGCTCCCAGGCTCACTTCCGGTTCAAAATGGCAGCACCCGGGCTCACTTCCGGTTCAAAATGGCGGCGCCCAGGCTGACTTCCGGTTCAAAATGGCGGCGCCCAGGCTCACTTCCGGTTCAAAATGGCGGCGCCCAGGCTCACTTCCGGTTCAAAATGGCGGCCCCCGTCTCACTTCCGGTTCAAAATGGCGGCGACCAGGCTCACTTCCGGTTCAAAATGGCGGCGCCCAGGCTTACTTCCGGTTCAAAATGGCGGCCCACGGCTCACTTCCGGTTCAAAATGGCGGCCCCCGGCTTACTCTTGGTTCAAAATGACGGCCCTCAGCTCACTTCCGGTTCAAAATGGGGGCGCCTGTGCTCAGTTTTGGTTCAAAATGGCAGCTCTCAGGGTCACTTCCTGTTCAAAATGGCGGCGCCCAGGCTCACTTCCGGTTCAAAATGGCGGCGCCCCCATCTCACTTCGGTTCAAAATGGCGGCTCCCAGGCTCACTTCCGGTTCAAAATGGCGGCGCCCGGGCTCACTTTCGGTTCAAAATGGCGGCGCCCAGGCTCACTTCCGGTTCAAAATGGCGGCACTTGGCTCATTTCCGGTTCAAAATGGCGGCCCTCAGCTCACTTCCGGTTCAAAATGGGGGCGCCTGTGCTCAGTTTTGGTTCAAAATGGCAGCGCCTGGCTCACTTCCGGTTCAAAATGGTGGCCCCCGGCTCACTTCCGGTCCAAAATGGCGGCCTTCGGCTCACTTCCGGTTCAAAATGGGGGCGCCTGTGCTCAGTTTTGGTTCAAAATGGCGGCGCCCGGCTCACTTCCGGTTCAAAATGGTGGCCCCCGGCTCACTTCCGGTTCAAAATGGCGGCGCCCGGGCTCACTTCCGGTTCGAAATGGGGGCGCCTGGGCTCAGTTTTTGTTCAAAATGGCGGCTCCAGGGCTCACTTCCGGTTCAAAATGGCGGCCCCCGGGCTCACTTCCGGTTCAAAATGGCGGCGCCCAGGCTGACTTCCGGTTCAAAATGGCGGCGCCCAGGCTCACTTCCGGTGCAGAATGGCGGCGCCCAGGCTCACTTCCGGTTCAAAATGGCGGCCCCCATCTCACTTCCGGTTCAAAACGGCGGCGACAGGGCTCACTTCCGGTTCAAAATGGCGGCGCCCAGCCTTACTTCCGGTTCAAAATGGCGGCCCCCGGGCTCACTTCCGGTTCAAAATGGCGGGGCCCAGGCTCACTTCCGGTTCAAAATGGCTGCCCCCAGCTCACTTCCGGTTCAGAATGAGGGCGCCCAGGCTCACTTTCGGTTGTAAATGGCGGCGCCCCGGCTCACTTCCGGTTCAAAATGGCGGCGCCCAGGCTCACTTCCGGTTCAAACTGCGGCTCCCCGGCTCACTTCCGGTTCAAAATGGCGGCCCCCGTCTCACTTCCGGTTCAAAATGGCGGAGCCGGTGCTCACTTCCGGTTCAAAATGGCGGCGCCCAGGCTCACTTCCGGTTCAAAATGGGGGCGCCCAGGCTCACTTCCGGTTCAAAATGGCGGCGCCCAGGCTCACTTCCGGTTCAAAATTGCGGCGCTTAGGCTCATTTCCGGTTCAAAATGGCGGCGCCCAGGCTCACTTCCGGTTCAGAATGGCGGCGCCCGGGCTCACTTCCGGTTCAAAATGGCGGCGCCCAGGCTCACTTCCGGTTCAAAATGGCGGCGCCCAGGCTCACTTCCGGTTCAAAATGGCGGCGTCGAGGCTCACTTCCCGTTCAAAATGGCAACTCCCAGGCTCACTTCCGGTTCAAAATGGCGGCCCCATGCTCACTTCCAGTTCACAATTAAGGCGCACAGGCTCACTTCCGGTTCAAAATGGCGGCCCCCGGCTCACTTCCTGTTCAAAATGGCGGCGCCTAGGCTCACTTCCGGTTCAAAATGGCGGCACTTGGCTCATTTCCGGTTCAAAATGGCGGCCCTCAGCTCACTTCCGGTTCAAAATGGGGGCGCCTGTGCTCAGTTTTGGTTCAAAATGGCGGCGCCCGTGCTAACTTCCGGTTCAAAATGGCGGCGCCCGGGCTCACTTCCGGTTCAAAATGGCGGCCCCCGGGCTCACTTCCGGTTTAAAATGGCGGCACCCAGGCTCACTTCCGGTTCAAAATGGCGGCGCCCAGGCTCACTTCCGGTTCAAAATGGCGGCTCCGCGGCTCACTTCCGGTTCAAAATGGCGGCGCCCAGGCTCACTTCCGGTTCAAAATGGCGGCGCCCAGGCTCACTTCCGGTTCAAAATGGCGGCTCGTCGGCTCACTTCCGGTTCAAAATGGCGGCTCGTCGGCTCACTTCCGTTTCAAAATGGCGGCGCCCAGGCTCACTTCCGGTTCAAAATGGCGGCGCCCAGGCTCACTTCCGGTTCAAAATGGCGGCGCCCGGGCTCACTTCCGGTTCAAAATGGCGGCGCCCGGGCTCACTTCCGGTTCAAAATGGCGGCGCCTGTGCTCAGTTTTGGTTCAAAATGGCGGCGCCTGGGCTCACTTCCGGTTCAAAATGGCGGCGCTCGGCCTCACTTCCGGTTCAAAATGGCGGAGCCCTGGCTCACTTCCGGTTCAAAATGGCGGCGCCCGGGCTCACTTCCGGTTCAAAATGGCGGCGCCCAGGCTCACTTCCGGTTCAAAATGGCCGCGCCCTGGCTCACTTCCGGTTCAAAATGGCGGCGCCCAGGCTCACTTCCGGTTCAAAATGGCGGCGACCGGGCTCACTTCCGGTTCAAAATGGCGGCGCCCAGGCTCACTTCCGGTCCAAAATGGCGGCGCCCAGGCTCACTTCCGGTTCAAAATGGCAGCACCCGGGCTCACTTCCGGTTCAAAATGGCGGCGCCCCGGCTCACTTCCGGTTCAAAATGGCGGCGCCCTGGCTCACTTCCCGTTCAAAATGGCAGCGCCCAGGCTCACTTCCGGTTCAAAATGGCGGCGCCCCGGCTCACTTCCGGTTCAAAATGGCGACACACGTGCTCACTTCCGGTTCAAAATGGTGCCCCGGCTCACTTCCGGTTCAAAATGGCGGCGCCCGGGCTCACTTCCGGTTCAAAATGGCGGCGCCCAGGCTCACTTCCGGTTCAAAATGGCAGCGCCCAGGCTCACTTCCGGTTCAAAATGGCGGCCCCCGTCTCACTTCCGGTTCAAAATGGCAGCGACCGGGCTCACTTCCGGTTCAAAATGGCGCTGCCCAGGCTCACTTCCGGTTCAAAATGGTGCCCCGGCTCACTTCCGGTTCAAAATGGCGGCGACCGGGCTTATTTCCGGTTCAAAATGGCGGCGCCCAGGCTGACTTCCGGTTCAAAATGGCGGCGCCCAGGCTCACTTCCGGTTCAAAATGGCAGCGCCCAGGCTCACTTCCGGTTCAAAATGGCGGCGCCCAGGCTCACTTCCGGTTCAGAATGGCGGCACCCAGGCTCACTTCCGGTTCAAAATGGCGGCCCCGTCTCACTTCCGGTTCAAAATGGCGGCGACCAGGCTCACTTCCGGTTCAAAATGGCGGCGCCCAGGCTTACTTCCGGTTCAAAATGGCGGCGCCCAGGCTCACTTCCGGTTCAAAATGGCGGCCCCCGGCTTACTCTTGGTTCAAAATGACGGCCCTCAGCTCACTTCCGGTTCAAAATGGGGGCGCCTGTGCTCAGTTTTGGTTCAAAATGGCAGCTCTCAGGCTCACTTCCTGTTCAAAATGGCGGCGCCCAGGCTCACTTCCGGTTCAAAATGGCGGCGCCCATGCTCACTTCCGGTTCAAAATGGCGGCTCCCAGGCTCACTTCCGGTTCAAAATGGCGGCGCCCAGGCTCACTTTCGGTTCAAAATGGCGGCGCCCAGGCTCACTTCCGGTTCAAAGTGGCGGCACTTGGCTCATTTCCGGTTCAAAATGGCGGCCCTCAGCTCACTTCCGGTTCAAAATGGGGGCGCCTGTGCTCAGTTTTGGTTCAAAATGGCGGCGCCTGGCTCACTTCCGGTTCAAAATGGTGGCCCCCGGCTCACTTCCGGTTCAAAATGGCGGCCTTCGGCTCACTTCCGGTTCAAAATGGGGGCGCCTGTGCTCAGTTTTGGTTCAAAATGGCGGCGCCCGGCTCACTTCCGGTTCAAAATGGTGGCCCCCGGCTCACTTCCCGTTCAAAATGGCGGCGCCCGGGCTCACTTCCGGTTCGAAATGGGGGCGCCTGGGCTCAGTTTTTGTTCAAAATGGCGGCTCCCAGGCTCACTTCCGGTTCAAAATGGCGGCCCCCGGGCTCACTTCCGGTTCAAAATGGCGGCTCCAGGGCTCACTTCCGGTTCAAAATGGCGGCGCCCAGGCTCACTTCCGGTTCAAAATGGCGGCGCCCAGGCTCACTTCCGGTTCAAAATGGCGGCCCCCGTCTCACTTCCGGTTCAAAATGGCGGCGACCGGGCTCACTTCCGGTTCAAAATGGCGGCGCCCAGGCTTACTTCCGGTTCAAAATGGCGGCCCACGGCTCACTTCCGGTTCAAAATGGCGGCCCCCGGCTTACTCTTGGTTCAAAATGACGGCCCTCAGCTCACTTCCGGTTCAAAATGGGGGCGCCTGTGCTCAGTTTTGGTTCAAAATGGCAGCTCTCAGGCTCACTTCCTGTTCAAAATGGCGGCGCCCAGGCTCACTTCCGGTTCAAAATGGCGGCGCCCCCATCTCACTTCCGGTTCAAAATGGCGGCTCCCAGGCTCACTTCCGGTTCAAAATGGCGGCGCCCGGGCTCACTTCCGGTTCAAAATGGCGGCGCCCAGGCTCACTTCCGGTTCAAAATGGCGGCGCCCAGGCTCACTTCCGGTTCAGAATGGCGGCACCCAGGCTCACTTCCGGTTCAAAATGGCGGCCCCGTCTCACTTCCGGTTCAAAATGGCGGCGACCGGGCTCACTTCCGGTTCAAAATGTCGGCGTCCAGGCTTACTTCCGGTTCAAAATGGCGGCCCCCGGCTCACTTCCGGTTCAAAATGGCGGCCCCCGGCTTACTCTTGGTTCAAAATGACGGCCCTCAGCTCACTTCCGGTTCAAAATGGGGGCGCCTGTGCTCAGTTTTGGTTCAAAATGGCAGCTCTCAGGCTCACTTCCGGTTCAAAATGGCGGCGCCCAGGCTCACTTCCGGTTCAAAATGGCGGCGCCCATGCTCACTTCCGGTTCAAAATGGCGGCTCCCAGGCTCACTTCCGGTTCAAAATGGCGGCGCCCAGGCTCACTTTCGGTTCAAAATGGCGGCGCCCAGGCTCACTTCCGGTTCAAAGTGGCGGCACTTGGCTCATTTCCGGTTCAAAATGGCGGCCCTCAGCTCACTTCCGGTTCAAAATGGGGGCGCCTGTGCTCAGTTTTGGTTCAAAATGGCGGCGCCTGGCTCACTTCCGGTTCAAAATGGTGGCCCCCGGCTCACTTCCGGTTCAAAATGGCGGCCTTCGGCTCACTTCCGGTTCAAAATGGGGGCGCCTGTGCTCAGTTTTGGTTCAAAATGGCGGCGCCCGGCTCACTTCCGGTTCAAAATGGTGGCCCCCGGCTCACTTCCCGTTCAAAATGGCGGCGCCCGGGCTCACTTCCGGTTCGAAATGGGGGCGCCTGGGCTCAGTTTTTGTTCAAAATGGCGGCTCCCAGGCTCACTTCCGGTTCAAAATGGCGGCCCCCGGGCTCACTTCCGGTTCAAAATGGCGGCGCCCAGGCTCACTTCCGGTTCAAAATGGCGGCGCCCAGGCTCACTTCCGGTTCAAAATGGCGGCGCCCAGGCTCACTTCCGGTTCAAAATGGCGGCCCCCGGCTCACTTCCGGTTCAAAATGGCGGCCCCCGGCTTACTCTTGGTTCAAAATGACGGCCCTCAGCTCACTTCCGGTTCAAAATGGGGGCGCCTGTGCTCAGTTTTGGTTCAAAATGGCAGCTCTCAGGCTCACTTCCGGTTCAAAATGGCGGCGCCCAGGCTCACTTCCGGTTCAAAATGGCGGCGCCCATGCTCACTTCCGGTTCAAAATGGCGGCTCCCAGGCTCACTTCCGGTTCAAAATGGCGGCGCCCAGGCTCACTTTCGGTTCAAAATGGCGGCGCCCAGGCTCACTTCCGGTTCAAAGTGGCGGCACTTGGCTCATTTCCGGTTCAAAATGGCGGCCCTCAGCTCACTTCCGGTTCAAAATGGGGGCGCCTGTGCTCAGTTTTGGTTCAAAATGGCGGCGCCTGGCTCACTTCCGGTTCAAAATGGTGGCCCCCGGCTCACTTCCGGTTCAAAATGGCGGCCTTCGGCTCACTTCCGGTTCAAAATGGGGGCGCCTGTGCTCAGTTTTGGTTCAAAATGGCGGCGCCCGGCTCACTTCCGGTTCAAAATGGTGGCCCCCGGCTCACTTCCCGTTCAAAATGGCGGCGCCCGGGCTCACTTCCGGTTCGAAATGGGGGCGCCTGGGCTCAGTTTTTGTTCAAAATGGCGGCTCCCAGGCTCACTTCCGGTTCAAAATGGCGGCCCCCGGGCTCACTTGCGGTTCAAAATGGCGGCGCCCAGGCTCACTTCCGGTTCAAAATGGCGGCGCCCAGGCTCACTTCCGGTTCAAAATGGCGGCGCCCAGGCTCACTTCCGGTTCAAAATGGCGGCCCCCGTCTCACTTCCGGTTCAAAATGGCGGCGACCGGGCTCACTTCCGGTTCAAAATGGCGGCGCCCAGGCTTACTTCCGGTTCAAAATGGCGGCGCCCAGGCTCACTTCCGGTTCAAAATGGCGGCCCCCGGCTTACTCTTGGTTCAAAATGACGGCCCTCAGCTCACTTCCTGTTCAAAATGGGGGCGCCTGTGCTCAGTTTTGGTTCAAAATGGCAGCTCTCAGGCTCACTTCCTGTTCAAAATGGCGGCGCCCAGGCTCACTTCCGGTTCAAAATGGCGGCGCCCCCATCTCACTTCCGGTTCAAAATGGCGGCTCCCAGGCTCACTTCCGGTTCAAAATGGCGGCGCCCGGGCTCACTTTCGGTTCAAAATGGCGGCGCCCAGGCTCACTTCCGGTTCAAAATGGCGGCACTTGGCTCATTTCCGGTTCAAAATGGCGGCCCTCAGCTCACTTCCGGTTCAAAATGGGGGCGCCTGTGCTCAGTTTTGGTTCAAAATGGCGGCGCCTGGCTCACTTCCGGTTCAAAATGGCGGCGCCCAGGCTCACTTCCGGTTCAAAATGTCGGCGCCCGGGCTCACTTCCGGTTCAAAATGGCGGCACTTGGCTCATTTCCGGTTCAAAATGGCGGCCCTCAGCTCACTTCCGGTTCAAAATGGCGGCGCCCAGGCTCACTTCCGGTTCAAAATGGCGGCGCTCGGCCTCACATCCGGTTCAAAGTGGCGGCGCCCTGGCTCACTTCCGGTTCAAAATGGCGGCGCCCGGGCTCACTTCCGGTTCAAAATGGCGGCGCCCAGGCTCACTTCCGGTTCAAAATGGCCGCGCCCTGGCTCACTTCCGGTTCAAAATGGCGGCGCCCATGCTCACTTCTGGTTCAAAATGGCGGCGACCGGGCTCACTTCCGGTTCAAAATGGCGGCGCCCAGGCTCACTTCCGGTCCAAAATGGCGGCGCCCAGGCTCACTTCCGGTTCAAAATGGCAGCACCCGGGCTCACTTCCGGTTCAAAATGGCGGTGCCCCGGCTCACTTCCGGTTCAAAATGGCGGCGCCCTGGCTCACTTCCCGTTCAAAATGGCAGCGCCCAAGCTCACTTCCGGTTCAAAATGGCGGCGCCCCCATCTCACTTCCGGTTCAAAATGGCGGCGACCGGGCTCACTTCCGGTTCAAAATGGGGGCGCCCAGGCTTACTTCCGGTTCAAAATGGCGGCCCCCGGGCTCACTTCCGGTTCAAAATGGCGGCGCCCAGGCTCACTTCCGGTTCAAAATGGCGGCGCCCAGGCTCACTTCCGGTTCAAAATGGCGGCGCCCAGGCTCACTTCCGGTTCAAAATGGCGGCCCCCGGCTCACTTCCGGTTCAAAATGGCGGCGACCGGGCTCACTTCCGGTTCAAAATGGCGGCGCACAGGCTTACTTCCGGTTCAAAATGGCGGCCCACGGCTCACTTCCGGTTCAAAATGGCGGCCCCCGGCTTACTCTTGGTTCAAAATGACGGCCCTCAGCTCACTTCCGGTTCAAAATGGGGGCGCCTGTGCTCAGTTTTGGTTCAAAATGGCAGCTCTCAGGCTCACTTCCTGTTCAAAATGGCGGCGCCCATGCTCACTTCCGGTTCAAAATGGCGGCTCCCAGGCTCACTTCCGGTTCAAAATGGCGGCTCCCAGGCTCACTTCCGGTTCAAAATGGCGGCGCCCGGGCTCACTTCCGGTTCAAAATGGCGGCGCCCAGGCTCACTTCCGGTTCAAAGTGGCGGAACTTGGCTCATTTCCGGTTCAAAATGGCGGCCCTCAGCTCACTTCCGGTTCAAAATGGGGGCGCCTGTGCTCAGTTTTGGTTCAAAATGGCGGCGCCTGGCTCACTTCCGGTTCAAAATGGTGGCCCCATGCTCACTTCCGGTTCAAAATGGCGGCCTTCGGCTCACTTCCGGTTCAAAATGGGGGCGCCTGTGCTCAGTTTTGGTTCAAAATGGCGGCGCCCGGCTCACTTCCGGTTCAAAATGGTGGCCCCCGGCTCACTTCCGGTTCAAAATGGCGGCGCCCGGGCTCACTTCCGGTTCGAAATGGGGGCGCCTGGGCTCAGTTTTTGTTCAAAATGGCGGCTCCCAGGCTCACTTCCGGTTCAAAATGGCAGCACCCGGGCTCACTTCCGGTTCAAAATGGCGGCGCCCAGGCTGACTTCCGGTTCAAAATGGCGGCGCCCAGGCTCACTTCCGGTTCAAAATGGCGGCGCCCAGGCTCACTTCCGGTTCAAAATGGCGGCCCCCGTCTCACTTCCGGTTCAAAATGGCGGCGACCGGGCTCACTTCCGGTTCAAAATGGCGGCGCCCAGGCTTACTTCCGGTTCAAAATGGCGGCCCACGGCTCACTTCCGGTTCAAAATGGCGGCCCCCGGCTTACTCTTGGTTCAAAATGACGGCCCTCAGCTCACTTCCGGTTCAAAATGGGGGCGCCTGTGCTCAGTTTTGGTTCAAAATGGCAGCTCTCAGGGTCACTTCCTGTTCAAAATGGCGGCGCCCAGGCTCACTTCCGGTTCAAAATGGCGGCGCCCCCATCTCACTTCGGTTCAAAATGGCGGCTCCCAGGCTCACTTCCGGTTCAAAATGGCGGCGCCCGGGCTCACTTTCGGTTCAAAATGGCGGCGCCCAGGCTCACTTCCGGTTCAAAATGGCGGCACTTGGCTCATTTCCGGTTCAAAATGGCGGCCCTCAGCTCACTTCCGGTTCAAAATGGGGGCGCCTGTGCTCAGTTTTGGTTCAAAATGGCAGCGCCTGGCTCACTTCCGGTTCAAAATGGTGGCCCCCGGCTCACTTCCGGTCCAAAATGGCGGCCTTCGGCTCACTTCCGGTTCAAAATGGGGGCGCCTGTGCTCAGTTTTGGTTCAAAATGGCGGCGCCCGGCTCACTTCCGGTTCAAAATGGTGGCCCCCGGCTCACTTCCGGTTCAAAATGGCGGCGCCCGGGCTCACTTCCGGTTCGAAATGGGGGCGCCTGGGCTCAGTTTTTGTTCAGAATGGCGGCGCCCAGGCTCACTTCAGGTTCAAAATGGCGGCCCCCATCTCACTTCCGGTTCAAAATGGCGGCGACAGGGCTCACTTCCGGTTCAAAATGGCGGCGCCCAGCCTTACTTCCGGTTCAAAATGGCGGCCCCCGGGCTCACTTCCGGTTCAAAATGGCGGGGCCCAGGCTCACTTCCGGTTCAAAATGGCTGCCCCCAGCTCACTTCCGGTTCAGAATGAGGGCGCCCAGGCTCACTTTCGGTTGTAAATGGCGGCGCCCCGGCTCACTTCCGGTTCAAAATGGCGGCGCCCAGGCTCACTTCCGGTTCAAACTGCGGCTCCCCGGCTCACTTCCGGTTCAAAATGGCGGCCCCCGTCTCACTTCCGGTTCAAAATGGCGGCGCCCAGGCTCACTTCCGGTTCAAAATGGCGGCGCCCAGGCTCACTTCCGGTTCAAAATGGGGGCGCCCAGGCTCACTTCCGGTTCAAAATGGCGGCGCCCAGGCTCACTTCCGGTTCAAAATTGCGGCGCTTAGGCTCATTTCCGGTTCAAAATGGCGGCGCCCAGGCTCACTTCCGGTTCAGAATGGCGGCGCCCGGGCTCACTTCCGGTTCAAAATGGCGGCGCCCAGGCTCACTTCCGGTTCAAAATGGCGGCGTCGAGGCTCACTTCCCGTTCAAAATGGCAACTCCCAGGCTCACTTCCGGTTCAAAATGGCGGCCCCATGCTCACTTCCAGTTCACAATTAAGGCGCACAGGCTCACTTCCGGTTCAAAATGGCGGCCCCCGGCTCACTTCCTGTTCAAAATGGCGGCGCCTAGGCTCACTTCCGGTTCAAAATGGCGGCACTTGGCTCATTTCCGGTTCAAAATGGCGGCCCTCAGCTCACTTCTGGTTCAAAATGGGGGCGCCTGTGCTCAGTTTTGGTTCAAAATGGCGGCGCCCGTGCTAACTTCCGGTTCAAAATGGCGGCGCCCGGGCTCACTTCTGGTTCAAAATGGCGGCCCCCGGGCTCACTTCCGGTTTAAAATGGCGGCACCCAGGCTCACTTCCGGTTCAAAATGGCGGCGCCCAGGCTCACTTCCGGTTCAAAATGGCGGCTCCTTGGCTCACTTCCGGTTCAAAATGGCGGCGCCCAGGCTCACTTCCGGTTCAAAATGGCGGCTCCGCGGCTCACTTCCGGTTCAAAATGGCGGCTCGTCGGCTCACTTCCGGTTCAAAATGGCGGCTCGTCGGCTCACTTCCGTTTCAAAATGGCGGCGCCCAGGCTCACTTCCGGTTCAAAATGGCGGCGCCCAGGCTCACTTCCGGTTCAAAATGGCGGCGCCCGGGCTCACTTCCGGTTCAAAATGGCGGCGCCCGGGCTCACTTCCGGTTCAAAATGGCGGCGCCTGTGCTCAGTTTTGGTTCAAAATGGCGGCGCCTGGGCTCACTTCCGGTTCAAAATGGCGGCGCTCGGCCTCACTTCCGGTTCAAAATGGCGGAGCCCTGGCTCACTTCCGGTTCAAAATGGCGGCGCCCGGGCTCACTTCCGGTTCAAAATGGCGGCGCCCAGGCTCACTTCCGGTTCAAAATGGCCGCGCCCTGGCTCACTTCCGGATCAAAATTGCGGCGCCCGGGCTCACTTCCGGTTCAAAATGGCGGCGACCGGGCTCACTTCCGGTTCAAAATGGCGGCGCCCAGGCTCACTTCCGGTCCAAAATGGCGGCGCCCAGGCTCACTTCCGGTTCAAAATGGCAGCACCCGGGCTCACTTCCGGTTCAAAATGGCGGCGCCCCGGCTCACTTCCGGTTCAAAATGGCGGCGCCCTGGCTCACTTCCCGTTCAAAATGGCAGCGCCCAGGCTCACTTCCGGTTCAAAATGGCGGCGCCCCGGCTCACTTCCGGTTCAAAATGGCGACACACGTGCTCACTTCCGGTTCAAAATGGTGCCCCGGCTCACTTCCGGTTCAAAATGGCGGCGCCCGGGCTCACTTCCGGTTCAAAATGGCGGCGCCCAGGCTCACTTCCGGTTCAAAATGGCAGCGCCCAGGCTCACTTCCGGTTCAAAATGGCGGCCCCCGTCTCACTTCTGGTTCAAAATGGCAGCGACCGGGCTCACTTCCGGTTCAAAATGGCGCTGCCCAGGCTCACTTCCGGTTCAAAATGGTGCCCCGGCTCACTTCCGGTTCAAAATGGCGGCGACCGGGCTTACTTCCGGTTCAAAATGGCGGCGCCCAGGCTGACTTCCGGTTCAAAATGGCGGCGCCCAGGCTCACTTCCGGTTCAAAATGGCAGCGCCCAGGCTCACTTCCGGTTCAAAATGGCGGCGCCCAGGCTCACTTCCGGTTCAGAATGGCGGCACCCAGGCTCACTTCCGGTTCAAAATGGCGGCCCCGTCTCACTTCCGGTTCAAAATGGCGGCGACCAGGCTCACTTCCGGTTCAAAATGGCGGCGCACAGGCTTACTTCCGGTTCAAAATGGCGGCCCACGGCTCACTTCCGGTTCAAAATGGCGGCCCCCGGCTTACTCTTGGTTCAAAATGACGGCCCTCAGCTCACTTCCGGTTCAAAATGGGGGCGCCTGTGCTCAGTTTTGGTTCAAAATGGCAGCTCTCAGGCTCACTTCCTGTTCAAAATGGCGGCGCCCAGGCTCACTTCCGGTTCAAAATGGCGGCGCCCATGCTCACTTCCGGTTCAAAATGGCGGCTCCCAGGCTCACTTCCGGTTCAGAATGAGGGCGCCCAGGCTCACTTTCGGTTGAAAATGGCGGCGCCCAGGCTCACTTCCGGTTCAAAATGGCGGCGCCCAGGCTCACGTCCGGTTCAAACTGCGGCTCCCCGGCTCACTTCCGGTTCAAAATGGCGGCCCCCGTCTCACTTCCGGTTCAAAATGGCTGAGCCGGTGCTCACTTCCGGTTCAAAATGGCGGCGCCCAGGCTCACTTCCGGTTCAAAATGGGGGCGCCCAGGCTCACTTCCGGTTCAAAATGGCGGCGCCCAGGCTCACTTCCGGTTCAAAATTGCGGCGCTTAGGCTCATTTCCGGTTCAAAATGGCGGCGCCCAGGCTCACTTCCGGTTCAGAATGGCGGCGCCCGGGCTCACTTCCGGTTCAAAATGGCGACGCCCAGGCTCACTTCCGGTTCAAAATGGCGGCGCCCAGGCTCACTTTCGGTTCAAAATGGCGGCGCCCAGGCTCACTTCCGGTTCAAAGTGGCGGCACTTGGCTCATTTCCGGTTCAAAATGGCGGCCCTCAGCTCACTTCCGGTTCAAAATGGGGGCGCCTGTGCTCAGTTTTGGTTCAAAATGGCGGCGCCTGGCTCACTTCCGGTTCAAAATGGTGGCCCCCGGCTCACTTCCGGTTCAAAATGGCGGCCTTCGGCTCACTTCCGGTTCAAAATGGGGGCGCCTGTGCTCAGTTTTGGTTCAAAATGGCGGCGCCCGGCTCACTTCCGGTTCAAAATGGTGGCCCCCGGCTCACTTCCCGTTCAAAATGGCGGCGCCCGGGCTCACTTCCGGTTCGAAATGGGGGCGCCTGGGCTCAGTTTTTGTTCAAAATGGCGGCTCCCAGGCTCACTTCCGGTTCAAAATGGCGGCCCCCGGGCTCACTTCCAGTTCAAAATGGCGGCTCCAGGGCTCACTTCCGGTTCAAAATGGCGGCGCCTAGGCTCACTTCCGGTTCAAAATGGCGGCGCCCAGGCTCACTTCCGGTTCAAAATGGCGCCCCCCGTCTCACTTCCGGTTCAAAATGGCGGCGACCGGGCTCACTTCCGGTTCAAAATGGCGTCGCCCAGGCTTACTTCCGGTTCAAAATGGCGGCCCACGGCTCACTTCCGGTTCAAAATGGCGGCCCCCGGCTTACTCTTGGTTCAAAATGACGGCCCTCAGCTCACTTCCGGTTCAAAATGGGGCGCCTGTGCTCAGTTTTGGTTCAAAATGGCAGCTCTCAGGCTCAGTTCCTGTTCAAAATGGCGGCGCCCAGGCTCACTTCCGGTTCAAAATGGCGGCGCCCCCATCTCACTTCCGGTTCAAAATGGCGGCTCCCAGGCTCACTTCCGGTTCAAAATGGCGGCGCCCGGGCTCACTTTCGGTTCAAAATAGCGGCGCCCAGGCTCACTTCCGGTTCAAAATGGCGGCGCCCAGGCTCACTTCCGGTTCAGAATGGCGGCACCCAGGCTCACTTCCGGTTCAAAATGGCGGCCCCGTCTCACTTCCGGTTCAAAATGGCGGCGACCGGGCTCACTTCCGGTTCAAAATGGCGGCGCCCAGGCTTACTTCCGGTTCAAAATGGCGGCCCCCGGCTCACTTCCGGTTCAAAATGGCGGCCCCCGGCTTACTCTTGGTTCAAAATGACGGCCCTCAGCTCACTTCCGGTTCAAAATGGGGGCGCCTGTGCTCAGTTTTGGTTCAAAATGGCAGCTCTCAGGCTCACTTCCGGTTCAAAATGGCGGCGCCCAGGCTCACTTCCGGTTCAAAATGGCGGCGCCCATGCTCACTTCCGGTTCAAAA
Organism: Periparus ater; assembly: GCA_032357785.1. Taxonomy (NCBI): domain Eukaryota; kingdom Metazoa; phylum Chordata; class Aves; order Passeriformes; family Paridae; genus Periparus; species Periparus ater. The sequence continues at coordinate 3,734,724 of CM063632.1, read as the reverse complement.
TGGCGGCTCCCAGGCTCACTTCCGGTTCAAAATGGCGGCGCCCAGGCTCACTTTCGGTTCAAAATGGCGGCGCCCAGGCTCACTTCCGGTTCAAAGTGGCGGCACTTGGCTCATTTCCGGTTCAAAATGGCGGCCCTCAGCTCACTTCCGGTTCAAAATGGGGGCGCCTGTGCTCAGTTTTGGTTCAAAATGGCGGCGCCTGGCTCACTTCCGGTTCAAAATGGTGGCCCCCGGCTCACTTCCGGTTCAAAATGGCGGCCTTCGGCTCACTTCCGGTTCAAAATGGGGGCGCCTGTGCTCAGTTTTGGTTCAAAATGGCGGCGCCCGGCTCACTTCCGGTTCAAAATGGTGGCCCCCGGCTCACTTCCGGTTCAAAATGGCGGCGCCCGGGCTCACTTCCGGTTCGAAATGGGGGCGCCTGGGCTTAGTTTTTGTTCAAAATGGCGGCTCCCAGGCTCACTTCCGGTTCAAAATGGCGGCCCCCGGGCTCACTTCCGGTTCAAAATGGCGGCGCCCAGGCTCACTTCCGGTTCAAAATGGCGGCGCCCAGGCTCACTTCCGGTTCAAAATGGCGGCGCCCAGGCTCACTTCCGGTTCAAAATGGCGCCCCCCGTCTCACTTCCGGTTCAAAATGGCGGCGACCTGGCTCACTTCCGGTTCAAAATGGCGGCGCCCAGGCTTACTTCCGGTTCAAAATGGCGGCGCCCAGGCTCACTTCCGGTTCAAAATGGCGGCCCCCGGCTTACTCTTGGTTCAAAATGACGGCCCTCAGCTCACTTCCGGTTCAAAATGGGGGCGCCTGTGCTCAGTTTTGGTTCAAAATGGCAGCTCTCAGGCTCACTTCCTGTTCAAAATGGCGGCGCCCAGGCTCACTTCCGGTTCAAAATGGCGGCGCCCCCATCTCACTTCCGGTTCAAAATGGCGGCTCCCAGGCTCACTTCCGGTTCAAAATGGCGGCGCCCGGGCTCACTTTCGGTTCAAAATGGCGGCGCCCAGGCTCACTTCCGGTTCAAAATGGCGGCACTTGGCTCATTTCCGGTTCAAAATGGCGGCCCTCAGCTCACTTCCGGTTCAAAATGGGGGCGCCTGTGCTCAGTTTTGGTTCAAAATGGCGGCGCCTGGCTCACTTCCGGTTCAAAATGGTGGCCCCCGGCTCACTTCCGGTTCAAAATGGCGGCCTTCGGCTCACTTCCGGTTCAAAATGGGGGCGCCTGTGCTCAGTTTTGGTTCAAAATGGCGGCGCCCGGCTCACTTCCGGTTCAAAATGGTGGCCCCCGGCTCACTTCCGGTTCAAAATGGCGGCGCCCGGGCTCACTTCCGGTTCGAAATGGGGGCGCCTGGGCTCAGTTTTTGTTCAAAATGGCGGCTCCAGGGCTCACTTCCGGTTCAAAATGGCGGCCCCCGGGCTCACTTCCGGTTCAAAATGGCGGCGCCCAGGCTCACTTCCGGTTCAAAATGGCGGCGCCCAGGCTCACTTCCGGTGCAGAATGGCGGCGCCCAGGCTCACTTCCGGTTCAAAATGGCGGCCCCCATCTCACTTCCGGTTCAAAACGGCGGCGACAGGGCTCACTTCCGGTTCAAAATGGCGGCGCCCAGCCTTACTTCCGGTTCAAAATGGCGGCCCCCGGGCTCACTTCCGGTTCAAAATGGCGGCGCCCAGGCTCACTTCCGGTTCAAAATGGCTGTCCCCAGCTCACTTCCGGTTCAGAATGAGGGCGCCCAGGCTCACTTTCGGTTGAAAATGGCGGCGCCCAGGCTCACTTCCGGTTCAAAATGGCGGCGCCCAGGCTCACTTCCGGTTCAAACTGCGGCTCCCCGGCTCACTTCCGGTTCAAAATGGCGGCCCCCGTCTCACTTCCGGTTCAAAATGGCGGAGCCGGTGCTCACTTCCGGTTCAAAATGGCGGCGCCCAGGCTCACTTCCGGTTCAAAATGGGGGCGCCCAGGCTCACTTCCTGTTCAAAATGGCGGCGCCCAGGCTCACTTCCGGTTCAAAATTGCGGCGCTTAGGCTCATTTCCGGTTCAAAATGGCGGCGCCCAGGCTCACTTCCGGTTCAGAATGGCGGCGCCCAGGCTCACTTCCTGTTCAAAATGGCGGCGCCCAGGCTCACTTCCGGTTCAAAATGGCGGCGCCCAGGCTCACTTCCGGTTCAAAATGGCGGCGTCGAGGCTCACTTCCCGTTCAAAATGGCAACTCCCAGGCTCACTTCCGGTTCAAAATGGCGGCCCCATGCTCACTTCCAGTTCACAATTAAGGCGCACAGGCTCACTTCCGGTTCAAAATGGCGGCCCCCGGCTCACTTCCTGTTCAAAATGGCGGCGCCTAGGCTCACTTCCGGTTCAAAATGGCGGCACTTGGCTCATTTCCGGTTCAAAATGGCGGCCCTCAGCTCACTTCCGGTTCAAAATGGGGGCGCCTGTGCTCAGTTTTGGTTCAAAATGGCGGCGCCCGTGCTAACTTCCGGTTCAAAATGGCGGCGCCCAGGCTCACTTCCGGTTCAAAATGGCGGCCCCCGGGCTCACTTCCGGTTTAAAATGGCGGCACCCAGGCTCACTTCCGGTTCAAAATGGCGGCGCCCAGGCTCACTTCCGGTTCAAAATGGCGGCTCCTTGGCTCACTTTCGGTTCAAAATGGCGGCGCCCAGGCTCACTTCCGGTTCAAAATGGCGGCTCCGCGGCTCACTTCCGGTTCAAAATGGCGGCTCGTCGGCTCACTTCCGGTTCAAAATGGCGGCCCCCAGGCTCACTTCCGTTTCAAAATGGCGGCGCCCAGGCTCACTTCCGGTTCAAAATGGCGGCGCCCAGGCTCACTTCCGGTTCAAAATGGCGGCACCCGGGCTCACTTCCGGTTCAAAATGGCGGCGCCCGGGCTCACTTCCGGTTCAAAATGGCGGCGCCTGTGCTCAGTTTTGGTTCAAAATGGCGGCGCCTGGGCTCACTTCCGGTTCAAAATGGCGGCGCTCGGCCTCACTTCCGGTTCAAAATGGCGGAGCCCTGGCTCACTTGCGGTTCAAAATGGCGGCGCCCGGGCTCACTTCCGGTTCAAAATGGCGGCGCCCAGGCTCACTTCCGGTTCAAAATGGCCGCGCCCAGGCTCACTTCCGGTTCAAAATTGCGGCGCCCGGGCTCACTTCCGGTTCAAAATGGCGGCGACCGGGCTCACTTCCGGTTCAAAATGGCGGCGCCCAGGCTCACTTCCGGTCCAAAATGGCGGCGCCCTGGCTCACTTCCGGTTCAAAATGGCAGCACCCGGGCTCACTTCCGGTTCAAAATGGCGGCGCCCCGGCTCACTTCCGGTTCAAAATGGCGGCGCCCTGGCTCACTTCCCGTTCAAAATGGCAGCGCCCAGGCTCACTTCCGGTTCAAAATGGCGGCGCCCCGGCTCACATCCGGTTCAAAATGCCGACACACGTGCTCACTTCCGGTTCAAAATGGTGCCCCGGCTCACTTCCGGTTCAAAATGGCGGCGCCCGGGCTCACTTCCGGTTCAAAATGGCGGCGCCCAGGCTCACTTCCGGTTCAAAATGGCAGCGCCCAGGCTCACTTCCGGTTCAAAATGGCGGCCCCCGTCTCACTTCCGGTTCAAAATGGCAGCGACCGGGCTCACTTCCGGTTCAAAATGGCGCTGCCCAGGCTCACTTCCGGTTCAAAATGGCGGCCCCGTCTCACTTCCGGTTCAAAATGGCGGCGACCGGGCTCACTTCCGGTTCAAAATGGCGGCGCCCCAGGCTTACTTCCGGTTCAAAATGGCGGCGCCCAGGCTCACTTCCGGTTCAAAATGGCGGCGCCCAGGCTCACTTCCGGTTCAAAATGGCGGCGCCCAGGCTCACTTCCGGTTCAAAATGGCGGCACTTGGCTCATTTCCGGTTCAAAATGTTGGCGCCCAGGCTCACTTCCGGTTCAAAATGGCGGCGCCCAGGCTCACTTCCGGTTCAAAATGGCGGCACTTGGCTCATTTCAGGTTCAAAATGGCGGCCCTCAGCTCACTTCCGGTTCAAAATGACGGCGCCCGGGCTCATTTCCGGTTCAAAATGGCGGCGCCCAGGCTCACTACCGGTTCAAAATGGCGGCGCCCAGGCTCACTTCCGGTTCAAAATGGCGGCGCCCGGGCTCACTTTCGGTTCAAAACGGTGGTGCCCAGGCTCACTTCCGGTTCAAAATGGCGGCGCCCAGGCTCACTTCCGGTTCAAAATGGCGGCACACAGGCTCACTTCCGGTTCAAAATGGCGGCGCCCAGGCTCACTTCCGGTCCAAAATGGCGGCCCCCGGGCTCACTTCCGGTTCAAAATGGCGGCGCCCAGGCTCACTTCCGGTTCAAAATGGCGGCGCCCGGGCTCACTTCCGGTTCAAAATGGCGGCGCCCGGGCTCACTTCCGGTTCAAAATGGCGGCACCCTGGCTCACTTCCGGTTCAAAATGGCGGCGCCCGGGCTCACTTCCGGTTCAAAATGGCGGCGCCCAGACTCACTTCCGGTTCAAAATGGCGGCGCCCGGGCTCACTTCCGGTCCAAAATGGCGGCGCCCAGGCTCACTTCCGATTCAAAATGGCGGCCCCCGGGCTCACTTCCGGTTCAAAATGGCGGCGCCCAGGCTCACTTCCGGTTCAAAATGGCGGCGCCCAAGCTTACTTCCGGTTCAAAACGGCGGCGCCCAGGCTTACGTCTGGTCCAAAATGGCGGCCCCCGTCTCACTTCCGGTTCAAAATGGCAGCGACCGGGCTCACTTCCAATTCAAAATGGCGCTGCCCAGGCTCACTTCCGGTTCAAAATGGCGGCCCCGTCTCACTTCCAATTCAAAATGGCGGCGCCCAGGCTTACTTCCGGCTCAAAATGGCGGCGCCCAGGCTCACTTCCGGTTCAAAATGGCGGTCCCCGGCTTACTTCCGGTTCAAAATGGCGGCCCTCAGCTCACTTCCGGTTCAAAATGGGGGCGCCTGGGCTCAGTTTTGGTTCAAAATGGCAGCTCCCAGGCTCACTTCCGGTTCAAAATGGCGGCGCCCAGGCTCACTTCCGGTTCAAAATGTCGGCGCCCGGGCTCACTTCCGGTTCAAAATGGCGGCACTTGGCTCATTTCCGGTTCAAAATGGCGGCCCTCAGCTAACTTCCGGTTCAAAATGGGGGCGCCTGTGCTCACTTCCGGTTCAAAATGGCGGCGCTCGGCCTCACATCCGGTTCAAAGTGGCGGCGCCCAGGCTCACTTCCGGTTCAAAATGGCGGCGCCCGGGCTCACTTCCGGTTCAAAATGGCGGCGCCCAGGCTCACTTCCGGTTCAAAATGGCGGCGCCCGGGCTCACTTCCGGTTCAAAATGGCGGCCTTCGGCTCACTTCCGGTCAAAATGGCGGCGCCCAGGCTCACTTCCGGTCCAAAATGGCGGCGCCCAGGCTCACTTCCGGTTCAAAATGGCAGCACCCGGGCTCACTTCCGGTTCAAAATGGCGGTGCCCCGGCTCACTTCCGGTTCAAAATGGCGGCGCCCTGGCTCACTTCCCGTTCAAAATGGCAGCGCCCAAGCTCACTTCCGTTCAAAATGGCGGCGCCCCCATCTCACTTCCGGTTCAAAATGGCGGCGACCGGGCTCACTTCCGGTTCAAAATGGCGGCGCCCAGGCTTACTTCCGGTTCAAAATGGCGGCCCCCGGGCTCACTTCCGGTTCAAAATGGCGGCGCCCAGGCTCACTTCCGGTTCAAAATGGCGGCGCCCAGGCTCACTTGCGGTTCAAAATGGCGGCGCCCAGGCTCACTTCCGGTTCAAAATGGCGGCCCCCGCTCACTTCCGGTTCAAAATGGCGGCGACCGGGCTCACTTCCGGTTCAAAATGGCGGCGCCCAGGCTTACTTCCGGTTCAAAATGGCGGCCCACGTCTCACTTCCGGTTCAAAATGGCGGCCCCCGGCTTACTCTTGGTTCAAAATGACGGCCCTCAGCTCACTTCCGGTTCAAAATGGGGGCGCCTGTGCTCAGTTTTGGTTCAAAATGGCAGCTCTCAGGCTCACTTCCTGTTCAAAATGGCGGCGCCCAGGCTCACTTCCGGTTCAAAATGGCGGCGCCCATGCTCACTTCCGGTTCAAAATGGCGGCTCCCAGGCTCACTTCCGGTTCAAAATGGCGGCGCCCAGGCTCACTTCCGGTTCTAAATGGCGGCGCCCAGGCTCACTTCCGGTTCAAAGTGGCGGCACTTGGCTCATTTCCGGTTCAAAATGGCGGCCCTCAGCTCACTTCCGGTTCAAAATGGGGGCGCCTGTGCTCAGTTTTGGTTCAAAATGGCGGCGCCTGGCTCACTTCCGGTTCAAAATGGTGGCCCCCGGCTCACTTCCGGTTCAAAATGGCGGCCTTCGGCTCACTTCCGGTTCAAAATGGGGGCGCCTGTGCTCAGTTTGGTTCAAAATGGCGGCGCCCGGCTCACTTCCGGTTCAAAATGGTGGCCCCCGGCTCACTTCCGGTTCAAAATGGCGGCCCCGTCTCACTTCCGGTTCGAAATGGGGGCGCCTGGGCTCAGTTTTTGTTCAAAATGGCGGCTCCCAGGCTCACTTTCGGTTCAAAATGGCGGCCCCCGGGCTCACTTCCGGTTCAAAATGGCGGCGCCCAGGCTCACTTCCGGTTCAAAATGGCGGCGCCCAGGCTCACTTCCGGTTCAAAATGGCGGCGCCCAGGCTCACTTCCGGTTCAAAATGGCGGCCCCCGTCTCACTTCCGGTTCAAAATGGCGGCGTCGAGGCTCACTTCCCGTTCAAAATGGCAACTCCCAGGCTCACTTCCGGTTCAAAATGGCGGCCCCATGCTCACTTCCGGTTCAAAATGGCGGCCCCCGGCTTACTCTTGGTTCAAAATGACGGCCCTCAGCTCACTTCCGGTTCAAAATGGGGGCGCCTGTGCTCAGTTTTGGTTCAAAATGGCAGCTCTCAGGCTCACTTCCTGTTCAAAATGGCGGCGCCCAGGCTCACTTCCGGTTCAAAATGGCGGCGCCCCCATCTCACTTCCGGTTCAAAATGGCGGCTCCCAGGCTCACTTCCGGTTCAAAATGGCGGCGCCCGGGCTCACTTTCGGTTCAAAATGGCGGCGCCCAGGCTCACTTCCGGTTCAAAATGGCGGCACTTGGCTCATTTCCGGTTCAAAATGGCGGCCCTCAGCTCACTTCCGGTTCAAAATGGGGGCGCCTGTGCTCAGTTTTGGTTCAAAATGGCGGCGCCTGGCTCACTTCCGGTTCAAAATGGTGGCCCCCGGCTCACTTCCGGTTCAAAATGGCGGCCTTCGGCTCACTTCCGGTTCAAAATGGGGGCGCCTGTGCTCAGTTTTGGTTCAAAATGGCGGCGCCCGGCTCACTTCCGGTTCAAAATGGTGGCCCCCGGCTCACTTCCGGTTCAAAATGGCGGCGCTCGGGCTCACTTCCGGTTCGAAATGGGGGCGCCTGGGCTCAGTTTTTGTTCAAAATGGCGGCTCCAGGGCTCACTTCCGGTTCAAAATGGCGGCCCCCGGGCTCACTTCCGGTTCAAAATGGCGGCGCCCAGGCTCACTTCCGGTTCAAAATGGCGGCGCCCAGGCTCGCTTCCGGTGCAGAATGGCGGCGCCCAGGCTCACTTCCGGTTCAAAATGGCGGCCCCCATCTCACTTCCGGTTCAAAACGGCGGCGACAGGGCTCACTTCCGGTTCAAAATGGCGGCGCCCAGCCTTACTTCCGGTTCAAAATGGCGGCCCCCGGGCTCACTTCCGGTTCAAAATGGCGGCGCCCAGGCTCACTTCCGGTTCAAAATGGCTGCCCCCGGGCTCACTTCCGGTTCAGAATGAGGGCGCCCAGGCTCACTTTCGGTTGAAAATGGCGGCGCCCAGGCTCACTTCCGGTTCAAAATGGCGGCGCCCAGGCTCACGTCCGGTTCAAACTGCGGCTCCCCGGCTCACTTCCGGTTCAAAATGGCGGCCCCCGTCTCACTTCCGGTTCAAAATGGCTGAGCCGGTGCTCACTTCCGGTTCAAAATGGCGGCGCCCAGGCTCACTTCCGGTTCAAAATGGGGGCGCCCAGGCTCACTTCCGGTTCAAAATGGCGGCGCCCAGGCTCACTTCCGGTTCAAAATTGCGGCGCTTAGGCTCATTTCCGGTTCAAAATGGCGGCGCCCAGGCTCACTTCCGGTTCAGAATGGCGGCGCCCGGGCTCACTTCCGGTTCAAAATGGCGACGCCCAGGCTCACTTCCGGTTCAAAATGGCGGCGCCCAGGCTCACTTCCGGTTCAAAATGGCGGCGTCGAGGCTCACTTCCCGTTCAAAATGGCAACTCCCAGGCTCACTTCCGGTTCAAAATGGCGGCCCCATGCTCACTTCCAGTTCACAATTAAGGCGCACAGGCTCACTTCCGGTTCAAAATGGCGGCCCCCGGCTCACTTCCTGTTCAAAATGGCGGCCCCTAGGCTCACTTCCGGTTCAAAATGGCGGCGCCCGGGCTCACTTCCGGTTCAAAATGGCGGCGCCCAGGCTCACTTCCGGTTCAAAATGGCCGCGCCCTGGCTCACTTCCGGTTCAAAATTGCGGCGCCCGGGCTCACTTCCGGTTCAAAATGGCGGCGCCCAGGCTCACTTCCGGTTCAAAATGGCGGTGCCCGGGCTCACTTCCGGTCCAAAATGGCGGCGCCCAGGCTCACTTCCGGTTCAAAATGGCAGCACCCGGGCTCACTTCCGGTTCAAAATGGCGGCGCCCAGGCTCACTTCCGGTTCAAAATGGCGGCGCCCTGGCTCACTTCCCGTTCAAAATGGCAGCGCCCAGGCTCACTTCCGGTTCAAAATGGCGGCGCCCCGGCTCACTTCCGGTTCAAAATGGCGACACACGTGCTCACTTCCGGTTCAAAATGGTGCCCCGGCTCACTTCCGGTTCAAAATGGCGGCGCCCGGGCTCACTTCCGGTTCAAAATGGCGGCGCCCAGGCTCACTTCCGGTTCAAAATGGCAGCGCCCAGGCTCACTTCCGGTTCAAAATGGCGGCGCCCAGGCTCACTTCCGGTTCAAAATTGCGGCGCTTAGGCTCATTTCCGGTTCAAAATGGCGGCGCCCAGGCTCACTTCCGGTTCAGAATGGCGGCGCCCGGGCTCACTTCCGGTTCAAAATGGCGACGCCCAGGCTCACTTCCGGTTCAAAATGGCGGCGCCCAGGCTCACTTCCGGTTCAAAATGGCGGCGTCGAGGCTCACTTCCCGTTCAAAATGGCAACTCCCAGGCTCACTTCCGGTTCAAAATGGCGGCCCCATGCTCACTTCCAGTTCACAATTAAGGCGCACAGGCTCACTTCCGGTTCAAAATGGCGGCCCCCGGCTCACTTCCTGTTCAAAATGGCGGCCCCTAGGCTCACTTCCGGTTCAAAATGGCGGCACTTGGCTCATTTCCGGTTCAAAATGGCGGCCCTCAGCTCACTTCCGGTTCAAAATGGGGGCGCCTGTGCTCAGTTTTGGTTCAAAATGGCGGCGCCCGTGCTAACTTCCGGTTCAAAATGGCGGCGCCCGGGCTCACTTCCGGTTCAAAATGGCGGCGCCCCCGGGCTCACTTCCGGTTTAAAATGGCGGCACCCAGGCTCACTTCCGGTTCAAAATGGCGGCGCCCAGGCTCACTTCCGGTTCAAAATGGCGGCTCCCAGGCTCACTTCCGGTTCAAAATGGCGGCGCCCAGGCTCACTTCCGGTTCAAAATGGCGGCTCCGCGGCTCACTTCCGGTTCAAAATGGCGGCTCGTCGGCTCACTTCCGGTTCAAAATGGCGGCTCGTCGGCTCACTTCCGTTTCAAAATGGCGGCGCCCAGGCTCACTTCCGGTTCAAAATGGCGGCGCCCAGGCTCACTTCCGGTTCAAAATGGCGGCGCCCGGGCTCACTTCCGGTTCAAAATGGCGGCGCCCGGGCTCACTTCCGGTTCAAAATGGCGGCGCCTGTGCTCAGTTTTGGTTCAAAATGGCGGCGCCTGGGCTCACTTCCGGTTCAAAATGGCGGCGCTCGGCCTCACTTCCGGTTCAAAATGGCGGAGCCCTGGCTCACTTCCGGTTCAAAATGGCGGCGCCCGGGCTCACTTCCGGTTCAAAATGGCGGCGCCCAGGCTCACTTCCGGTTCAAAATGGCCGCGCCCTGGCTCACTTCCGGTTCAAAATTGCGGCGCCCGGGCTCACTTCCGGTTCAAAATGGCGGCGCCCAGGCTCACTTCCGGTTCAAAATGGCGGTGCCCGGGCTCACTTCCGGTCCAAAATGGCGGCGCCCAGGCTCACTTCCGGTTCAAAATGGCAGCACCCGGGCTCACTTCCGGTTCAAAATGGCGGCGCCCAGGCTCACTTCCGGTTCAAAATGGCGGCGCCCTGGCTCACTTCCCGTTCAAAATGGCAGCGCCCAGGCTCACTTCCGGTTCAAAATGGCGGCGCCCCGGCTCACTTCCGGTTCAAAATGGCGACACACGTGCTCACTTCCGGTTCAAAATGGTGCCCCGGCTCACTTCCGGTTCAAAATGGCGGCGCCCGGGCTCACTTCCGGTTCAAAATGGCGGCGCCCAGGCTCACTTCCGGTTCAAAATGGCGGCCCCCGGCTCACTTCCGGTTCAAAATGGCGGCCCCCGGCTTACTTCCGGTTCAAAATGGCGGCCCTCAGCTCACTTCCGGTTCAAAATGGGGGCGCCTGGGCTCAGTTTTGGTTCAAAATGGCAGCTCCCAGGCTCACTTCCGGTTCAAAATGGCGGCGCCCAGGCTCACTTGCGGTTCAAAATGGCGGCGCCCAGGTTCACTTCCGGTTCAAAATGGCGGCGCCCGGGCTCACTTCCGGTTCAAAATGGCGGCGCCCGGGCTCACTTCCGGTTCAAAATGGCGGCGCCCAGGCTCACTTCCGGTTCAAAATGGCGGCACTTGGCTCATTTCCGGTTCAAAATGTTGGCGCCCAGGCTCACTTTCGGTTCAAAATGGCGGCGCCCAGGCTCACTTCCGGTTCAAAATGGCGGCACTTGGCTCATTTCAGGTTCAAAATGGCGGCCCTCAGCTCACTTCCGGTTCAAAATGGCGGCGCCCGGGCTCATTTCCGGTTCAAAATGGCGGCGCCCAGGCTCACTACCGGTTCAAAATGGCGGCGCCCAGGCTCACTTCCGGTTCAAAATGGCGGCGCCCGGGCTCACTTTCGGTTCAAAACGGTGGTGCCCAGGCTCACTTCCGGTTCAAAATGGCGGCGCCCAGGCTCACTTCCGGTTCAAAATGGCGGCGCCCAGGCTCACTTCCGGTTCAAAATGGCGGCGCCCAGGCTCACTTCCGGTTCAAAATGGCGGCCCCCGGGCTCACTTCCGGTTCAAAATGGTGGCGCCCAGGCTCACTTCCGGTTCAAAATGGCGGCCCCGGGATCACTTCCGGTTCAAAATGGCGGAGCCCCGGCTCACTTCCGGTTCAAAATGGCGGCACCCTGGCTCACTTCCGGTTCAAAATGGCGGCGCCCGGGCTCACTTCCGGTTCAAAATGGCGGCGCCCAGACTCACTTCCGGTTCAAAATGGCGGCGCCCGGGCTCACTTCCGGTTCAAAATGGCGGCGCCGAGGCTCACTTCCGATTCAAAATGGCGGCCCCCGGGCTCACTTCCGGTTCAAAATGGCGGCGCCCAGGCTCACTTCCGGTTCAAAATGGCGGCGCCCAGGCTCACTTCCGGTTCAAAACGGCGGCGCCCAGGCTTACGTTTGGTTCAAAATGGCGGCCCCCGTCTCACTTCCGGTTCAAAATGGCAGCGACCGGGCTCACTTCCAATTCAAAATGGCGCTGCCCAGGCTCACTTCCGGTTCAAAATGGCGGCCCCGTCTCACTTCCGGTTCAAAACGGCGGCGACCGGGCTCACTTCCGGTTCAAAATGGCGGCGTCCAGGCTTACTTCCGGTTCAAAATGGCGGCCCCCGGGCTCACTTCCGGTTCAAAATGGCGGCGCCCAGCTAAACTTCCGGTTCAAAATGGCGGCGCCCAGGCTCACTTCCGGTTCAGAATGGCGGCGCCCAGGCTCACTTCCGGTTCAAAATGGCGGCCCCCGTCTCACTTCCGGTTCAAAATGGCGGCGACCGGGCTCACTTCCGGTTCAAAATGGCGGCGCCCAGGCTTACTTCCGGTTCAAAATGGCGGCGCCCGTGCTCACTTCCGGTTCAAAATGGCGTTCCCCGGCTTACTTCCGGTTCAAAATGGCGGCCCTCAGCTCACTTCCGGTTCAAAATGGCGGCGCCTGGGCTCAGTTTTGGTTCAAAATGGCAGCTCCCAGGCTCACTTCCGGTTCAAAATGGCGGCGCCCAGGCTCACTTCCGGTTCAAAATGTCGGCGCCCGGGCTCACTTCCGGTTCAAAATGGCGGCACTTGGCTCATTTCCGGTTCAAAATGGCGGCCCTCAGTTCACTTCCGGTTCAAAATGGGGGCGCCTGTGCTCACTTCCGGTTCAAAATGGCGGCGCTCGGCCTCACATCCGGTTCAAAGTGGCGGCGCCCTGGCTCACTTCCGGTTCAAAATGGCGGCCCCCGGGCTCACTTCCGGTTCAAAATGGCGGCGCCCAGGCTCACTTCCGGTTCAAAATGGCCGCGCCCTGGCTCACTTCCGGTTCAAAATGGCGGCGCCCGGGCTCACTTCCGGTTCAAAATGGCGGCGACCGGGCTCACTTCCGGTTCAAAATGGCGGCGCCCAGGCTCACTTCCGGTCCAAAATCGCGGCGCCCAGGCTCACTTCCGGTTCAAAATGGCAGCACCCGGGCTCACTTCCGGTTCAAAATGGCGGTGCCCCGGCTCACTTCCGGTTCAAAATGGCGGCGCCCTGGCTCACTTCCCGTTCAAAATGGCAGCGCCCAGGCTCACTTCCGGTTCAAAATGGCGGCGCCCCCATCTCACTTCCGGTTCAAAATGGCGGCGACCGGGCTCACTTCCGGTTCAAAATGGCGGCGCCCAGGCTTACTTCCGGTTCAAAATGGCGGCCCCCGGGCTCACTTCCGGTTCAAAATGGCGGCGCCCAGGCTCACTTCCGGTTCAAAATGGCGGCGCCCAGGCTCACTTCCGGTTCAAAATGGCGGCGCCCAGGCTCACTTCCGGTTCAAAATGGCGGCCCCCGTCTCACTTCCGGTTCAAAATGGCGGCGACCGGGCTCACTTCCGGTTCAAAATGGCGGCGCCCAGGCTTACTTCCGGTTCAAAATGGCGGCGCCCAGGCTCACTTCCGGTTCAAAATGGCGGCCCCCGGCTTACTCTTGGTTCAAAATGACGGCCCTCAGCTCACTTCCGGTTCAAAATGGGGGCGCCTGTGCTCAGTTTTGGTTCAAAATGGCAGCTCTCAGGCTCACTTCCTGTTCAAAATGGCGGCGCCCAGGCTCACTTCCGGTTCAAAATGGCGGCGCCCGGGCTCACTTCCGGTTCAAAATGGCGGCTCCCAGGCTCACTTCCGGTTCAAAATGGCGGCGCCCGGGCTCACTTTCGGTTCAAAATGGCGGCGCCCAGGCTCACTTCCGGTTCAAAGTGGCGGCACTTGGCTCATTTCCGGTTCAAAATGGCGACCCTCAGCTCACTTCCGGTTCAAAATGGGGGCGCCTGTGCTCAGTTTTGGTTCAAAATGGCGGCGCCTGGCTCACTTCCGGTTCAAAATGGTGGCCCCCGGCTCACTTCCGGTTCAAAATGGCGGCGCCCGGGCTCACTTCCGGTTCGAAATGGGGGCGCCTGGGCTCAGTTTTTGTTCAAAATGGCGGCTCCCAGGCTCACTTCCGGTTCAAAATGGCGGCGCCCAGGCTTACTTCCAGTTCAAAATGGCGGCCCCCGGGCTCACTTCCGGTTCAAAATGGCGGCGCCCAGGCTCACTTCCGGTTCAAAATGGCGGCGCCCAGGCTCACTTCCGGTTCAAAATGGCGGCGCCCAGGCTCACTTCCGGTTCAAAATGGCGGCCCCCGTCTCACTTCCGGTTCAAAATGGCGGCGACCGGGCTCACTTCCGGTTCAAAATGGCGGCGCCCAGGCTTACTTCCGGTTCAAAATGGCGGCCCACGGCTCACTTCCGGTTCAAAATGGCGGCCCCCGGCTTACTCTTGGTTCAAAATGACGGCCCTCAGCTCACTTCCGGTTCAAAATGGGGGCGCCTGTGCTCAGTTTTGGTTCAAAATGGCAGCTCTCAGGCTCACTTCCTGTTCAAAGTGGGGGCGCACGGGCTCACTTCCGGTTCAAAATGGCGGCGCCCCCATCTCACTTCCGGTTCAAAATGGCGGCTCCCAGGCTCACTTCCGGTTCAAAATGGCGGCGCCCAGGCTCACTTCCGGTTCAAAATGGCGGCACTTGGCTCATTTCCGGTTCAAAATGGCGGCCCTCAGCTCACTTCCAGTTCAAAATGGGGGCGCCTGTTCTCAGTTTTGGTTCAAAATGGCGGCGCCTGGCTCACTTCCGGTTCAAAATGGTGGCCCCCGGCTCACTTCCGGTTCAAAATGGCGGCACCCAGGCTCACTTCCGATTCAAAATGGGGGCGCCTGTGCTCAGTTTTGGTTCAAAATGGCGGCGCCCGGCTCACTTCCGGTTCAAAATGGTGGCCCCCGGCTCACTTCCGGTTCAAAATGGCGGCGCCCGGGCTCACTTCCGGTTCGAAATGGGGGCGCCTGGGCTCAGTTTTTGTTCAAAATGGCGGCTCCAGGGCTCACTTCCGGTTCAAAATGGCGGCCCCCGGGCTCACTTCCGGTTCAAAATGGCGGCGCCCAGGCTCACTTCCGGTTCAAAATGGCGGCGCCCAGGCTCACTTCCGGTGCAGAATGGCGGCGCCCAGGCTCACTTCCGGTTCAAAATGGCGGCGCCCAGGCTCACTTCCGGTTCAAAATGGCGGCGCCCAGGCTCACTTCCGGTTCAAAATGGCGGCCCCCAGCTCACTTCCGGTTCAGAATGAGGGCGCCCAGGCTCACTTTCGGTTGAAAATGGCGGCGCCCGGGCTCACTTCCGGTTCAAAATGGCGGCGCCCAGGCTCACTTCCGGTTCAAACTGCGGCTCCCCGGCTCACTTCCGGTTCAAAATGGCGGCCCCCGTCTCACTTCCGGTTCAAAATGGCGGAGCCGGTGCTCACTTCCGGTTCAAAATGGCGGCGCCCAGGCTCACTTCCGGTTCAAAATGGCGGCGCCCAGGCTCACTTCCGGTTCAAAATGGCGGCGCCCAGGCTCACTTCCGGTTCAAAATTGCGGCGCTTAGGCTCATTTCCGGTTCAAAATGGCGGCGCCCAGGCTCACTTCCGGTTCAGAATGGCGGCGCCCGGGCTCACTTCCGGTTCAAAATGGCGGCGCCCAGGCTCACTTCCGGTTCAAAATGGCGGCGCCCAGGCTCACTTCCGGTTCAAAATGGCGGCGCCCAGGCTCACTTCCGGTTCAAAATGGCGGCGTCGAGGCTCACTTCCCGTTCAAAATGGCAACTCCCAGACTCACTTCCGGTTCAAAATGGCGGCCCCATGCTCACTTCCAGTTCACAATTAAGGCGCACAGGCTCACTTCCGGTTCAAAATGGCGGCCCCCGGCTCACTTCCTGTTCAAAATGGCGGCGCCTAGGCTCACTTCCGGTTCAAAATGGCGGCACTTGGCTCATTTCCGGTTCAAAATGGCGGCCCTCAGCTCACTTCCGGTTCAAAATGGGGGCGCCTGTGCTCAGTTTTGGTTCAAAATGGCGGCGCCCGGCTCACTTCCGGTTCAAAATGGTAGCCCCTGGCTCACTTCCGGTTCAAAATGGCGGCCTTCGGCTCACTTCCGGTTCAAAATGGCGGCGCCTGTGCTCAGTTTTGGTTCAAAATGGCAACGCCCGGCTCACTTCCGGTTCAAAATGGTGGCCCCCGGATCACTTCCGGTTCAAAATGGCGGCGCCCAGGCTCACTTCCGGTTCAAAATGGCGGCGCCTGGGCTCAAATTTTGTTCAAAATGGCGGCTCCCAGGCTCACTTCCGGTTCAAAATGGCGGCCCCCGGGCTCACTTCCGGTTCAAAATGGCGGCGCCCAGGCTCACTTCCGGTTCAAAATGGCGGCGCCCAGGCTCACTTCCGGTTCAAAATGGCGGCGCCCAGGCTCACTTCCGGTTGAAAATGGCGGCGACCAGGCTCACTTCCGGTTCAAAATGGCGGCGCCCAGGCTCACTTCCGGTTCAAAATGGCGGCGCCCAGGCTCACTTCCGGTTCAAAATGGCGGCGCCCGGGCTCACTTCCGGTTCAAAATGGCGGCGCCCCGGCTCACTTCCGGTTCAAAATGGCGACACCCGTGCTCACTTCCGGTTCAAAATGGTGCCCCGGCTCACTTCCGGTTCAAAATGCCGGCCCCCAGCTCACTTCCGGTTCAGAATGAACGCTTTTGGGCTCACTTTCGGTTCAAAATAGCGGCGCCCAGGCACACTTCCGGTTCAAAATGGCGGCGCCCAGGCTCACTTCCGGTTCAAAATGGCGGCGCCCTGGCTCACTTCCTGTTCAAAATGGCGGCGCCCTGGCTCACTTCCGGTTCAAAATGGGGGTGCCTGGGCTCAGTTTTGGTTCAAAATGGTGGCGCCCAGGCTCACTTCCGGTTCAAAATGGCGGCGCCCAGGCTCACTTCCGGTTCAAAATGGCGGCGCCCAGGCTCACTTCCGGTTCAAAATGGGGGCGCCCAGGCTCACTTCCGGTTCAAAATGGCGGCACCCGGGCTCACTAACGGTTCAAAATGGCGGCGCCCAGGCTCACTTCCGGTTCAAAATGGCGGCGCCCAGGCTCACTTCCGGTTCAAAATGGCGGCGCCCTGGCACACTTCCGGTTCAAAATGGCGGCGCCCTGGCTCACTTCCGGTTCAAAATGGCGGCCCCCGTCTCACTTCCGGTTCAAAATGGCGGCGACCGGGCTCACTTCCGGTTCAAAATGGCGGCGCCCGGGCTCACTTCCGGTCCAAAATGGCGGCGCCCGTGCTCACTTCCGGTTCAAAATGGCGGCGCCCTGGCTCACTTCCGGTTCAAAATGTCGGCGCCCAGGCTCACTTCCGGTTCAAAATGGCGGCGCCCAGGCTCACTTCCGGTTCAAAATGGCAGCGCCCAGGCTCACTTCCGGTTCAAAATGGCGGCCCCCGTCTCACTTCCGGTTCAAAATGGCAGCGACCGGGCTCACTTCCGGTTCAAAATGGCGCTGCCCAGGCTCACTTTCGGTTCAAAATGGCGGCCCCCGTCTCACTTCCGGTTCAAAATGGCGGCGACCGGGCTCACTTCCGGTTCAAAATGGCGGCGCCCAGGCTTACTTCCGGTTCAAAATGGCGGCGCCCGGGCTCACTTCCGGTTCAAAATGGCGGCGCCCGGGCTCACTTCCGGTTCAAAATGGCGGCGCCCAGGCTCACTTCCGGATCAAAATGGCGGCGCCCAGGCTCACTTCCGGTTCAGAATGGCGGCGCCCAGGCTCACTTCCGGTTGAAAATGGCGGCGCGCGGGCTCACTTCCGGTTCAAAATGGCGGCCCCCAGCTCACTTCCGGTTCAAAATGGCGGCGCCCGGGCTCACTTCCGGTTCAAAATGGCGGCGCCCAGGCTCACTTCCGGTTCAAAATGGCGACACCCGTGCTCCCTTCCGGTTCAAAATGGTGCCTAGGCTCACTTCCGGTTCAAAATGCCGGCCCCAACTCACTTCCGGTTCAGAATGAACGCTTTTGGGCTCACTTTCTGTTCAAAATAGCAGCGCCCAGGCACACTTCCGGTTCAAAATGGCGGCTTTTTGGCTCACTTCCGGTTCAAAATGGCGGCGCCCAGGCTCACTTCCTGTTCAAAATGGCGGCGCCCAGGCTCACTTCCGGTTCAAAATGGGGGTGCCTGGGCTCAGTTTTGGTTCAAAATGGTGGCGCCCAGGCTCACTTCGGTTCAAAATGGCGGCCCCCGGGCTCACTTCCGGTTCAAAATGGCGGCGCCCAGGCTCACTTCCGGTTCAAAATGGCGGCCCCCGGCTTACTTCCGGTTCAAAATGGCGGCCCTCAGCTCACTTCCGGTTCAAAATGGCGGTTCCCGGGCTCACTTCCGGTTCAAAATGGCGGCGCCCAGGCTCACTTCCGGTTCAAAATGGCGGCTCCCAGGCTCACTTCCGGTTCAAAATGGCGGCGCCCAGGCTCACTTCCGGTTCAAAATGGCGGCGCCCAGGCTCACTTCCGGTTCAAAATGGCGGCTCGTCGGCTCACTTCCGGTTCAAAATAACGGCTGGTCGGCTCACTTCCGTTTCAAAATGGCGGCGCCCAGGCTCACTTCCGATTCAAAATGGCGGCGCCCAGGCTCACTTCCGGTTCAAAATGGCGGCCCCCGTCTCACTTCCGGTTCAAAATGGTGGCGACCGGGCTCACTTCCGGTTCAAAATGGCGGCGCCTGTGCTCAGTTTTGGTTCAAAATGGCGGCGCCTGGGCTCACTTCCGGTTCAAAATGGCGGCGCTCGGCCTCACTTCTGGTTCAAAATGGCGGAGCCCTGGCTCAGTTCCGGTTCAAAATGGCGGCGCCCGGGCTCACTTCCGGTTAAAAATGGCGGCGCCCAGGCTCACTTCCGGTTCAAAATGGCCGCGCCCTGGCTCACTTCCGGTTCAAAATTGCGGCGCCCGGGCTCACTTCCGGTTCAAAATGGCGGCGACCGGGCTCACTTCCGGTTCAAATGGCGGCACCCAGGCTCACTTCTGGTCCAAAATAACGGCGCCCAGGCTCACTTCCGGTTCAAAATGGCAGCACCCGGGCTCACTTCTGGTTCAAAATGGCGGCGCCCCGGCTCACTTCCGGTTCAAAATGGCGGCGCCCTGGCTCACTTCCCGTTCAAAATGGCAGCGCCCAGGCTCACTTCCGGTTCAAAATGGCGCCCTGTCTCACTTCCGGTTCAAAATGGCGGCGACCGGGCTCACTTCCGGTTCAAAATGGCGGCGCCCAGGCTTACTTCCGGTTCAAAATGGCGGCCCCCGGGCTCACTTCCGGTTCAAAATGGCGGCGCCCAGGCTCACTTCCGGTTCAAAATGGCGGCGCCCAGGCTCACTTCCGGTTCAAAATGGCGGCGCCCGGGCTCACTTCCGGTTCAAAATGGCGGCGCCCCGGCTCACTTCCGGTTCAAAATGGCGACACACGTGCTCACTTCCGGTTCAAAATGGTGCCCGGCTCACTTCCGGTTTAAAATGGCGGCGCCCGGGCTCACTTCCGGTTCAAAATGGCGGCGCCAGGCTCACTTCCGGTTCAAAATGGCTGCGCCCAGGCTCACTTCCGGTTCAAAATGGCGGCCCCCGTCTCACTTCCGGTTCAAAATGGCAGCGACCGGGCTCACTTCCGGTTCAAAATGGCGCTGCCCAGGCTCACTTTCGGTTCAAAATGGCGGCGCCCAGGCTTACTTCCGGTTCAAAATGGCGGCCCCCGGCTCACTTCCGGTTCAAAATGGCGGCCCCCGGCTTACTTCGGTTCAAAATGGCGGCCCTCAGCTCACTTCCGGTTCAAAATGGGGGCGCCTGGGCTCAGTTTTGGTTCAAAATGGCAGCTCCCAGGCTCACTTCCGGTTCAAAATGGCGGCGCCCAGGCTCACTTCCGGTTCAAAATGGCGGCGCCCAGGCTCACTTCCGGTTCAAAATGGCGGCGCCCAGGTTCACTTCCGGTTCAAAATGGCGGCCTTCGGCTCACTTCCGGTTCAAAATGGCGGCGCCCGGGCTCACTTCCGGTTCAAAATGGCGGCGCCCAGGCTCACTTCCGGTTCAAAATGGCGGCACTTGGCTCATTTCCGGTTCAAAATGGCGGCGCCCAGGCTCACTTCCGTTCAAAATGGCGGCGCCCGGGCTCACTTCCGGTTCAAAATGGCGGCACTTGGCTCATTTCAGGTTCAAAATGGCGGCCCTCAGCTCACTTCCGGTTCCAAATGGCGGCGCCCGGGCTCATTTCCGGTTCAAAATGGCGGCGCCCAGGCTCACTTCCGGTTCAAAATGGCGGCGCCCAGGCTCACTTCCGGTTCAAAATGGCGGCGCCCGGGCTCACTTTCGGTTCAAAACGGTGGTGCCCAGGCTCACTTCCGGTTCAAAATGGCGGCGCCCAGGCTCACTTCCGGTTCAAAATGGCGGCGCCCAGGCTCACTTCCGGTTCAAAATGGCGGCGCCCAGGCTCACTTCCGGTTCAAAATGGCGGCCCCCGGGCTCACTTCCGGTTCAAAATGGCGGCGCCCAGGCTCACTTCCGGTTCAAAATGGCGGCGCCCAGGCTCACTTCCGGTTCAAAATGGCGGCGCCCCGGCTCACTTCCGGTTCAAAATGGCGGCGCCCGGGCTCACTTCCGGTTCAAAATGGCGGTGCCCAGACTCACTTCCGGTTCAAAATGCCGGCCCCCACTCACTTCCGGTTCAGAATGAACGCTTTTGGGCTCACATTCGGTTCAAAATAGCGGCGCCCAGGCACACTTCCGGTTCAAAATGGCGGCGCCCAGGCTCACTTCCGGTTCAAAATGGCGGCGCCCAGGCTCACTTCCTGTTCAAAATGGCGGCGCCCAGGCTCACTTCCGGTTCAAAATGGGGGTGCCTGGGCTCAGTTTTGGTTCAAAATGGCGGCGCCCAGGCTCACTTCCGGTTCAAAATGGCGGCGCCCAAGCTCACTTCCAGTTCAAAATGGCGGCCCCCAGGCTCACTTCCGGTTCAAAATGGCGGCCCCCGGCTTACTTCCGGTTCAAAATGGCGGCCCTCAGCTCACTTCCAGTTCAAAATGGGGGCGCCTGGGCTCAGTTTTGGTTCAAAATGGCAGCTCCCAGGCTCACTTCCGGTTCAAAATGGCGGCGCCCAGGCTCACTTCCGGTTCAAAATGGCGGCGCCCAGGCTCACTTCCGGTTCAAAATGGCGGCTCCCAGGCTCACTTCCGGTTCAAAATGGCGGCTAACCGGATCACTTCCGGTTCAAAATGGCGGCTCGTCGGCTCACTTCCGTTTCAAAATGGCGGCCCCCAGGCTCACTTCGGTTCAAAATGGCGGCGCCCAGGCTCACTTCCGGTTCAAAATGGCGGCGCCCGGGCTCACTTCCCGTTCAAAATGGCGGCGCCCGGGCTCACTTCCGGTTCAAAATGGCGGCGCCTGTGCTCAGTTTTGGTTCAAAATGGCGGCGCCCGGGCTCACTTCCCGTTCAAAATGGCGTCACCCAGGCTTACTTCCGGTTCAAAATGGCGGCCCCCGGGCTCACTTCCGCTTCAAAATGGCGGCGCCCAGGCTCACTTCCGGTTCAAAATGGCGGCGCCCGGGCTCACTTCCGGTTCAAAATGGCGGCGCCCCGGCTCACTTTCGGTTCAAAATGGCGACACACGTGCTCACTTCCGGTTCAAAATGGTGCCCCGGCTCACTTCGGTTCAAAATGGCGGCGCCCGGCTCACTTCCGGTTCAAAATGGCGGCGCCCAGGCTCACTTCCGGTTCAAAATGGCAGCGCCCCGGCTCACTTCCGGTTCAAAATGGCGGCCCCCGTCTCACTTCCGGTTCAAAATGGCAGCGACCGGGCTCACTTCCGGTTCAAAATGGCGCTGCCCAGGCTCACTTCCGGTTCAAAATGGCGGCGACCGGGCTCACTTCCGGTTCAAAATGGCGGCGACCGGGCTCACTTCCGGTTCAAAATGGCGGCGCCCAGGCTTACTTCCGGTTCAAAATGGGGGCGCCCAGGCTCACTTCCGGTTCAAATGGCGGCCCCCGTCTCACTTCCGGTTCAAAATGGCAGCGACCGGGCTCACTTCCGGTTCAAAATGGCGCTGCCCAGGCTCACTTTCGGTTCAAAATGGCGGCGCCCAGGCTTACTTCCGGTTCAAAATGGCGGGCCCCCGGCTCACTTCCGGTTCAAAATGGCGGCCCCCGGCTTACTTCCGGTTCAAAATGGCGGCCCTCAGCTCACTTCCGGTTCAAAATGGCGGCGCCTGGGCTCAGTTTTGGTTCAAAATGGCAGCTCCCAGGCTCACTTCCGGTTCAAAATGGCGGCGCCCAGGCTCACTTCCGGTTCAAAATGGCGGCGCCCAGGCTCACTTCCGGTTCAAAATGGCGGCGCCCAGGTTCACTTCCGGTTCAAAATGGCGGCCTTCGGCTCACTTCCGGTTCAAAATGGCGGCGCCCAGGTTCACTTCCGGTTCAAAATGGCGGCTCCCAGGCTCACTTCCGGTTCAAAATGGCGGCGCCCAGGCTCACTTCCGGTTCAAAATGGCGGCGCCCAGGCTCACTTCCGGTTCAAAATGGCGGCTCCCAGGCTCACTTCCGGTTCAAAATGGCGGCGCCCAGCTCACTTCCGGTTCAAAATGGCGGCGCCCGGCTCACTTCCGGTTCAAAATGGCGGCACTTGGCTCATTTCAGGTTCAAAATGGCGGCCCTCAGCTCACTTCCGGTTCAAAATGGCGGCGCCCGGGCTCACTTCCGGTTCAAAATGGCGGCGCCCAGGCTCACTTCCGGTTCAAAATGGCGGCGCCCAGGCTCACTTCCGGTTCAAAATGGCGGCGCCCGGGCTCACTTCCGGTTCAAAACGGTGGTGCCCAGGCTCACTTCCGGTTCAAAATGGCGGCGCCCAGGCTCACTTCCGGTTCAAAATGGCGGCGCCCAGGCTCACTTCCGGTTCAAAATGGCGGCCTTCGGCTCACTTCCGGTTCAAAATGGCGGCGCCCAGGCTCACTTCCGGTTCAAAATGGCGGCGCCCGGGCTCACTTCCGGTTCAAAATGGCGGCGCCCCGGCTCACTTCCGGTTCAAAAGGCGGCACCCTGGCTCACTTCCGGTTCAAAATGGCGGCGCCCGGGCTCACTTCCGGTTCAAAATGGCGGCGCCCAGACTCACTTCCGGTTCAAAAATGGCGGCGCCCTGGCTCACTTCCGGTCCAAAATGGCGGCGCCCAGGCTCACTTCCGATTCAAAATGGCGGCCCCCGGGCTCACTTCCGGTTCAAAATGGCGGCGCCCCGGCTCACTTCCGGTTCAAAATGGCGGCGCCCAGGCTCACTTCCGGTTCAAATCGGCGGCGCCCAGGCTTACGTCCGGTTCAAAATGGCGGCGCCCAGGCTCACTTCCGGTTCAAAATGGCGGCGCCCAGGCTCACTTCCGGTTCAAAATGGCGGCGCCCCGGCTCACTTCCGGTTCAAAATGGCGGCGCCCAGGCTCACTTCCGGTTCAAATCGGCGGCGCCCAGGCTTACGTCCGGTTCAAAATGGCGGCGCCCAGGCTCACTTCCGGTTCAAAATGGCGGCCCCCGGCTTACTTCCGGTTCAAAATGGCGGCCCTCAGCTCACTTCCGGTTCAAAATGGGGGCGCCTGGGCTCAGTTTTGGTTCAAAATGGCAGCTCCCAGGCTCACTTCCGGTTCAAAATGGCGGCGCCCAGGCTCACTTCCGGTTCAAAATGGCGGCGCCCAGGCTCACTTCCGGTTCAAAATGGCGGCGCCCAGGTTCACTTCCGGTTCAAAAATGGCGGCCTTCGGCTCACTTCCGGTTCAAAATGGCGGCGCCCGGGCTCACTTCCGGTTCAAAATGGCGGCGCCCAGGCTCACTTCCGGTTCAAAATGGCGGCACTTGGCTCATTTCCGGTTCAAAATGGCGGCGCCCAGGCTCACTTCCGGTTCAAAATGGCGGCGCCCGGGCTCACTTCCGGTTCA
>CM063632.1:3661948-3710728 GCA_032357785.1 Periparus ater | reverse complement strand
CATTTTGAACCGGAAGTGAGCCTGGGCGCCGCCATTTTGAACCAGAAGTGAGCCTGGGCGCCCTCATTCTGAACCGGAAGTGAGCCTGGGCGCCGCCATTTTGAACCGGAAGTGAGCCGGGGGCCGCCATTTTGAACCGGAAGTGAGCCGGGGGCCGCCATTTTGAACCGGAAGTGAGCCTGGGGGCCGCCATTTTGAACCGGAAGTAAGCCTGGGTGACGCCATTGTGAACCGGAAGTGAGCCTGGGCGCCGCCATTTAGAACCGGAAGTGTTCCCGAACGCCGCTATTTTGAACCGGAAGTGAGCCTGGGCGCCGCCATTTTGAACCGGAAGTGAGCCTGGGCGCCGCCATTTTGATCCGGAAGTGAGCCTGGGAACTGCCATTTTGAACCGAAAGTGAGCCTGGGCGCCGCCATTTTGAACCGGAAGTGAGCCTGGGCGCCGCCATTTTGATCCGGAAGTGAGCCTGGGAACCGCCATTTTGAACCGGAAGTGAGCCCCGGGCGCCGCCATTTTGAACCGGAAGTGAGCCCGGGCGCCGCCATTTTGAACCGGAAGTGAGCCGGGGAGCCGCCATTTTGAACGGGAAGTGAGCCAGGGAGCCGCCATTTTGAACCGGAAGTGAGCCTGGGCGCCGCCATTTTGAACCGTAAGTGAGCCTGGGCGCCGCCATTTTGAACCGAAACTGAGTCCAGGCGCCCACATTCTGAACCGGAAGTGTGCTGGGGGCCGCCATTTTGAACCGGAAGTGAGCCGGCGGCCGCCATTTTGAACCGGAAATGAGCCGGGGGCCGCCATTTTGAACCGGAAGTGATCCGGGGGCCGCCATTTTGAACCAGAAGTAAGCCTGTGGGCCGCCATTTTGAACCGGAAGTGAGCAGGGGAGCCGCCATTTTGAACCGGAAATGAGCCTGGGCGCCGCCATTTTGAACCGGAAGTGAGCCTGGGCACCGCCATTTTGAACCGGAAGTGAGCCCGGGCGCCGCCATTTTAACCGGAAGTGAGCCTGGGAGCCGCCATTTTGAACCGGAAGTGAGCCTGGGCGCCGCCATTTTGAACCGGAAGTGAGCCCGGGCGCCGCCATTTTGAACCGGAAGTGAGCCCGGGCGCCGCCATTTTAACCGGAAGTGAGCCTTGGGGCCGCCATTTTGAACTGGAAGTGAGCCGGGGGCCCCCATTTTGAACCGGAAGTAAGCCTGGGCGCCGCCATTTTGAACCGGAAGTGAGCCTGGGCGCCGCCATTTTGAACCGGAAGTGAGCCTGGGCGCCGCCATTTTGAGCCGGAAGTGAGCCGGGGGCCGCCATTTTGAACCGGAAGTAAGCCTGGGCGCCGCCATTTTGAACCGGAAGTGAGCCTGGGCGCCGCCATTTTGAACCGGAAGTGAGCCTGGGGCCGCCATTTTGAACCGGAAGTGAGCCCGGGCTCCGCCATTCTGAACCGGAAGTGAGCCTGGGCACCGCCATTTTGAACCGAAGTGAGCCTGGGCGCCGCCATTTTGAACCGGAAGCGAGCCTGGGCGCCGCCATTTTGAACCGGAAGTGAGCCCGGGCGCCGCCATTTTGAACAGGAAGTGAGCCTGGGCGCCGCCATTTTGAACCGGAAGTGAGCCTGGGCGCCGCCATTTTGAACCGGAAGTGAGCCGGGCGCCGCCAATTTTGAACCAAAACTGAGCCCAGGCGCCCCCATTTTGAACCGGAAGGGAGCTGAGGGCCGCCATTCTGAACCGGAAGTAAGCCGGGGGCCGCCATTTTGAACTGGAAGTGAGCCTGGGCGCCGCCATTTTGAACCGGAAGTGATCCGTGGCGCCGCTATTTTGAACCGGAAGTGAGCCTGGGCGCCGCCATTTTGAACAAGAAGTGAGCCTGGGCGCCCCCATTTTGAACCGGAAGTGAGCCCGGGTGCCGCTATTTTGAACCGAAAGTGAGCCTGGGCGCGTTCATTCTGAACCGGAAGTGAGTTGGGGGCCGGCATTTTGAACCGGAAGTGAGCCGGGGCACCATTTTGAACCGGAAGTGAGCACGGGCGCCGCCATTTTGAACCGGAAGTGAGCCTGGGCGCCGCCATTTTCAACCGGAAGTGAGCCTGGGGGCCGCCATTTTGAACCGGAAGTGAGCCTGGGCGCCGCCATTTTGAACCGGAAGTGAGCCCGGTCGCCGCCATTTTGAACCGGAAGTGAGACGGGGCCGCCATTTTGAACCGGAAGTGAGCCTGGGCGCCGCCATTTTGAACCGGAAGCGAGCCCGGGCGCCGCCATTTTGAACCGGAAGTGAGCCCGGGCGCCGCCATTTTGAAACGGAAGTGAGGCGGGGGCAGCCATTTTGAACCGGAAGTGAGCCTGGGCGCCGCCATTTTGAACCGGAAGTGAGCCCATGCGCCGCCATTTTGAACCGGAAGTGAGCCTGGGCGCCGCCATTTTGAACCGGAAGTGAGCCTGGGCGCCGTTATTTTGAACCGGAAGTGAGCCTGGGCGCCGCCATTTTGATCCGGAAGTGAGCCTGGGAACCGCCATTTTGAACCGGAAGTGAGCCTGTGCGCCGCCATTTTGAACCGGAAGTGAGCCTGGGCGCCGCCATTTTGAACCAGAAGTGAGCCAGGGAGCCGCCATTTTAAACGGGAAGTGAGCCGGGGAGCCGCCATTTTGAACCGGAAGTGAGCTGGGCGCCCTCATTCTGAACCGGAAGTGAGCCTGGGGGCCGCCATTTTGAACCGGAAGTGAGCCGGGGGCCGCCATTTTGAACCGGAAGTGAGCCGGGGGCCGCCATTTTGAACCGGAAGTAAGCCTGGGTGACGCCATTTTGAACCGGAAGTGAGCCGCGGAGCCGCCATTTAGAACCGGAAGTGATCCCGAACGCCGCTATTTTGAACCGGAAGTGAGCCTAGGCTCCGCCATTTTGGACCGGAAGTGAGCCCGGACGCCGCCATTTTGAACCGGAAGTGAGCCTGGGCGCCGCCATTTTGAACCGGAAGTGAGCCTGGGCGCCGCCATTTTGAACCGGAAGTGAGCCGGGGGCCGCCATTTTGAACCGGAAGTGAGCCTGGGAACCGCCATTTTGAACCGGAAGTGAGCCTGGGCGCCCCCATTTTGAACCGGAAGTGAGCCTGTGTGACGCCATTTTGAACCGGAAGTGAGCCGGGGAGCCGCCATTTTAAACGGGTAGTGAGCCGGGGAGCCGCCATTTTGGACCGGAAGTGAGCCTGGGCGCCGCCATTTTGAACCGGAAGTGAGCCTGTGCGCCGCCATTTTCAAATGAAAGTGAGCCCGGGCGCCGCCATTTGAACCGGAAGTGAGCCTGGGCGCCGCCATTTTGAACCGGAAGTGAGCCTGGGCGCCGCCATTTTGAACCGGAAGTGAGCCGGGGGCCGCCATTTGAACCGGAAGTGAGCCTGGGCGCCGCCATTTTGAACCGGAAGTGAGCCGGGGGCCCCCATTTTGAACCGGAAGTAAGCCTGGGCGCCGCCATTTTGAACCGGAAGTGAGCCTGGGCGCCGCCATTTGAACCGGAAGTGAGCCTGGGCGCCGCCATTTTGAACCGGAAGTGAGCCTGGGCGCCGCCATTTTGAACCGGAAGTGAGCCTGGGCGCCGCCATTTTGATCCGGAAGTGAGCCTGGGCGCCGCCATTTTGAACCGGAAGTGAGCCTGGGCGCCGCCATTTTGAACCGGAAGTGAGCCGGGGGCCCCCATTTTGAACCGGAAGTAAGCCTGGGCGCCGCCATTTTGAACCGGAAGTGAGCCTGGGCGCCGCCATTTTGAACCGGAAGTGAGCCGGGGGCCCCCATTTTGAACCGGAAGTGAGCCTGGGCGCCGCCATTTTGAACCGGAAGTGAGCTTGGGCGCCGCCATTTTGAACCGGAAGTGAGCCTGGGCGCCGCCATTTTGATCCGGAAGTGAGCCTGGGCGCCGCCATTTTGAACCGGAAGTGAGCCCGGGCGCCGCCATTATGAACCGGAAGTGAGCCGGGGCGCCGCCATTTTGAACCGGAAGTGAGCCTGGGCGCCGCCATTTTGAACCGGAAGCGAGCCCGGGCGCCGCCATTTTGAACAGGAAGCGAGCCCGGGCGCCGCCATTTTGAACCGGAAGTGAGCCCGGGCGCCGCCATTTTGAAACGGAAGTGAGGCGGGGGCAGCCATTTTGAACCGGAAGTGAGCCTGGGCGCCGCCATTTTGAACCGGAAGTGAGCCCATGCGCCGCCATTTTGAACCGGAAGTGAGCCTGGGCGCCGCCATTTTGAACCGGAAGTGAGCCTGGGCGCCGCCATTTTGAACCGGAAGTGAGCCTGGGAACCGCCATTTTGAACCGGAAGTGAGCCTGGGCGCCGCCATTTTGAACCGGAAGTGAGCCCGGGCGCCGCCATTTTGAACCGGAAGTGAGCCTGGGCGCCGCCATTTTGAACCGGAAGTGAGCCCGGGCGCCGCCATTTGAACCGGAAGTGAGCCTGGGCGCCGCCATTTTGAACCGTAAGTGAGCCTGGGCGCCGCCATTTTGAACCGGAAGTGAGCCTGGGAACCGCCATTTTGAACCGGAAGTGAGCCTGGGCGCCGCCATTTTGAACCGGAAGTGAGCCTGGGCGCCGCCATTTTGAACCGGAAGTGAGCCGGGGAGCCGCCATTTTAAACGGGTAGTGAGCCGGGGAGCCGCCATTTTGAACCGGAAGTGAGCCTGGGCGCCGCCATTTTGAACCGGAAGTGAGCCTGGGCGCCGCCATTTTCAAATGAAAGTGAGCCCGGGCGCCGCCATGTTGAACCGGAAGTGAGCCTGGGCGCCGCCATTTTGAACCGGAAGTGAGCCCGGGCGCCGCCATTTTGAACCGGAAGTGAGCCCGGGCGCCGCCATTTGAACCGGAAGTGAGCCGGGGCGCCGCCATTTTGAACCGAAAGTGAGCCCGGGCGCCGCCATTTTGAACCGGAAGTGAGCCTGGGCGCCGCCATTTTGAACCGGAAGTGAGCCCGGGGGCCGCCATTTTGAACCGGAAGTGAGCCTGGGCGCCCCTATTTTGAACCGGAAGTGAGCCTGGGCGCCGCCATTCTGAACCGGAAGTGAGCCTGGGCGCCGCCATTTTGAACCGGAAGTGAGCCCGGGCGCCGCCATTTTGAACCGGAAGTGAGCTGAGGGCCGCCATTTTGAACCGGAAATGAGCCAAGTGCCGCCATTTTGAACCTGAAGTGAGCCTGGGCGCCGCCATTTTGAACCGGAAGTGAACTGAGGGCCGCCATTTTGAACCGGAAATGAGCCAAGTGCCGCCATTTTGAACCGGAAGTGAGCCTGGGCGCCGCCATTTTGAACCGGAAGTGAGCCCGGGCGCCGCCATTTTGAACCGGAAGTGAGCCTGGGAGCCGCCATTTTTGAACCGGAAGTGAACCTGGGCGCCGCCATTTTGAACCGGAAGTGAGCCTGGGCGCCGCCATTTTGAACCGGAAGTGAGCCTGGGCGCCGCCATTTTGAACCGGAAGTGAGCCTGGGCGCCGCCATTTTGAACCGGAAGTGAGCCTGGGCGCCGCCATTTTGAACCGGAAGTGAGCCTGGGCGCCGCCATTTTGAACCGGAAGTGAGCCTGGGAGCTGCCATTTTGAACCAAAACTGAGCCCAGGCGCCCCCATTTTGAACCAGAAGTGAGCTGAGGGCCGCCATTTTGAACCGGAAGTGAGCCGGGGGCCGCCATTTTGAACCGGAAGTGAGCCTGGGCGCCGCCATTTTGAACCGGAAGTGAGCTTGGGCTCCGCCATTTTGAACCGGAAGTGAGCTGGGGGCGCCACCATTTTGAACCAAAACTGAGCCCAGGCACCCCCATTTTGAACCGGAAGTGAGCCAGGGCGCCGCCATTTTGAACAGGAAGTGAGCCCGGGCGCCGCCATTTTGAACCGGAAGTGAGCCCGGGCGCCGCCATTTGAACCGGAAGTGAGCCCGGGCGCCGCCATTTGAACCGGAAGTGAGCCTGGGCGCCGCCATTTTGAACCGGAAGTGAGCCTGGGCGCCGCCATTTTGAACCGGAAGTGAGCCTGGGCGCCGCCATTTTGATCCGGAAGTGAGCCTGGGAACCGCCATTTTGAACCGGAAGTGAGCCCGGGCGCCGCCATTCTGAACCGGAAGTGAGCCTGGGCGCCGCCATTTTGAACCGGAAGTGAGCCCCGGGCGCCGCCATTTTGAACCGGAAGTGAGCCTGGGAGCCGCCATTTTGAACCGGAAGTGAACCTGGGCGCCGCCATTTTGAACCGGAAGTGAGCCTGGGCGCCGCCATTTTGAACCGGAAGTGAGCCTGGGCGCCGCCATTTTGAACCGGAAGTGAGCCTGGGCGCCGCCATTTTGAACCGGAAGTGAGCCTGGGCGCCGCCATTTTGAACCGGAAGTGAGCCTGGGCGCCGCCATTTTGAACCGGAAGTGAGCCTGGGAGCTGCCATTTTGAACCAAAACTGAGCCCAGGCGCCCCCATTTTGAACCAGAAGTGAGCTGAGGGCCGCCATTTTGAACCGGAAGTAAGCCGGGGGCCGCCATTTTGAACCGGAAGTGAGCCTGGGCGCCGCCATTTTGAACCGGAAGTGAGCTTGGGCTCCGCCATTTTGAACCGGAAGTGAGCTGGGGGCGCCACCATTTTGAACCAAAACTGAGCCCAGGCACCCCCATTTTGAACCGGAAGTGAGCCAGGGCGCCGCCATTTTGAACAGGAAGTGAGCCTGGGCGCCGCCATTTTGAACCGGAAGTGAGCCTGGGCGCCGCCATTTTGAACCGGAAGTGTGCCTGGGCGCCGCTATTTTGAACCGAAAGTGAGCCCAAAAGCGTTCATTCTGAACCGGAAGTGAGTTGGGGGCCGGCATTTTGAACCGGAAGTGAGCCGGGGCACCATTTTGAACCGGAAGTGAGCACGGGTGTCGCCATTTTGAACCGGAAGTGAGCCGGGGCGCCGCCATTTTGAACCGGAAGTGAGCCTGGGAGCTGCCATTTTGAACCAAAACTGAGCCCAGGCGCCCGCATTTTGAACCGGAAGTGAGCTGAGGGCCGCCATTTTGAACCGGAAGTAAGCCGGGGGCCGCCATTTTGAACCGGAAGTGAGCCGGGGGCCGCCATTTTGAACCGGAAGTGAGCCTGGGCGCCGCCATTTTGAACCGGAAGTGAGACGGGGCCGCCATTTTGAACGGGAAGTGAGACGGGGCCGCCATTTTGAACCGGAAGTGAGCCTGGGCGCCGCCATTCTGAACCGGAAGTGAGCCTGGGCGCCGCCATTTTGAACCGGAAGTGAGCCTGGGCGCCGCCATTTTGAACCGGAAGTGAGCCCGGGGGCCGCCATTTTGAACCGGAAGTAAGCCTGGGCGCCGCCATTTTGAACCGGAAGTGAGCCCGGTCGCCGCCATTTTGAACCGGAAGTGAGACGGGGGCCGCCATTTTGAACCGGAAGTGAGCCTGGGCAGCGCCATTTTGAACCGGAAGTGAGCCCGGTCGCTGCCATTTTGAACCGGAAGTGAGACGGGGGCCGCCATTTTGAACCGGAAGTGAGCCTGGGCGCCGCCATTTTGAACCGAAAGTGAGCCTGGGCGCCGCCATTTTGAACCGGAAGTGAGCCTGGGCGCCACCATTTTGAACCGGAAGTGAGCCCGGGGGCCGCCATTTTGAACCGGAAGTGAGCCTGGGCGCCGCCATTTTGGACCGGAAGTGATCCGGGGGCCGCCATTTTGAACCGGAAGTGAGCCTGGGCGCCGCCATTTTGAACCGGAAGTGAGCCTGGGCGCCGCCATTTTGAACCGGAAGTGAGCCAGGGCGCCGCCATTTTGAACCGGAAGTGAGCCGGGGCGCCGCCATTTTGAACCGAAAGTGAGCCCGGGCGCCGCCATTTTGAACCGGAAGTGAGCCTGGGCGCCGCCATTTTGAACCGGAAGTGAGCCCGGGGGCCGCCATTTTGAACCGGAAGTGAGCCTGGGCGCCCCTATTTTGAACCGGAAGTGAGCCTGGGCGCCGCCATTCTGAACCGGAAGTGAGCCTGGGCGCCGCCATTTTGAACCGGAAATGAGCCCGGGCGCGGCCATTTTGAACCGGAAGTGAGCTGAGGGCCGCCATTTTGAACCGGAAATGAGCCAAGTGCCGCCATTTTGAACCGGAAGTGAGCCTGGGCGCCGCCATTTTGAACCGGAAGTGAGCTGAGGGCCGCCATTTTGAACCGGAAATGAGCCAAGTGCCGCCATTTTGAACCGGAAGTGAGCCTGGGCGCCGCCATTTTGAACCGGAAGTGAGCCCGGGCGCCGCCATTTTGAACCGGAAGTGAGCCTGGGAGCCGCCATTTTGAACCGGAAGTGAACCTGGGCGCCGCCATTTTGAACCGGAAGTGAGCCTGGGCGCCGCCATTTTGAACCGGAAGTGAGCCTGGGCGCCGCCATTTTGAACCGGAAGTGAGCCTGGGCGCCGCCATTTTGAACCGGAAGTGAGCCTGGGCGCCGCCATTTTGAACCGGAAGTGAGCCTGGGCGCCGCCATTTTGAACCGGAAGTGAGCCTGGGAGCTGCCATTTTGAACCAAAACTGAGCCCAGGCGCCCCCATTTTGAACCAGAAGTGAGCTGAGGGCCGCCATTTTGAACCGGAAGTGAGCCGGGGGCCGCCATTTTGAACCGGAAGTGAGCCTGGGCGCCGCCATTTTGAACCGGAAGTGAGCTTGGGCTCCGCCATTTTGAACCGGAAGTGAGCTGGGGGCGCCACCATTTTGAACCAAAACTGAGCCCAGGCACCCCCATTTTGAACCGGAAGTGAGCCAGGGCGCCGCCATTTTGAACAGGAAGTGAGCCTGGGCGCCGCCATTTTGAACCGGAAGTGAGCCTGGGCGCCGCCATTTTGAACCGGAAGTGTGCCTGGGCGCCGCTATTTTGAACCGAAAGTGAGCCCAAAAGCGTTCATTCTGAACCGGAAGTGAGTTGGGGGCCGGCATTTTGAACCGGAAGTGAGCCGGGGCACCTTTTTGAACCGGAAGTGAGCCTGGGCGCCGCCATTTTGAACCGGAAGTGAGCCCGGGCGCCCTCATTCTGAACCGGAAGTGAGCCTGGGGGCCGCCATTTTGAACCGGAAGTGAGCCGGGGGCCGCCATTTTGAACCGGAAGTGAGCCGGGGGCCGCCATTTTGAACCGGAAGTGAGCCGGGGGCCGCCATTTTGAACCGGAAGTAAGCCTGGGTGACGCCATTTTGAACCGGAAGTGAGCCGGGGAGCCGCCATTTAGAACCGGAAGTGATCCCGAACGCCGCTATTTTGAACCGGAAGTGAGCCTAGGCTCCGCCATTTTGGACCGGAAGTGAGCCTGGGCGCCGCCATTTTGAACCGGAAGTGAGCCTGGGCGCCGCCATTTTGAACCGGAAGTGAGCCTGGGCGCCGCCATTTTGAACCGGAAGTGAGCCTGGGCGCCGCCATTTTGAACCGGAAGTGAGCCTGGGAGCTGCCATTTTGAACCAAAACTGAGCCCAGGCGCCCCCATTTTGAACCAGAAGTGAGCTGAGGGCCGCCATTTTGAACCGGAAGTAAGCCGGGGGCCGCCATTTTGAACCGGAAGTGAGCCTGGGCGCCGCCATTTTGAACCGGAAGTGAGCCTGGGCGCCGCCATTTTGAACCGGAAGTGAGCTGGGGGCGCCACCATTTTGAACCAAAACTGAGCCCAGGCACCCCCATTTTGAACCGGAAGTGAGCCAGGGCGCCGCCATTTTGAACAGGAAGTGAGCCTGGGCGCCGCCATTTTGAACCGGAAGTGAGCCTGGGCGCCGCCATTTTGAACCGGAAGTGTGCCTGGGCGCCGCTATTTTGAACCGAAAGTGAGCCCAAAAGCGTTCATTCTGAACCGGAAGTGAGTTGGGGGCCGGCATTTTGAACCGGAAGTGAGCCGGGGCACCATTTTGAACCGGAAGTGAGCACGGGTGTCGCCATTTTGAACCGGAAGTGAGCCGGGGCGCCGCCATTTTGAACCGGAAGTGAGCCCGGGCGCCGCCATTTTGAACCGGAAGTGAGCTGGGGGCCGCCATTTTGAACCGGAAGTGAGCCTGGGCGCCGCCATTTTGAACCGGAAGTGAGCCTGGGCGCCGCCATTTTGAACCGGAAGTGAGCCTGGGGGCCGCCATTTTGAACCGGAAGTGAGCCTGGGCGCCGCCATTTTGAACCGGAAGTGAGCCCGGTCGCCGCCATTTTGAACCGGAAGTGAGACGGGGCCGCCATTTTGAACCGGAAGTGAGCCTGGGCGCCGCCATTTTGAACCGAAAGCGAGCCCGGGCGCCGCCATTTTGAACCGGAAGTGAGCCCGGGCGCCGCCATTTTGAAACGGAAGTGAGGCGGGGGCAGCCATTTTGAACCGGAAGTGAGCCTGGGCGCCGCCATTTTGAACCGGAAGTGAGCCCATGCGCCGCCATTTTGAACCGGAAGTGAGCCTGGGCGCCGCCATTTTGAACCGGAAGTGAGCCTGGGCGCCGCCATTTTGAACCGGAAGTGAGCCTGGGCGCCGCCATTTTGATCCGGAAGTGAGCCTGGGAACCGCCATTTTGAACCGGAAGTGAGCCTGTGCGCCGCCATTTTGAACCGGAAGTGAGCCTGGGCGCCGCCATTTTGAACCAGAAGTGAGCCAGGGAGCCACCATTTTAAACGGGAAGTGAGCCGGGGAGCCGCCATTTTGAACCGGAAGTGAGCCTGGGCGCCCTCATTCTGAACCGGAAGTGAGCCTGGGGGCCGCCATTTTGAACCGGAAGTGAGCCGGGGGCCGCCATTTTGAACCGGAAGTGAGCCGGGGGCCGCCATTTTGAACCGGAAGTAAGCCTGGGTGACGCCATTTTGAACCGGAAGTGAGCCGCGGAGCCGCCATTTAGAACCGGAAGTGATCCCGAACGCCGCTATTTTGAACCGGAAGTGAGCCTAGGCTCCGCCATTTTGGACCGGAAGTGAGCCCGGACGCCGCCATTTTGAACCGGAAGTGAGCCTGGGCGCCGCCATTTTAAACCGGAAGTGAGCCTGGGCGCCGCCATTTTGAACCGGAAGTGAGCCTGGGCGCCGCCATTTTGAAGCGGAAGTGAGTCTGGGAACCGCCATTTTGAACCGGAAGTGAGCCTGGGCGCCGCCATTTTGAACCGGAAGTGAGCCCGGGCGCCGCCATTTTGAACCGGAAGTGAGCCTGGGCGCCGCCATTTTGAACCGGAAGTGAGCCCGGGCGCCGCCATTTGAACCGGAAGTGAGCCTGGGCGCCGCCATTTTGAACCGGAAGTGAGCCGGGGGCCGCCATTTTGAACCGGAAGTGAGCCTGGGAACCGCCATTTTGAACCGGAAGTGAGCCTGGGCGCCCCCATTTTGAACCGGAAGTGAGCTGAGGGCCGCCATTTTGAACCGGAAATGAGCCTGGGCGCCGCCATTTTGAACCGGAAGTGAGCCTGGGCGCCGCCATTTTGAACCGGAAGTGAGCCCGGGCGCCGCCATTTTGAACCGGAAGTGAGCCTGGGAGCCGCCATTTTGAACCGGAAGTGAACCTGGGCGCCGCCATTTTGAACCGGAAGTGAGCCTGGG
This sequence comes from Periparus ater, assembly GCA_032357785.1. Lineage (NCBI taxonomy): Eukaryota > Metazoa > Chordata > Aves > Passeriformes > Paridae > Periparus > Periparus ater. Next base: position 3,699,230 of record CM063632.1, on the reverse strand, counting down.
CGCCGCCATTTTGAACCGGAAGTGAGCCTGGGCGCCGCCATTTTGAACCGGAAGTGAGCCTGGGCGCCGCCATTTTGAACCGGAAGTGAGCCTGGGCGCCGCCATTTTGAACCGGAAGTGAGCCTGGGCGCCGCCATTTTGAACCGGAAGTGAGCCTGGGAGCTGCCATTTTGAACCAAAACTGAGCCCAGGCGCCCCCATTTTGAACCAGAAGTGAGCTGAGGGCCGCCATTTTGAACCGGAAGTAAGCCGGGGGCCGCCATTTTGAACCGTAAGTGAGCCTGGGCGCCGCCATTTTGAACCGGAAGTGAGCTTGGGCTCCGCCATTTTGAACCGGAAGTGAGCTGGGGGCGCCACCATTTTGAACCAAAACTGAGCCCAGGCACCCCCATTTTGAACCGGAAGTGAGCCAGGGCGCCGCCATTTTGAACAGGAAGTGAGCCTGGGCGCCGCCATTTTGAACCGGAAGTGAGCCTGGGCGCCGCCATTTTGAACCGGAAGTGTGCCTGGGCGCCGCTATTTTGAACCGGAAGTGAGCCCAAAAGCGTTCATTCTGAACCGGAAGTGAGTTGGGGGCCGGCATTTTGAACCGGAAGTGAGCCGGGGCACCTTTTTGAACCGGAAGTGAGCCTGGGCGCCGCCATTTTGAACCGGAAGTGAGCCCGGGCGCCCTCATTCTGAACCGGAAGTGAGCCTGGGGGCCGCCATTTTGAACCGGAAGTGAGCCGGGGGCCGCCATTTTGAACCGGAAGTGAGCCTGGGCGCCGCCATTTTGAACCGGAAGTGAGCCGGGGGCCGCCATTTTGAACCGGAAGTAAGCCTGGGTGACGCCATTTTGAACCGGAAGTGAGCCGGGGAGCCGCCATTTAGAACCGGAAGTGATCCCGAACGCCGCTATTTTGAACCGGAAGTGAGCCTAGGCTCCGCCATTTTGGACCGGAAGTGAGCCTGGGCGCCGCCATTTTGAACCGGAAGTGAGCCTGGGCGCCGCCATTTTGAACCGGAAGTGAGCCTGGGCGCCGCCATTTTGAACCGGAAGTGAGCCTGGGCGCCGCCATTTTGAACCGGAAGTGAGCCTGGGAGCTGCCATTTTGAACCAAAACTGAGCCCAGGCGCCCCCATTTTGAACCAGAAGTGAGCTGAGGGCCGCCATTTTGAACCGGAAGTAAGCCGGGGGCCGCCATTTTGAACCGGAAGTGAGCCTGGGCGCCGCCATTTTGAACCGGAAGTGAGCCTGGGCGCCGCCATTTTGAACCGGAAGTGAGCCGGGGGCGCCACCATTTTGAACCAAAACTGAGCCCAGGCACCCCCATTTTGAACCGGAAGTGAGCCAGGGCGCCGCCATTTTGAACAGGAAGTGAGCCTGGGCGCCGCCATTTTGAACCGGAAGTGAGCCTGGGCGCCGCCATTTTGAACCGGAAGTGTGCCTGGGCGCCGCTATTTTGAACCGAAAGTGAGCCCAAAAGCGTTCATTCTGAACCGGAAGTGAGTTGGGGGCCGGCATTTTGAACCGGAAGTGAGCCGGGGCACCATTTTGAACCGGAAGTGAGCACGGGTGTCGCCATTTTGAACCGGAAGTGAGCCGGGGCGCCGCCATTTTGAACCGGAAGTGAGCCCGGGCGCCGCCATTTTGAACCGGAAGTGAGCTGGGGGCCGCCATTTTGAACCGGAAGTGAGCCTGGGCGCCGCCATTTTGAACCGGAAGTGAGCCTGGGCGCCGCCATTTTCAACCGGAAGTGAGCCTGGGGGCCGCCATTTTGAACCGGAAGTGAGCCTGGGCGCCGCCATTTTGAACCGGAAGTGAGCCCGGTCGCCGCCATTTTGAACCGGAAGTGAGACGGGGCCGCCATTTTGAACCGGAAGTGAGCCTGGGCGCCGCCATTTTGAACCGGAAGCGAGCCCGGGCGCCGCCATTTTGAACCGGAAGTGAGCCCGGGCGCCGCCATTTTGAAACGGAAGTGAGGCGGGGGCAGCCATTTTGAACCGGAAGTGAGCCTGGGCGCCGCCATTTTGAACCGGAAGTGAGCCCATGCGCCGCCATTTTGAACCGGAAGTGAGCCTGGGCGCCGCCATTTTGAACCGGAAGTGAGCCTGGGCGCCGCCATTTTGAACCGGAAGTGAGCCTGGGCGCCGCCATTTTGAACCGGAAGTGAGCCTGGGCGCCGCCATTTTGAACCGGAAGTGAGCCTGTGCGCCGCCATTTTGAACCGGAAGTGAGCCTGGGCGCCGCCATTTTGAACCAGAAGTGAGCCAGGGAGCCGCCATTTTAAACGGGAAGTGAGCCGGGGAGCCGCCATTTTGAACCGGAAGTGAGCCTGGGCGCCCTCATTCTGAACCGGAAGTGAGCCTGGGGGCCGCCATTTTGAACCGGAAGTGAGCCGGGGGCCGCCATTTTGAACCGGAAGTGAGCCGGGGGCCGCCATTTTGAACCGGAAGTAAGCATGGGTGACGCCATTTTGAACCGGAAGTGAGCCGCGGAGCCGCCATTTAGAACCGGAAGTGATCCCGAACGCCGCTATTTTGAACCGGAAGTGAGCCTAGGCTCCGCCATTTTGGACCGGAAGTGAGCCCGGACGCCGCCATTTTGAACCGGAAGTGAGCCTGGGCGCCGCCATTTTAAACCGGAAGTGAGCCTGGGCGCCGCCATTTTGAACCGGAAGTGAGCCTGGGCGCCGCCATTTTGATCCGGAAGTGAGCCTGGGAACCGCCATTTTGAACCGGAAGTGAGCCTGGGCGCCGCCATTTTGAACCGGAAGTGAGCCCGGGCGCCGCCATTTTGAACCGGAAGTGAGCCTGGGCGCCGCCATTTTGAACCGGAAGTGAGCCCGGGCGCCGCCATTTGAACCGGAAGTGAGCCTGGGCGCCGCCATTTTGAACCGGAAGTGAGCCGGGGGCCGCCATTTTGAACCGGAAGTGAGCCTGGGAACCGCCATTTTGAACCGGAAGTGAGCCTGGGCGCCCCCATTTTGAACCGGAAGTGAGCCTGGGTGACGCCATTTTGAACCGGAAGTGAGCCGGGGAGCCGCCATTATAAACGGGCAGTGAGCCGGGGAGCCGCCATTTTGGACCGGAAGTGAGCCTGGGCGCCGCCATTTTGAACCGGAAGTGAGCCTGTGCGCCGCCATTTTCAAATGAAAGTGAGCCCGGGCGCCGCCATTTGAACCGGAAGTGAGCCTGGGCGCCGCCATTTTGAACCGGAAGTGAGCCTGGGCGCCGCCATTTTGAACCGGAAGTGAGCCGGGGGCCGCCATTTGAACCGGAAGTGAGCCTGGGCGCCGCCATTTTGAACCGGAAGTGAGCCGGGGGCCCCCATTTTGAACCGGAAGTAAGCCTGGGCGCCGCCATTTTGAACCGGAAGTGAGCCTGGGCGCCGCCATTTGAACCGGAAGTGAGCCTGGGCGCCGCCATTTTGAACCGGAAGTGAGCCTGGGCGCCGCCATTTTGAACCGGAAGTGAGCCTGGGCGCCGCCATTTTGATCCGGAAGTGAGCCTGGGCGCCGCCATTTTGAACCGGAAGTGAGCCGGGGGCCCCCATTTTGAACCGGAAGTGAGCCTGGGCGCCGCCATTTTGAACCGGAAGTGAGCCTGGGCGCCGCCATTTTGAACGGGAAGTGAGCCGGGGGCCCCCATTTTGAACCGGAAGTAAGCCTGGGCGCCGCCATTTTGAACCGGAAGTGAGCCTGGGCGCCGCCATTTTGAACCGGAAGTGAGCCGGGGGCCCCCATTTTGAACCGGAAGTGAGCCTGGGCGCCGCCATTTTGAACCGGAAGTGAGCCTGGACGCCGCCATTTTGAACCGGAAGTGAGCCTGGGCGCCGCCATTTTGATCCGGAAGTGAGCCTGGGCGCCGCCATTTTGAACCGGAAGTGAGCCCGGGCGCCGCCATTATGAACCGGAAGTGAGCCGGGGCGCCGCCATTTTGAACCGGAAGTGAGCCTGGGCGCCGCCATTTTGAACCGGAAGCGAGCCCGGGCGCCGCCATTTTGAACCGGAAGCGAGCCCGGGCGCCGCCATTTTGAACCGGAAGTGAGCCCGGGCGCCGCCATTTTGAAACGGAAGTGAGGCGGGGGCAGCCATTTTGAACCGGAAGTGAGCCTGGGCGCCGCCATTTTGAACCGGAAGTGAGCCCATGCGCCGCCATTTGAACCGGAAGTGAGCCTGGGCGCCGCCATTTTGAACCGGAAGTGAGCCTGGGCGCCGCCATTTTGAACCGGAAGTGAGCCTGGGAACCGCCATTTTGAACCGGAAGTGAGCCTGGGCGCCGCCATTTTGAACCGGAAGTGAGCCCGGGCGCCGCCATTTTGAACCGGAAGTGAGCCTGGGCGCCGCCATTTTGAACCGGAAGTGAGCCCGGGCGCCGCCATTTGAACCGGAAGTGAGCCTGGGCGCCGCCATTTTGAACCGTAAGTGAGCCTGGGCGCCGCCATTTTGATCCGGAAGTGAGCCTGGGAACCGCCATTTTGAACCGGAAGTGAGCCCGGGCGCCGCCATTTTGAACCGGAAGTGAGCCTGGGCGCCGCCATTTTGAACCGGAAGTGAGCCTGGGCGCCGCCATTTTGAACCGGAAGTGAGCCGGGCGCCGCCAATTTGAACCAAAACTGAGCCCAGGCGCCCCCATTTTGAACCGGAAGTGAGCTGAGGGTTGCCATTTTGAACCGGAAGTAAGCCGGGGGCCGCCATTTTGAACTGGAAGTGAGCCTGGGCGCCGCCATTTTGAACCGGAAGTTATCCCAGGCTACCCCATTTTGAACAGGAAGTGAGCCGGGGAGCCGCCATTCTGAACCGGAAGTGAGCCTGGGCGCCGCCATTTTGAACCGGAAGTGATCCGTGGCGCCGCTATTTTGAACCGGAAGTGAGCCTGGGCGCCGCCATTTTGAACCAGAAGTGAGCCTGGGAGCCGCCATTTTGAACCGGAAGTGAGCCCGGGTGCCGCTATTTTGAACCGGAAGTGAGCCTGGGCGCGTTCATTCTGAACCGGAAGTGAGTTGGGGGCCGGCATTTTGAACCGGAAGTGAGCCAGGGCACCATTTTGAACCGGAAGTGAGCCCGGGCGCCGCCATTTTGAACCGGAAGTGAGCCTGGACGCCGCTATTTTGAACCGGAAGTGAGCCCGGGCGCCGCTATTTTAAACTGGAAGTGAGCCTGGGCGCCCCCATTATGAACCGGAAGTGAGCCGGGGGCCGCCATTTTGAACCGGAAGTGAGCCTGGGCGCCACCATTTTGAACCGGAAGTGAGCCTGGGCGCCGCCATTTTGAACCGGAAGTAAGCATGGGTGACGCCATTTTGAACCGGAAGTGAGCCGCGGAGCCGCCATTTAGAACCGGAAGTGATCCCGAACGCCGCTATTTTGAACCGGAAGTGAGCCTAGGCTCCGCCATTTTGGACCGGAAGTGAGCCCGGACGCCGCCATTTTGAACCGGAAGTGAGCCCGGGCGCCGCCATTTTAAACCGGAAGTGAGCCTGGGCGCCGCCATTTTGAACCGGAAGTGAGCCTGGGCGCCGCCATTTTGATCCGGAAGTGAGCCTGGGAACCGCCATTTTGAACCGGAAGTGAGCCTGGGCGCCGCCATTTTGAACCGGAAGTGAGCCCGGGCGCCGCCATTTTGAACCGGAAGTGAGCCTGGGCGCCGCCATTTTGAACCGGAAGTGAGCCCGGGCGCCGCCATTTGAACCGGAAGTGAGCCTGGGCGCCGCCATTTTGAACCGGAAGTGAGCCGGGGGCCGCCATTTTGAACCGGAAGTGAGCCTGGGAACCGCCATTTTGAACCGGAAGTGAGCCTGGGCGCCGCCATTTTGAACCGGAAGTGAGCCTGGGTGACGCCATTTTGAACCGGAAGTGAGCCGGGGAGCCGCCATTTTAAACGGGCAGTGAGCCGGGGAGCCGCCATTTTGGACCGGAAGTGAGCCTGGGCGCCGCCATTTTGAACCGGAAGTGAGCCTGTGCGCCGCCATTTTCAAATGAAAGTGAGCCCGGGCGCCGCCATTTGAACCGGAAGTGAGCCTGGGCGCCGCCATTTTGAACCGGAAGTGAGCCTGGGCGCCGCCATTTTGAACCGGAAGTGAGCCGGGGGCCGCCATTTGAACCGGAAGTGAGCCTGGGCGCCGCCATTTTGAACCGGAAGTGAGCCGGGGGCCCCCATTTTGAACCGGAAGTAAGCCTGGGCGCCGCCATTTTGAACCGGAAGTGAGCCTGGGCGCCGCCATTTGAACCGGAAGTGAGCCTGGGCGCCGCCATTTTGAACCGGAAGTGAGCCTGGGCGCCGCCATTTTGAACCGGAAGTGAGCCTGGGCGCCGCCATTTTGATCCGGAAGTGAGCCTGGGCGCCGCCATTTTGAACCGGAAGTGAGCCGGGGGCCCCCATTTTGAACCGGAAGTGAGCCTGGGCGCCGCCATTTTGAACCGGAAGTGAGCCTGGGCGCCGCCATTTTGAACGGGAAGTGAGCCGGGGGCCCCCATTTTGAACCGGAAGTAAGCCTGGGCGCCGCCATTTTGAACCGGAAGTGAGCCTGGGCGCCGCCATTTTGAACCGGAAGTGAGCCGGGGGCCCCCATTTTGAACCGGAAGTGAGCCTGGGCGCCGCCATTTTGAACCGGAAGTGAGCCTGGACGCCGCCATTTTGAACCGGAAGTGAGCCTGGGCGCCGCCATTTTGATCCGGAAGTGAGCCTGGGCGCCGCCATTTTGAACCGGAAGTGAGCCCGGGCGCCGCCATTATGAACCGGAAGTGAGCCGGGGCGCCGCCATTTTGAACCGGAAGTGAGCCTGGGCGCCGCCATTTTGAACCGGAAGCGAGCCCGGGCGCCGCCATTTTGAACCGGAAGCGAGCCCGGGCGCCGCCATTTTGAACCGGAAGTGAGCCCGGGCGCCGCCATTTTGAAACGGAAGTGAGGCGGGGCAGCCATTTTGAACCGGAAGTGAGCCTGGGCGCCGCCATTTTGAACCGGAAGTGAGCCCATGCGCCGCCATTTGAACCGGAAGTGAGCCTGGGCGCCGCCATTTTGAACCGGAAGTGAGCCTGGGCGCCGCCATTTTGAACCGGAAGTGAGCCTGGGAACCGCCATTTTGAACCGGAAGTGAGCCTGGGCGCCGCCATTTTGAACCGGAAGTGAGCCCGGGCGCCGCCATTTTGAACCGGAAGTGAGCCTGGGCGCCGCCATTTTGAACCGGAAGTGAGCCCGGGCGCCGCCATTTGAACCGGAAGTGAGCCTGGGCGCCGCCATTTTGAACCGTAAGTGAGCCTGGGCGCCGCCATTTTGATCCGGAAGTGAGCCTGGGAACCGCCATTTTGAACCGGAAGTGAGCCTGGGCGCCGCCATTTTGAACCGGAAGTGAGCCTGGGCGCCGCCATTTTGAACCGGAAGTGAGCCGGGGAGCCGCCATTTTAAACAAGTAGTGAGCCGGGGAGCCGCCATTTTGAAACGGAAGTGAGCCTGGGCGCCGCCATTTTGAACCGGAAGTGAGCCTGGGCGCCGCCATTTTCAAATGAAAGTGAGCCCGGGCGCCGCCATGTTGAACCGGAAGTGAGCCTGGGCGCCGCCATTTTGAACCGGAAGTGAGCCCGGGCGCCGCCATTTTGAACCGGAAGTGAGCCCGGGCGCCGCCATTTGAACCGGAAGTGAGCCTGGGCGCCGCCATTTTGAACCGGAAGTGAGCCGGGGGCCCCCATTTTGAACCGGAAGTAAGCCTGGGCGCCGCCATTTTGAACCGGAAGTGAGCCCGGGCGCCGCCATTTGAACCGGAAGTGAGCCTGGGCGCCGCCATTTTGAACCGGAAGTGAGCCTGGGCGCCGCCATTTTGAACCGGAAGTGAGCCTGGGCGCCGCCATTTTGATCCGGAAGTGAGCCTGGGAACCGCCATTTTGAACCGGAAGTGAGCCCGGGCGCCGCCATTCTGAACCGGAAGTGAGCCTGGGCGCCGCCATTTTGAACCGGAAGTGAGCCTGGGCGCCGCCATTTTGAACCGGAAGCGAGCCTGGGCGCCGCCATTTTGAACCGGAAGTGAGCCCGGGCGCCGCCATTTTGAACCGGAAGTGAGCCTGGGCGCCGCCATTTTGAACCGGAAGTGAGCCTGGGCGCCGCCATTTTGAACCGGAAGTGAGCCGGGCGCCGCCAATTTGAACCAAAACTGAGCCCAGGCGCCCCCATTTTGAACCGGAAGTGAGCTGAGGGCCGCCATTTTGAACCGGAAGTAAGCCGGGGGCCGCCATTTTGAACCGGAAGGGAGCCTGGGCGCTGCCATTTTGAACCGGAAGTAATCCCAGGCTCCCCCATTTTGAACCGGAAGTGAGCCGGGGAGCCGCCATTCTGACCCGGAAGTGAGCCTGGGTGCCGCCATTTTGAAACGGAAGTGAGGCGGGGGCAGCCATTTTGAACCGGAAGTGAGCCGCGGAGCCGCCATTTAGAACCGGAAGTGATCCCGAACGCCGCTATTTTGAACCGGAAGTGAGCCTAGGCTCCGCCATTTTGGACCGGAAGTGAGCCCGGACGCCGCCATTTTGAACCGGAAGTGAGCCTGGGCGCCGCCATTTTAAACCGGAAGTGAGCCTGGGCGCCGCCATTTTGAACCGGAAGTGAGCCTGGGCGCCGCCATTTTGATCCGGAAGTGAGCCGGGGGCCCCCATTTTGAACCGGAAGTGAGCCTGGGCGCCGCCATTTTGAACCGGAAGTGAGCCTGGACGCCGCCATTTTGAACCGGAAGTGAGCCTGGGCGCCGCCATTTTGATCCGGAAGTGAGCCTGGGCGCCGCCATTTTGAACCGGAAGTGAGCCCGGGCGCCGCCATTATGAACCGGAAGTGAGCCGGGGCGCCGCCATTTTGAACCGGAAGTGAGCCTGGGCGCCGCCATTTTGAACCGGAAGTGAGCCCGGGCGCCGCCATTTTGAACCGGAAGCGAGCCCGGGCGCCGCCATTTTGAACCGGAAGTGAGCCCGGGCGCCGCCATTTTGAAACGGAAGTGAGGCGGGGGCAGCCATTTTGAACCGGAAGTGAGCCTGGGCGCCGCCATTTTGAACCGGAAGTGAGCCCATGCGCCGCCATTTGAACCGGAAGTGAGCCTGGGCGCCGCCATTTTGAACCGGAAGTGAGCCTGGGCGCCGCCATTTTGAACCGGAAGTGAGGCTGGGAACCGCCATTTTGAACCGGAAGTGAGCCTGGGCGCCGCCATTTTGAACCGGAAGTGAGCCCGGGCGCCGCCATTTTGAACCGGAAGTGAGCCTGGGCGCCGCCATTTTGAACCGGAAGTGAGCCCGGGCGCCGCCATTTGAACCGGAAGTGAGCCAGGGCGCCGCCATTTTGAACCGTAAGTGAGCCTGGGCGCCGCCATTTTGATCCGGAAGTGAGCCTGGGAACCGCCATTTTGAACCGGAAGTGAGCCTGGGCGCCGCCATTTTGAACCGGAAGTGAGCCTGGGCGCCGCCATTTTGAACCGGAAGTGAGCCGGGGAGCCGCCATTTTAAACGGGTAGTGAGCCGGGGAGCCGCCATTTTGAACCGGAAGTGAGCCTGGGCGCCGCCATTTTGAACCGGAAGTGAGCCTGGGCGCCGCCATTTTCAAATGAAAGTGAGCCCGGGCGCCGCCATGTTGAACCGGAAGTGAGCCTGGGCGCCGCCATTTTGAACCGGAAGTGAGCCCGGGCGCCCCCATTTTGAACCGGAAGTGAGCCCGGGCGCCGCCATTTGAACCGGAAGTGAGCCTGGGCGCCGCCATTTTGAACCGGAAGTGAGCCGGGGGCCCCCATTTTGAACCGGAAGTAAGCCTGGGCGCCGCCATTTTGAACCGGAAGTGAGCCCGGGCGCCGCCATTTGAACCGGAAGTGAGCCTGGGCGCCGCCATTTTGAACCGGAAGTGAGCCTGGGCGCCGCCATTTTGAACCGGAAGTGAGCCTGGGCGCCGCCATTTTGATCCGGAAGTGAGCCTGGGAACCGCCATTTTGAACCGGAAGTGAGCCCGGGCGCCGCCATTCTGAACCGGAAGTGAGCCTGGGCGCCGCCATTTTGAACCGGAAGTGAGCCTGGGCGCCGCCATTTTGAACCGGAAGCGAGCCTGGGCGCCGCCATTTTGAACCGGAAGTGAGCCCGGGCGCCGCCATTTTGAACCGGAAGTGAGCCTGGGCGCCGCCATTTTGAACCGGAAGTGAGCCTGGGCGCCGCCATTTTGAACCGGAAGTGAGCCGGGCGCCGCCAATTTGAACCAAAACTGAGCCCAGGCGCCCCCATTTTGAACCGGAAGTGAGCTGAGGGCCGCCATTTTGAACCGGAAGTAAGCCGGGGGCCGCCATTTTGAACCGGAAGGGAGCCTGGGCGCTGCCATTTTGAACCGGAAGTAATCCCAGGCTCCCCCATTTTGAACCGGAAGTGAGCCGGGGAGCCGCCATTCTGACCCGGAAGTGAGCCTGGGTGCCGCCATTTTGAAACGGAAGTGAGGCGGGGGCAGCCATTTTGAACCGGAAGTGAGCCTGGGCGCCGCCATTTTGAACCGGAAGTGAGCCCATGCGCCGCCATTTTGAACCGGAAGTGAGCCTGGGCGCCGCCATTTTGAACCGGAAGTGAGCCTGGACGCCGCCATTTTGAACCGGAAGTGAGCCTGGGCGCCGCCATTTTGATCCGGAAGTGAGCCTGGGCGCCGCCATTTTGAACCGGAAGTGAGCCCATGCGCCGCCATTTTGAACCGGAAGTGAGCCTGGGCGCCGCCATTTTGAACCGGAAGTGAGCCGGGGAGCCGCCATTTTAAACGGGAAGTGAGCCGGGGAGCCGCCATTTTGAACCGGAAGTGAGCCTGGGCGCCCTCATTTGAACCGGAAGTGAGCCTGGGGGCCGCCATTTTGAACCGGAAGTGAGCCGTGGGCCGCCATTTTGAACCGGAAGTGAGCCGGGGGCCGCCATTTTGAACTGGAAGTGAGCCGGGGGCCGCCATTTTGAACCGGAAGTAAGCCTGGGTGACGCCATTTTGAACCGGAAGTGAGCCTGGGCGCCGCCATTTAGAACCGGAAGTGATCCCGAACGCCGCTATTTTGAACCGGAAGTGAGCCTAGGCTCCGCCATTTTGGACCGGAAGTGAGCCCGGACGCCGCCATTTTGAACCAGAAGTGAGCCTGGGCGCCGCCATTTTAAACCGGAAGTGAGCCTGGGCACCGCCATTTTGAACCGGAAGTGAGCCTGGGCGCCGCAATTTTGATCCGGTAGTGAGCCTAGGAACCGCCATTTTGAACCGGAAATGAGCCTGGGCGCCGCCATTTTGAACCGGAAGTGAGCCCGGGCGCCGCCATTTGAACCGGAAGTGAGCCTGGGCGCCGCCATTTTGAACCGGAAGTGAGCCTGGGGGCCGCCATTTTGAACCGGAAGTGAGCCGGGGGGCCCCATTTTGAACCGGAAGTAAGCCTGGGCGCCGCCATTTTGAACCGGAAGTGAGCCTGGGTGCCGCCATTTTGAACCGGAAGTGATCCGGGGGCCGCCATTTTGAACCGGAAGTGAGCCCGGGCGCCGCCATTCTGAACCGGAAGTGAGCCTGGGCGCCGCCATTTTGAACCGGAAGTGAGCCTGGGCGCCGCCATTTTGAACCGGAAGCGAGCCTGGGCGCCGCCATTTTGAACCGGTAGTGAGCCCGGGTGCCGCCATTTTGAACCGGAAGTGAGCCTGGGCGCCGCCATTTTTGAACCGGAAGTGAGCCTGGGCGCCGCCATTTTGATCCGGAAGTGAGCCTGGGAACCGCCATTTTGAACCGGAAGTGAGCCTGGGCGCCGCCATTTTGAACCGGAAGTGAGCCCGGGCGCCGCCATTTTGAACCGGAAGTGAGCCGGGGAGCCGCCATTTTAAACGGGAAGTGAGCCGGGGAGCCGCCATTTTGGACCGGAAGTGAGCCTGGGCGCCGCCATTCTCAAATGAAATTGAGCCCAGGCGCAATCATTCTGAACCGGAAGTGAGCCTGGGCGCCGCCATTTTGAACCGGAAGTGAGCCTAGGCGCCCCCATTTTGATCCGGAAGTGAGCCTGGGCGCCGCCATTTTGAACCGGAAGTGAGCCTGGGCACCATTTTGAACCGGAAGTGAGCCTGGGCTTCGTCATTTTGAACCAGAAGTGAGCCAACGCGCCGCCATTTTGAACCGGAAGTGAGCCTGGGCGCCGCCATTCTGAACCGGAAGTGAGCCTGGGCGCCGCCATTTTGAACCGGAAGCGAGCCTGGGCGCCGCCATTTTGAACCAGAAGTGAGCCGGGGGCCGCGATATTGAACCGGAAGTGAGCCTGGGCGCCCCATTTTGAACCGGAAGTGAGCCCCGGGCGCCGCCATTTTGAACCGGAAGTGAGCCGGGGAGCCGCCATTTTGAACCGGAAGTGAGCCTGGGCGCCTCCATTTTGAACCGGAAGTGAGCCTGGGCGCCAACATTTTGAACCGGAAGTGAGCCTGGGAGCCGCCATTTTGAACCGGAAGTGAGCCTGGGCGCCGCCATTTTGAACCGGAAGTGAGCCTGGGCGCCCTCATTCTGAACCGGAAGTGAGCCTGGGGGCCGCCATTTTGAACCGGAAGTGAGCCGGGGAGCCGCCATTTTGAACCGGAAGTGAGCTGGGCGCCGCCATTTTGAACCGGAAGTGAGCCGGGGGCCGCCATTTTGAACCGGAAGTAAGCCTGGGTGACGCCATTTTGAACCGGAAGTGAGCCGGGGAGCCGCCATTTAGAACCGGAAGTGATCCCGAGCGCCGCTATTTTGAACCGAAGTGAGCCTAGGCTCCGCCATTTTGGACCGGAATTGAGCCTGGGCGCCGCCATTTTGAACCGGAAGTGAGCCTGGGCGCCGCCATTTTGATCCGGAAGTGAGCCTGGGAACCGCCATTTTGAACCGGAAGTGAGCCTGGGCGCCGCCATTTTGAACCGGAAGTGAGCCCGGGCGCCGCCATTTTGAACCGGAAGTGAGCATGGGGCCGCCATTTTGAACCGGAAGTGAGCCCGGGCGCCGCCATTTTGAACCGGAAGTGAGCCTGGGCGCCGCCATTTTGAACCGGAAGTGAGCCCGGGCGCCGCCATTTTGAACCGGAAGTGAGCCCGGGCGCCGCCATTTGAACCGGAAGTGAGCCTTGGGGCCGCCATTTTGAACAGGAAGTATGCCGGGGGCCCCCATTTTGAACCGGAAGTAAGCCTGGGCGCCGCCATTTTGAACCGGAAGTGAGCCCGGGCGCCGCCATTTTGAACCGGAAGTGAGCCTGGGCGCCGCCATTTTGAACCGGAAGTGAGCCCGGGCGCCGCCATTCTGAACCGGAAGTGAGCCTGGGCGCCGCCATTTTGAACCGGAAGTGAGCCTGGGCGCCGCCATTTTTGAACCGGAAGCGAGCCTGGGCGTTGCCATTTTGAACCGGAAGTGAGCCCGGGCGCCGCCATTTTGAACCGGAAGTGAGCCTGGGCGCCGCCATTTTGAACCGGAAGTGAGCCTGGGCGCCGCCATTTTGAACCGGAAGTGAGCCGGGCGCCGCCAATTTGAACCAAAACTGAGCCCAGGCGCCCCCATTTTGAACCGGAAGTGAGCTGAGGGTTGCCATTTTGAACCGGAAGTAAGCCGGGGGCCGCCATTTTGAACTGGAAGTGAGCCTGGGCGCCGCCATTTTGAACCGGAAGTAATCCCAGGCTACCCCATTTTGAACAGGAAGTGAGCCGGGGAGCCGCCATTCTGAACCGGAAGTGAGCCTGGGCGCCGCCATTTTGAACCGGAAGTGATCCGTGGCGCCGCTATTTTGAACCGGAAGTGAGCCTGGGCGCCGCCATTTTGAACCAGAAGTGAGCCTGGGAGCCGCCATTTTGAACCGGAAGTGAGCCCGGGTGCCGCTATTTTGAACCGGAAGTGAGCCTGGGCGCGTTCATTCTGAACCGGAAGTGAGTTGGGGGCCGGCATTTGAACCGGAAGTGAGCCAGGGCACCATTTTGAACCGGAAGTGAGCCCGGGCGCCGCCATTTTGAACCGGAAGTGAGCCTGGACGCCGCTATTTTGAACCGGAAGTGAGCCTGGGCGCCGCTATTTTAAACTGGAAGTGAGCCTGGGCGCCCCCATTATGAACCGGAAGTGAGCCGGGGGCCGCCATTTTGAACCGGAAGTGAGCCTGGGCGCCACCATTTTGAACCGGAAGTGAGCCTGGGCGCCGCCATTTTGAACCGGAAGTGAGCCTGGGCGCCCTCATTCTGAACCGGAAGTGAGCCTGGGGGCCGCCATTTTGAACCGGAAGTGAGACGGGGAGCCGCCATTTTGAACCGGAAGTGAGCCGGGGGCCGCCATTTTGAACCGGAAGTGAGCCGGGGGCCGCCATTTTGAACCGGAAGTAAGCCTGGGCGCCGCCATTTTGAACCGTAAGTGAGCCCGGGCGCCGCCATTTTGAACCGGAAGTGAGCCTGGGCGCCGCCATTTTGAACCAGAAGTGAGCCTGGGCGCCCTCATTCTGAACCGGAAGTGAGCCTGGGCGCCGCCATTTTGAACCGGAAGTGAGCCGGGGGCCGCCATTTTGAACCGGAAGTGAGCCGGGGGCCGCCATTTTGAACCGGAAGTGAGCCTGGGGGCCGCCATTTTGAACCGGAAGTAAGCCTGGGTGACGCCATTGTGAACCGGAAGTGAGCCTGGGCGCCGCCATTTAGAACCGGAAGTGTTCCCGAACGCCGCTATTTTGAACCGGAAGTGAGCCTGGGCGCCGCCATTTTGAACCGGAAGTGAGCCTGGGCGCCGCCATTTTGATCCGGAAGTGAGCCTGGGAACTGCCATTTTGAACCGAAAGTGAGCCTGGGCGCCGCCATTTTGAACCGGAAGTGAGCCTGGGCGCCGCCATTTTGATCCGGAAGTGAGCCTGGGAACCGCCATTTTGAACCGGAAGTGAGCCCGGGCGCCGCCATTTTGAACCGGAAGTGAGCCCGGGCGCCGCCATTTTGAACCGGAAGTGAGCCGGGGAGCCGCCATTTTGAACGGGAAGTGAGCCAGGGAGCCGCCATTTTGAACCGGAAGTGAGCCTGGGCGCCGCCATTTTGAACCGTAAGTGAGCCTGGGCGCCGCCATTTTGAACCGAAACTGAGTCCAGGCGCCCACATTCTGAACCGGAAGTGTGCTGGGGGCCGCCATTTTGAACCGGAAGTGAGCCGGCGGCCGCCATTTTGAACCGGAAATGAGCCGGGGGCCGCCATTTTGAACCGGAAGTGATCCGGGGGCCGCCATTTTGAACCAGAAGTAAGCCTGTGGGCCGCCATTTTGAACCGGAAGTGAGCAGGGGAGCCGCCATTTTGAACCGGAAATGAGCCTGGGCGCCGCCATTTTGAACCGGAAGTGAGCCTGGGCACCGCCATTTTGAACCGGAAGTGAGCCCGGGCGCCGCCATTTTAACCGGAAGTGAGCCTGGGAGCCGCCATTTTGAACCGGAAGTGAGCCTGGGCGCCGCATTTTGAACCGGAAGTGAGCCCGGGCGCCGCCATTTGAACCGGAAGTGAGCCCGGGCGCCGCCATTTTAACCGAAGTGAGCCTTGGGGCCGCCATTTTGAACTGGAAGTGAGCCGGGGGCCCCCATTTTGAACCGGAAGTAAGCCTGGGCGCCGCCATTTTGAACCGGAAGTGAGCCTGGGCGCCGCCATTTTGAACCGGAAGTGAGCCTGGGCGCCGCCATTTTGAGCCGGAAGTGAGCCGGGGGCCGCCATTTTGAACCGGAAGTAAGCCTGGGCGCCGCCATTTTGAACCGGAAGTGAGCCTGGGCGCCGCCATTTTGAACCGGAAGTGAGCCTGGGGCCGCCATTTTGAACCGGAAGTGAGCCCGGGCTCCGCCATTCTGAACCGGAAGTGAGCCTGGGCACCGCCATTTTGAACCGAAGTGAGCCTGGGCGCCGCCATTTTGAACCGGAAGCGAGCCTGGGCGCCGCCATTTTGAACCGGAAGTGAGCCCGGGCGCCGCCATTTTGAACAGGAAGTGAGCCTGGGCGCCGCCATTTTGAACCGGAAGTGAGCCTGGGCGCCGCCATTTTGAACCGGAAGTGAGCCGGGCGCCGCCAATTTGAACCAAAACTGAGCCCAGGCGCCCCCATTTTGAACCGGAGGGAGCTGAGGGCCGCCATTCTGAACCGGAAGTAAGCCGGGGGCCGCCATTTTGAACTGGAAGTGAGCCTGGGCGCCGCCATTTTGAACCGGAAGTGATCCGTGGCGCCGCTATTTTGAACCGGAAGTGAGCCTGGGCGCCGCCATTTTGAACAAGAAGTGAGCCTGGGCGCCCCCATTTTGAACCGGAAGTGAGCCCGGGTGCCGCTATTTTGAACCGAAAGTGAGCCTGGGCGCGTTCATTCTGAACCGGAAGTGAGTTGGGGGCCGGCATTTTGAACCGGAAGTGAGCCGGGGCACCATTTTGAACCGGAAGTGAGCACGGGCGCCGCCATTTTGAACCGAAGTGAGCCTGGGCGCCGCTATTTTGAACCGGAAGTGAGCCTGGGCGCCGCCATTTTAAACTGGAAGTGAGCCTGGGCGCCCCCATTATGAACCGGAAGTGAGCCGGGGGCCGCCATTTTGAACCGGAAGTGAGCCTGGGCGCCACCATTTTGAACCGGAAGTGAGCCGGGGGCCGCCATTTTGGTCCAAAAGTGAGCCCAGGCGCCTTCATTTTGAACCGGAAGTGAGCCTGGGAGCCGACATTTTGAACCGGAAGTGAGCCGGTGGCCGCCATTTTGAACCGAAAGTAAGCCTGGGCGCCGCCATTTTGAACCGGAAGTGAGCCTGGGCGCTTTCATTTTGAACAGGAAGTGAGCCGGGGCCGCCATTTTGAACCGGAAGTGAGCCTGGGCGCCTTAATTGTGAACAGGAAATGAGCATGGGGCCGCCATTTTGAACCGAAAGTGAGCCCGGGCGCCGCCATTTTGAACCGGAAGTGAGGCGGGGGCAGCCATTTTGAACCGGAAGTGAGCCTGGGCGCCGCCATTTTGAACCGGAAGTGAGCCTGGGCGCCGCCATTTTGAACCGGAAGTGAGCCGGGGCGCCGCCATTTTGAACCGGAAGTGAGCCTGGGCGCCGCCATTTTGAACCGGAAGTGAGCCTGGGCGCCGCCATTCTGAACCGGAAGTGAGCCTGGGCGCCGCCATTTTGAACCGGAAGCGAGGCGGGGGCCGCCATTTTGAACCGGAAGTGAGCCTGGGCGCCGCCATTTTGTACCGGAAGTGAGCCTGGGCGCCGCCATTTTGAACCGGATGTGAGCCGGGGGCCGCGATATTGAACCGGAAGTGAGCCTAGGCGCCCCCATTTTGATCCGGAAGTGAGCCTGGGCGCCGCCATTTTGAACCGGAAGTGAGCCGGGGGCGCCGCCATTTTGAACCGGAAGTGAGCCTGGGCGCCGCCATTTTGAACCGGAAGTGAGCCTGGGCGCCGCCATTTTGACCAAGAAGTGAGCCGGGGAGCCGCCATTTTGAACCGGAAGTGAGCCTGGGCGCCTCCATTTTGAACCGAAAGTGAGCCTGGGCTTCGCCATTTTGAACCGTAAGTGAGCCTGGGCGCCGCCATTTTGAACCGGAAGTGAGCCTGGGCGCCGCCATTTTGAACCGGAAGTGAGCCTGGGCGCCCTCATTCTGAAGCGGAAGTGAGCCTGGGGGCCGCCATTTTGAACCGGAAGTGAGCCTGGGCGCCGCCATTTTGAACCGGAAGTGAGCCTGGACGCCGCCATTTTGAACCGGAAGTGAGCCTGGGCGCCGCCATTTTGATCCGGAAGTGAGCCTGGGAACCGCCATTTTGAACCGGAAGTGAGCCTGGGCGCCGCCATTTTGAACCGGAAGTGAGCCTGGGCGTTGCCATTTTGAACCGGAAGTGAGCCGGGAGCCGCCATTTTTAAACGGGAAGTGAGCCTGGGTGCCGCCATTTTGAACGGGAAGTGAGCCAGGGAGCCGCCATTTTGAACCGGAAGTGAGCCTGGGCGCCGCCATTTTGAACCGGAAGTGAGCCGTGGGCCGCGATATTGAACCGGAAGTGAGCCTAGGCGCCCCCATTTTGATCCGGAAGTGAGCCTGGGCGCCGCCATTTTGAACCGGAAGTGAGCCTGGGCGCCGCCATTTTGAACCGGAAGTGAGCCCGGGCGTAGCCATTTTGAACCGGAAGTGAGCCCGGGGCGCCGCCATTTTGAACAAGAAGTGAGCCGGGGAGCCGCCATTTTGAACCGCGAAGTGAGCCTGGGCGCCGCCATTTTGAACCGAAAGTGAGCCTGGGCGCCGCCATTTTGAACCGTAAGTGAGCCCGGGCGCCGCCATTTTGAACCGGAAGTGAGCCTGGGCGCCGCCATTTTGAACCCGAAGTGAGCCTGGGCGCCCACATTCTGAACCGGAAGTGAGCCTGGGGGCCGCCATTTTGAACCGGAAGTGAGCCGGGGGGCCGCCATTTTGAACCGGAAGTGAGCCGGGGGCCGCCATTTTGAACCGGAAGTGAGCTTGGGGGCCGCCATTTTGAACCGGAAGTAAGCCTGGGTGACGCCATTGTGAACCGGAAGTGAGCCTGGGCGCCGCCATTTAGAACCGGAAGTGTTCCCGAACGCCGCTATTTTGAACCGGAAGTGAGCCTGGGCGCCGCCATTTTGAACCGGAAGTGAGCCTGGGCGCCGCCATTTTGATCCGGAAGTGAGCCTGGGAACTGCCATTTTGAACCGAAAGTGAGCCTGGGCGCCGCCATTTTGAACCGGAAGTGAGCCTGGGCGCCGCCATTTTGATCCGGAAGTGAGCCTGGGAACCGCCATTTTGAACCGGAAGTGAGCCCCGGGCGCCGCCATTTTGAACCGGAAGTGAGCCCGGGCGCCGCCATTTTGAACCGGAAGTGAGCCAGGGAGCCGACATTTTGAACGGGAAGTGAGCCAGGGAGCCGCCATTTTGAACCGGAAGTGAGCCTGGGCGCCGCCATTTTGAACCGTAAGTGAGCCTGGGCGCCGCCATTTTGAACCGAAACTGAGTCCAGGCGCCCACATTCTGAACCGGAAGTGTGCTGGGGGCCGCCATTTTGAACCGGAAGTGAGCCGGCGGCCGCCATTTTGAACCGGAAATGAGCCGGGGGCCGCCATTTTGAACCGGAAGTGATCCGGGGGCCGCCATTTTGAACCAGAAGTAAGCCTGTGGGCCGCCATTTTGAACCGGAAGTGAGCAGGGGAGCCGCCATTTTGAACCGGAAATGAGCCTGGGCGCCGCCATTTTGAACCGGAAGTGAGCCTGGGCGCCGCCATTTTGAACCGGAAGTAAGCCTGGGCGCCGCCATTTTGAACCGGAAGTGAGCCTGGGCGCCGCCATTTTGAACCGGAAGTGAGCCTGGGCTCCGCCATTCTGAACCGGAAGTGAGCCTGGGCGCCGCCATTTTGAACCGGAAGCGAGGCGGGGGGCCGCCATTTTGAACCGTAAGTAAGCCGGGGGCCGCCATTTTGAACCGGAAGTGAGCCTGGGCGCCGCCATTTTGAACCGGAAGTGAGCCGGGTGGCCGCGATATTGAACCGGAAGTGAGCCTAGGCCGCCGCCATTTTGATCCGGAAGTAAGCCTGGGTGACGCCATTTTGAACCGGAAGTGAGCCGGGGAGCCGCCATTTAGAACCGGAAGTGAGCCGGGGAGCCGCCATTTAGAACCGGAAGTGTTCCCGAACGCCGCTATTTTGAACCGGAAGTGAGCCTGGGCGCCGCCATTTTGAACCGGAAGTGAGCCTGGGCGCCGCCATTTTGAACCGGAAGTGAG
Organism: Periparus ater; assembly: GCA_032357785.1. NCBI lineage: Eukaryota > Metazoa > Chordata > Aves > Passeriformes > Paridae > Periparus > Periparus ater. Next base: position 3,679,560 of record CM063632.1, on the reverse strand, counting down.
CCTGGGAATTGCCATTTTGAACCGGAAGTGAGCCTGGGCGCCGCCATTTTGAACCGGAAGTGAGCCTGGGCGCCGCCATTTTGAACCGGAAGTGAGCCGGGGAGCCGCCATTTTAAACGGGAAGTGAGCCGGGGAGCCGCCATTTTGGACCGGAAGTGAGCCTGGGCGCCGCCATTTTGAACCGGAGGTGAGCCTGGGCGCCGCCATTTTCAAATGAAAGTGAGCCCAGGCGCCCTCATTTTGAATCGGAAGTGAGCCTGGGCGCCGCCATTTTGAACCGGAAGTGAGCCTAGGCGCCCCCATTTTGATCCGGAAGTGAGCCTGGGCGCCGCCATTTTGAACCGGAAGTGAGCCTGGGCACCATTTTGAAACCGGAAGTGAGCCTGGGCTCCGTCATTTTGAACCAGAAGTGAGCCCATGCGCCGCCATTTTGAACCGGAAGTGAGCCTGGGCGCCGCCATTCTGAACCGTAAGTGAGCCTGGGCGCCGCCATTTTGAACCGGAAGCGAGCCTGGGCGCCGCCATTTTGAACCGGAAGTGAGCCGGGGGCCGCGATATTGAACCCGGAAGTGAGCCCAGGCGCCCCCATTTTGATCCGGAAGTGAGCCCGGGCGCCGCCATTTTGAACCGGAAGTGAGCCGGTGAGCCGCCCTTTTGAACCGCAAGTGAGCCTGGGCGCCTCCATTTTGAACCGGAAGTGAGCCTGGGCGCCGCCATTTTGAACCGGAAGTGAGCCTGGGCGCCGCCATTTTGAACCGGAAGTGAGCCTGGGCGCCGCCATTTTGAACCGGAAGTGAGCCCGGGCGCCCTCATTCTGAACCGGAAGTGAGCCTGGGGGCCGCCATTTTGAACCGGAAGTGAGCCGGGGGGCCGCCATTTTGAACCGGAAGTGAGCCGGGGGGCCGCCATTTTGAACCGGAAGTGAGCCTGGGTGACGCCATTTTGAACCGGAAGTGAGCCGGGGAGCCGCCATTTAGAACCGGAATTGATCCCGAACGCCGCTATTTTGAACCGGAAGTGAGCCTAGGCTCCGCCATTTTGGACCGGAAGTGAGCCCGGGCGCCGCCATTTTAAACCGGAAGTGAGCCTGGGCGCCGCCATTTTGAACCAGAAGTGAGCCTGGGCGCCGCCATTTGAACCGGAAGTGAGCCTGGGGCGCCGCCATTTAGAACCGGAAGTGATCCCGAACGCCGCTACTTTGATCCGGAAGTGAGCCTGGGAACCGCCATTTTGAACCGGAAGTGAGCCTGGGCGCCGCCATTTTGAACCGGAAGTGAGCCTGGGCGCCGCCATTTTGAACCGGAAGTGAGCCCGGGCGCCGCCATTTTGAACCAGAAGTGAGCCCGGGCGCCGCCATTTTGAACCGGAAGTGAGGCCTGGGCGCCGCCATTTTGAACCGGAAGTGAGCCCGGGCGCCGCCATTTTGAACCGGAAGTGAGCCCCGGGCGCCGCCATTTGAACCGGAAGTGAGCCTTGGGGCCGCCATTTTGAACCGGAAGTGAGCCGGGGGCCCCCATTTTGAACCGGAAGTAAGCCTGTGCGCCGCCATTTTGAACCGGAAGTGAGCCCGGGCGCCGCCATTTGAACCGGAAGTGAGCCTGGGCGCCGCCATTTTGAACCGGAAGTGAGCCGGGGGCCCCCATTTTGAACCGGAAGTAAGCCTGGGCGCCGCCATTTTGAACCGGAAGTGAGCCCGGGCGCTGCCATTTGAACCGGAAGTGAGCCTGGGCTCCGCCATTTTGAACCGGAAGTGAGACCGGGGCGCCGCCATTCTGAACCGGAAGTGAGCCTGGGCGCCGCCATTTTGAACCGGAAGTGAGCCTGGGCGCCGCCATTTTGAACCGGAAGCGAGCCTGGGCGCCGCCATTTTGAACCGGAAGTGAGCCCGGGCGCCGCCATTTTGAACCGGAAGTGAGCCTGGGCGCCGCCATTTTGAACCGGAAGTGAGCCTGGGCGCCGCCATTTTGAACCGGAAGTGAGCCGGGCGCCGCCAATTTGAACCAAAACTGAGCCCCAGGCGCCCCCATTTTGAACCGGAAGTGAGCTGAGGGCCGCCATTTTGAACCGGAAGTAAGCCGGGGGCCGCCATTTTGAACTGGAAGAGAGCCTGGGTGCCGCCATTTTGAACCGGAAGTAATCCCAGGCCTCCCCCATTTTGAACCGGAAGTGAGCCGGGGAGCCGCCATTCTGAACCGGAAGTGAGCCTGGGCGCCGCCATTTGAACCGGAAGTGAGCCTGGGCGCCGCCATTTAGAACCGGAAGTGATCCCGAACGCCGCTATTTTGATCCGGAAGTGAGCCTGGGAACCGCCCATTTTGAACCGGAAGTGAGCCTGGGCGCCGCCATTTTGAACCGGAAGTGAGCCTGGGCGCCGCCATTTTGAACCGGAAGTGAGCCCGGGCGCCGCCATTTTGAACCAGAAGTGAGCCCGGGCGCCGCCATTTGAACCGGAAGTGAGCCTGGGGGGCCGCCATTTTGAACCGGAAGTGAGCCCGGGCGCCGCCATTTTGAACCGGAAGTGAGCCCGGGCGCCGCCATTTGAACCGGAAGTGAGCCTTGGGGCCGCCATTTTGAAACCGGAAGTGAGCCGGGGGCCCCCATTTTGAACCGGAAGTAAGCCTGTGCGCCGCCATTTTGAACCGGAAGTGAGCCCGGGCGCCCGCCATTTGAACCGGAAGTGAGCCTGGGCGCCGCCATTTTGAACCGGAAGTGAGCCGGGGGCCCCCATTTTGAACCGGAAGTAAGCCTGGGCGCCGCCATTTTGAACCGGAAGTGAGCCCGGGCGCCGCCATTTCGAACCGGAAGTGAGCCTGGGCTCCGCCATTTTGAACCGGAAGTGAGACCGGGGGCGCCGCCATTCTGAACCGGAAGTGAGCCTGGGCGCCGCCATTTTGAACCGGAAGTGAGCCTGGGCGCCGCCATTTTGAACCGGAAGCGAGCCTGGGCGCCGCCATTATGAACCGGAAGTGAGCCCGGGCGCCGCCATTTTGAACCGGAAGTGAGCCTGGGCGCCGCCATTTTTGAACCGGAAGTGAGCCTGGGCGCCGCCATTTTGAACCGGAAGTGAGCCGGGCGCCGCCAATTTGAACCAAAACTGAGCCCCAGGCGCCCCCCATTTTGAACCGGAAGTGAGCTGAGGGCCGCCATTTTGAACCGGAAGTAAGCCGGGGGGCCGCCATTTTGAACTGGAAGAGAGCCTGGGTGCCGCCATTTTGAACCGGAAGTAATCCCAGGCTCCCCCCATTTTGAACCGGAAGTGAGCCGGGGAGCCGCCATTCTGAACCGGAAGTGAGCCTGGGTGCCGCCATTTTGAAACGGAAGTGAGGCGGGGGCAGCCATTTTGAACCGGAAGTGAGCCTGGGCGCCGCCACTTTGAACCGGAAGTGAGCCCATGCGCCGCCATTTTGAACCGGAAGTGAGCCTGGGCGCCGCCATTTTGAACCGGAAGTGAGCCTGGACGCCGCCATTTTGAACCGAAAGTGAGCCTGGGCGCCGCCATTTTGATCCGGAAGTGAGCCTGGGCGCCGCCATTTTGAACCGGAAGTGAGCCTGGGCGCCGCCATTTTGAACCGGAAGTGAGCCTGGGAACCGCCATTTTGAACCGGAAGTGAGCCTGGGCGCCGCCATTTTGAACCGGAAGTGAGCCTGGGCTCCGCCATTTTGAACCGGAAGTGAGCCGGGGAGCCGCCATTTTAAACGGGAAGTGAGCCTGGGCGCCGCCATTTTGAACGGGAAGTGAGCCCATGCGCTGCCATTTTGATCCGGAAGTGAGCCTGGGAGCCGCCATTTTGAACCGGAAGTGAGCCGGGGGGCCGCGATATTGAACCGGAAGTGAGCCTAGGCGCCCCCATTTTGATCCGGAAGTGAGCCTGGGCGCCGCCATTTTGAACCGGAAGTGAGCCTGGGCGCCGCCATTTTGAACCGGAAGTGAGCCCGGGCGTAGCCATTTTGAACCGGAAGTGAGCCCGGGCGCCGCCATTTTGAACAAGAAGTGACCCGGGGAGCCGCCATTTTGAACCGGAAGTGAGCCTGGGCGCCTCCATTTTGAACCGGAAGTGAGCCTGGGCGCCGCCATTTTGAACCGTAAGTGAGCCCGGGTGCCGCCATTTTGAACCGGAAGTGAGCCTGGGCGCCGCCATTTTGAACCAGAAGTGAGCCTGGGCGCCCTCATTCTGAACCGGAAGTGAGCCTGGGGGCCGCCATTTTGAACCGGAAGTGAGCCGGGGGCCGCCATTTTGAACCGGAAGTGAGCCGGGGGCCGCCATTTTGAACCGGAAGTGAGCCTGGGGGCCGCCATTTTGAACCGCAAGTAAACCTGGGTGACGCCATTGTGAACCGGAAGTGAGCCTGGACGCCGCCATTTAGAACCGGAAGTGTTCCCGAACGCCGCTATTTTGAACCGGAAGTGAGCCTGGGCGCCGCCATTTTGAACCGGAAGTGAGCCTGGGCGCCGCCATTTTGATCCGGAAGTGAGCCTGGGAACTGCCATTTTGAACCGAAAGTGAGCCTGGGCGCCGCCATTTTGAACCGGAAGTGAGCCTGGGCGCCGCCATTTTGATCCGGAAGTGAGCCTGGGAACCGCCATTTTGAACCGGAAGTGAGCCTGGGCGCCGCCATTTTGAACCGGAAGTGAGCCTGGGCGCCGCCATTTTGAACCGGAAGTGAGCCGGGGAGCCGCCATTTTGAACGGGAAGTGAGCCAGGGAGCCGCCATTTTGAACCGGAAGTGAGCCTGGGCGCCGCCATTTTGAACCGGAAGTGAGCCTGGGCGCCGCCATTTTGAACCGAAACTGAGTCCAGGCGCCCACATTTTGAACCGGAAGTGTGCTGGGGGCCGCCATTTTGAACCGGAAGTGAGCCGGCGGCCGCCATTTTGAACCGGAAATGAGCCGGGGGCCGCCATTTTGAACCGGAAGTGATCCGGGGGTTGCCATTTTGAACCAGAAGTAAGCCTGTGGGCCGCCATTTTGAACCGGAAGTGAGCAGGGGAGCCGCCATTTTGAACCGGAAATGAGCCTGGGCGCCGCCATTTTGAACCGGAAGTGAGCCTGGGCGCCGCCATTTTGAACCGGAAGTGAGCCTGGGCGCCGCCATTTTGAACCGGAAGTGAGCCTGGGCGCCGCCATTTTGAACCGGAAGTGAGCCTGGGCTCCGCCATTCTGAACCGGAAGTGAGCCTGGGCGCCGCCATTTTGAACCGGAAGCGAGGCGGGGGCCGCCATTTTGAACCGGAAGGAAGCCGGGGGCCGCCATTTTGAACCGGAAGTGAGCCTGGGCGCCGCCATTTTGAACCGGAAGTGAGCCTGGGGGCCGCCATTTTGAACCGGAAGTAAGCCTGGGTGACGCCATTTTGAACCGGAAGTGAGCCGGGGAGCCGCCATTTAGAACCGGAAGTGTTCCCGAACGCCGCTATTTTGAACCGGAAGTGAGCCTGGGCGCCGCCATTTTGAACCGGAAGTGAGCCTGGGCGCAGCCATTTTGAACCGGAAGTGAGCCTGGGAACCGCCATTTTGAACCGGAAGTGAGCCTGGGCGCCGCCATTTTGAACCGGAAGTGAGCCTGGGCGCCGCCATTTTGAACCGGAAGTGAGCCGGGGAGCCGCCATTTTAAACGGGAAGTGAGCCGGGGAGCCGCCATTTTGGACCGGAAGTGAGCCTGGGCGCCGCCATTTTGAACCGGAGGTGAGCCTGGGCGCCGCCATTTTCAAATGAAAGTGAGCCCAGGCGCCCTCATTTTGAACCGGAAGTGAGCCTGGGCGCCGCCATTTTGAACCGGAAGTGAGCCTAGGCGCCCCCATTTTGATCCGGAAGTGAGCCTGGGCGCCGCCATTTTGAACCGGAAGTGAGCCTGGGCACCATTTTGAACCGGAAGTGAGCCTGGGCTCCGTCATTTTGAACCAGAAGTGAGCCCATGCGCCGCCATTTTGAACCGGAAGTGAGCCTGGGCGCCGCCATTCTGAACCGTAAGTGAGCCTGGGCGCCGCCATTTTGAACCGGAAGCGAGCCTGGGCGCCGCCATTTTCAAATGAAAGTGAGCCCAGGCGCCCTCATTTTGAACCGGAAGTGAGCCTGGGCGCCGCCATTTTGAACCGGAAGTGAGCCTAGGCGCCCCCATTTTGATCCGGAAGTGAGCCTGGGCGCCGCCATTTTGAACCGGAAGTGAGCCTGGGCACCATTTTGAACCGGAAGTGAGCCTGGGCTCCGTCATTTTGAACCAGAAGTGAGCCCATGCGCCGCCATTTTGAACCGGAAGTGAGCCTGGGCGCCGCCATTCTGAACCGTAAGTGAGCCTGGGCGCCGCCATTTTGATCCGGAAGTGAGCCCGGGCGCCGCCATTTTGAACCGGAAGTGAGCCGGTGAGCCGCCCTTTTGAACCGGAAGTGAGCCTGGGCGCCTCCATTTTGAACCGGAAGTGAGCCTGGGCGCCGCCATTTTGAACCGGAAGTGAGCCTGGGAGCCGCCATTTTGAACCGGAAGTGAGCCTGGGCGCCGCCATTTTGAACCGGAAGTGAGCCGGGGCGCCCTCATTCTGAACCGGAAGTGAGCCTGGGGGCCGCCATTTTGAACCGGAAGTGAGCCGGGGGCCGCCATTTTGAACCGGAAGTGAGCCGGAGGCCGCCATTTTGAACCGGAAGTGAGCCCGGGCGCCGCCATTTTGAACCGGAAGTGAGCCGGGGAGCCGCCATTTAGAACCGGAAGTGATCCCAAACGCCGCTATTTTGAACCGGAAGTGAGCCTAGGCTCCGCCATTTTGGACCGGAAGTGAGCCCGGGCGCCGCCATTTTGAACCGGAAGTGAGCCTGGGCGCCTCCATTTTGAACCAGAAGTGAGCCCGGGCGCCGCCATTTGAACCGGAAAGTGAGCCTGGGCGCCACCATTTTGAACCGGAAGTGATCCCGAACGCCGCTATTTTGATCCGGAAGTGAGCCTGGGAACCGCCATTTTGAACCGGAAGTGAGCCTGGGCGCCGCCATTTTGAACAGGAAGTGAGCCCGGGCGCCGCCATTTTGAACCGGAAGTGAGCCCGGGCGCCGCCATTTTGAACCAGAAGTGAGCCCGGGCGCCGCCATTTTGGACCGGAAGTGAGCCTGGGCGCCGCCATTTTGAACCGGAAGTGAGCCCGGGCGCCGCCATTTTGAACCGGAAGTGAGCCCGGGCGCCGCCATTTGAACCGGAAGTGAGCCTTGGGGCCGCCATTTTGAACCGGAAGTGAGCCGGGGGCCCCCATTTTGAACCGGAAGTAAGCCTGTGCGCCGCCATTTTGAACCGGAAGTGAGCCCGGGCGCCGCCATTTGAACCGGAAGTGAGCCTGGGCGCCGCCATTTTGAACCGGAAGTGAGCCGGGGGCCCCCATTTTGAACCGGAAGTAAGCCTGGGCGCCGCCATTTTGAACCGGAAGTGAGCCCGGGCGCCGCCATTTCGAACCGGAAGTGAGCCTGGGGCCGCCATTTTGAACCGGAAGTGAGCTGAGGGCGCCGCCATTCTGAACCGGAAGTGAGCCTGGGCGCCGCCATTTTGAACCGGAAGTGAGCCTGGGCGCCGCCATTTTGAACCGGAAGCGAGCCTGGGCGCCGCCATTTTGAACCGAAAGTGAGCCCGGGCGCCGCCATTTTGAACCGGAAGTGAGCCTGGGCGCCGCCATTTTGAACCGGAAGTGAGCCTGGGCGCCGCCATTTTGAACCGGAAGTGAGCCGGGCGCCGCCAATTTGAACCAAAACTGAGCCCAGGCGCCCCCATTTTGAACCGGAAGTGAGCTGAGGGCCGCCATTTTGAACCGGAAGTAAGCCGGGGGCCGCCATTTTGAACTGGAAGAGAGCCTGGGTGCCGCCATTTTGAACCGGAAGTAATCCCAGGCTCCCCCATTTTGAACCGGAAGTAAGCCGGGGAGCCGCCATTCTGAACCGGAAGTGAGCCTGGGTGCCGCCATTTTGAAACGGAAGTGAGGCGGGGGCAGCCATTTTGAACCGGAAGTGAGCCTGGGCGCCGCCATTTTGAACCGGAAGTGAGCCCATGCGCCGCCATTTTGAACCGGAAGTGAGCCTGGGCGCCGCCATTTTGAACCGGAAGTGAGCCTGGACGCCGCCATTTTGAACCGAAAGTGAGCCTGGGCGCCGCCATTTTGATCCGGAAGTAAGCCTGGGCGCCGCCATTTTGAACCGGAAGTGAGCCTGGGCGCCGCCATTTTGAACCGGAAGTGAGCCTGGGCGCCGCCATTTTGAACCGGAAGTGAGCCGGGGAGCCGCCATTTTAAACGGGAGTGAGCCGGGGAGCCGCCATTTTGAACCGGAAGTGAGCCTGGGCGCCGCCATTTTGAACCGGAAGTGAGCCCGGGCGCCCTCATTCTGAACCGGAAGTGAGCCTGGGGGGCCGCCATTTTGAACCGGAAGTGAGCCGGGGGCCGCCATTTTGAACCGGAAGTGAGCCGGGGGCCGCCATTTTGAACCGGAAGTGAGCCGGGGGCCGCCATTTTGAACCGGAAGTAAGCCTGGGTGACGCCATTTTGAACCGGAAGTGAGCCGGGGAGCCGCCATTTAGAACCGGAAGTGATCCCGAACGCCGCTATTTTGAACCGGAAGTGAGCCTAGGCTCCGCCATTTTGGACCGGAAGTGGAGCCCGGACGCCGCCATTTTGAACCGGAAGTGAGCCTGGGCGCCGCCATTTTAAACCGGAAGTGAGCCTGGGCGCCGCCATTTTGAACCGGAAGTGAGCCGGGCGCCGCCATTTTGATCCGGAAGTGAGCCTGGGAACCGCCATTTTGAACCGGAAGTGAGCCTGGGCGCCGCCATTTTGAACCGGAAGTGAGCCCGGGCGCCGCCATTTTGAACCGGAAGTGAGCCCGGGCGCCGCCATTTTGAACCGGAAGTGAGCCTGGGCGCCGCCATTTGAACCGGAAGTGAGCCTGGGCGCCGCCATTTTGAACCGGAAGTGAGCCTGGGGGCCGCCATTTTGAACCGGAAGTGAGCCGGGGGCCCCCCATTTTGAACCGGAAGTAAGCCTGGGCGCGCCATTTTGAACCGGAAGTGAGCCAGGGCGCCGCCATTTTGAACCGGAAGTGATCCGGGGGCCGCCATTTTGAACCGGAAGTGAGATGAGGGCCGCCATTCTGAACCGGAAGTGAGCCTGGGCGCCGCCATTTTGAACCGGAAGTGAGCCGGGGAGCCGCCATTTTAAACGGGAAGTGAGCCGGGGAGCCGCCATTTTGGACCGGAAGTGAGCCTGGGCGCCCTCATTTTGAACCGGAAGTGAGCCTGGGCGCCGCCATTTTCAAATGAAAGTGAGCCCAAGCGCCCTCATTCTGAACCGGAAGTGAGCCTGGGCGCCGCCATTTTGAACCGGAAGTGAGCCTATGCGCCCCCATTTTGATCCGGAAGTGAGCCTGGGCGCCGCCATTTTGAACCGGAAGTGAGCCTGGGCACCATTTTGAACCGGAAGTGAGCCTGGGCTCCGTCATTTTGAACCAGAAGTGAGCCCATGCGCCGCCATTTTGAACCGGAAGTGAGCCTGGGCGCCGCCATTCTGAACCGGAAGTGAGCCTGGGCGCCGGCATTTTGAACCGGAAGCGAGCCTGGGCGCCGCCATTTTGAACCGGAAGTGAGCCGGGGGCCGCGATATTGAACCGGAAGTGAGCCTAGGCGCCCCCATTTTGATCCGGAAGTGAGCCCGGGCGCCGCCATTTTGAACCGGAAGTGAGCCGGGGAGCCGCCATTTTGAACCGGAAGTGAGCCTGGGCGCCTCCATTTTGAACCGGAAGTGAGCCTGGGTGCCAACATTTTGAACCGGAAGTGAGCCTGGGCGCCGCCATTTTGAACCGGAAGTGAGCCTGGGCGCCGCCATTTTGAACCGGAAGTGAGCCTGGGCGCCGCCATTCTGAACCGGAAGTGAGCCTGGGGCCGCCATTTTGAACCGGAAGTGAGCCGGGGGCCGCCATTTTGAACCGGAAGTGAGCCGGGGGCCGCCATTTGAACCGGAAGTGAGCCAGGGGCCGCCATTTTGAACCAGAAGTAAGCCTGGGTGACGCCATTTTGAACCGGAAGTGAGCCGGGGAGCCGCCATTTAGAACCGGAAGTGAGCCGGGCGCCGCCATTTTGAACCGGAAGTAAGCCTGGGCGCCGCCATTTTGAACCGGAAGTGAGCCCGGGCGCCGCCATTTTGAACCGGAAGTGAGCCTGGGGCCGCCATTTTGAACCAGAAGTGAGCAGAGGGCCCCCATTTTGAACCGGAAGTAAGCCTGGGCGCCGCCATTTTGAACCGGAAGTGAGCCCCGGGCGCCGCCATTTTGAACCGGAAGTGAGCCTGGGGCCGCCATTTTGAACCGGAAGTGAGCCCGGGCGCCGCCATTCTGAACCGGAAGTGAGCCTGGGCGCCGCCACTTTGAACCGGAAGTGAGCCTGGGCGCCGCCATTTTGAACCGGAAGCGAGCCTGGGCGCCGCCATTTTGAACCGGAAGTGAGCCCGGGCGCCGCCATTTTGAACCGGAAGTGAGCCTGGGCGTTGCCATTTTGAACCGGAAGTGAGCCTGGGCGCCGCCATTTTGAACCGGAAGTGAGCCGGGCGCCGCCAATTTGAACCAAAACTGAGCATAGGCGCCCCCATTTTGAACCGGAAGTGAGCTGAGGGCCGCCATTTTGAACCGGAAGTAAGCCGGGGGCCGCCATTTTGAACCGGAAGTGAGCCTGGGCGCCGCCATTTTGAACCGGAAGTAATCCCAGGCTCACCCATTTTGAACCGGAAGTGAGCCGGGGAGCCGCCATTCTGAACCGGAAGTGAGCCTGGGTGCCGCCATTTTGAAACGGAAGTGAGGCGGGGGCAGCCATTTTGAACCGGAAGTGAGCCTGGGCGAAGCCATTTTGAACCGGAAGTGAGCCCATGCGCCGCCATTTTGAACCGGAAGTGAGCCTGGGCGCCGCCATTTTGAACCGGAAGTGAGCCTTGACGTCGCCATTTTGAACCGGAAGTGAGCCTGGGCGCCGCCATTTTGATCCGGAAGTGAGCCTGGGAACCGCCATTTTGAACCGGAAGTGAGCCTGGGGGCCGCCATTTTGAACCGGAAGTGAGCCGGGGAGCCGCCATTTTAAACGGGAAGTGAGCCGGGGAGCCGCCATTTTGAACCGGAAGTGAGCCTGGGCGCCGCCATTTTGAACCGGAAGTGAGCCTGGGCGCCCTCATTCTGAACCGGAAGTGAGCCTGGGGGCCGCCATTTTGAACCGGAAGTGAGCCGGGGGCCGCCATTTTGAACCGGAAGTGAGCCGGGGGCCGCCATTTTGAACCGGAAGTGAGCCGGGGGCCGCCATTTTGAACCGGAAGTAAGCCTGGGTGACGCATTTTGAACCGGAAGTGAGCCGGGGAGCCGCCATTTAGAACCGGAAGTGATCCCGAACGCCGCTATTTTGAACCGGAAGTGAGCCTAGGCTCCGCCATTTTAGACCGGAAGTGAGCCCGGACGCCGCCATTTTGAACCGGAAGTGAGCCTGGGCGCTTTCATTTTAAACCGGAAGTGAGCCTGGGCGCCGCCATTTTGAACCGGAAGTGAGCCAGGGAGCCGACATTTTGAACCGGAAGTGAGCCTGTGGCCGCCATTTTGAACCGAAAGTAAGCCCTGGGCGCCGCCATTTTGAACCGGAAGTGAGCCTGGGCGCTTTCATTTTGAACAGGAAGTGAGCCGGGAGGCCGCCATTTTGAACCGGAAGTGAGCCTGGGCGCCTTAATTGTGAACAGGAAATGAGCACAGGCGCCTCCATTTTGAACCGAAAGTGATCCTGGGCGCCGCCATTTTGAACCGGAAGTGAGGCGGGGGCAGCCATTTTGAACCGGAAGTGAGCCGGGGGCGCCATTTTGATCCGGAAGTGAGCCAGGACGCCGCCATTTTGAACCGTAAGTGAGCCTGGGCGCCGCCATTCTGAACCGGAAGTGAGCCTGGGCGCCGCTATTTTGAACCGGAAGCGAGGCGAGGGCCGCCATTTTGAACCGTAAGTAAGCCGGGGGCCGCCATTTTGAACCGGAAGTGAGCCTGGGCGCCGCCATTTTGAACCGGAAGTGAGCCGGGGGCCGCGATATTGAACCGGAAGTGAGCCTAGGCGCCCCCATTTTGATCCGGAAGTGAGCCTGGGTGCCGCCATTTGAAACCGGAAGTGAGCCCGGGCGCCGCCATTTTGAACCGGAAGTGAGCCTGGGCGCCGCCATTTTGAACCGGAAGTGAGCCCGGGCGCCGCCATTTTGAACAAGAAGTGAGCCGGGGAGCCGCCATTTTGAACCGGAAGTGAGCCTGGGCGCCTCCATTTTGAACCGAAAGTGAGCCTGGGCGCCGCCATTTTGAACCGTAAGTGAGCCAGGGCGCCCTCATTCTGAACCGGAAGTGAGCCTGGGGGCCGCCATTTTGAACCGGAAGTGAGCCGGGGGCCGCCATTTTGAACCGGAATTGAGCCTGGACGCCGACATTTTGAACCGGAAGTGAGCCTGGGCGCCGCCATTTTGATCCGGAAGTGAGCCTGGGCGCCGCCATTTTGAACCGGAAGTGAGCCTGGGCGCCGCCATTTTGAACCGGAAGTGATCCGGGGGCCGCCATTTTGAACCAGAAGTAAGCCTGTGGGCCGCCATTTTGAACCGGAAGTGAGCCGGGGAGCCGCCATTTTGAACCGGAAATGAGCCTGGGTGCCGCCATTTTGAACCGGAAGTGAGCCTGGGCGCCGCCATTTTGAACCGGAAGTGAGCCAGGGCGCCGCCATTTTGAACCGGAAGTGAGCCTGGGCGCCGCCATTTTGAACCGGAAGTAAGCCTGGGCGCCGCCATTCTGAACCGGAAGTGAGCCTGGGCGCCGCCATTTTGAACCGGAAGCGAGGCGGCGGCCGCCATTTTGAACCGGAAGTAAGCCGGGGGCCGCCATTTTGAACCGGAAGTGAGCCTGGGCGCCGCCATTTTGAACCGGAAGTGTGCCGGGGGCCGCAATATTGAACCGGAAGTGAGCCTAGGCGCCCCCATTTTGATCCAAAAGTGAGCCTGGGCGCCGCCATTTTGAACCGGAAGTGAGCCTGGGCGCCGCCATTTTGAACCGGAAGTGAGCCCGGGCGCCGCCATTTTGAACCGGACGTGAGCCCGGGCGCCGCCATTTTGAACAAGAAGTGAGCCGGGGAGCCGCCATTTTGAACCGGAAGTGAGCCTGGGCGCCTCCATTTTGAACCGAAAGTGAGCCAGGGCACCGCCATTTTGAACCGTAAGTGAGCCTGGGCGCCGCCATTTTGAACCGGAAGTGAGCCTAGGCGCCCCCATTTTGAACCGGAAGTGAGCCAGGGCGCCCTCATTCTGAACCGGAAGTGAGCCCGGGCGCCGCCATTTTGAACCGGAAGTGAGCCGGGGGCCGCCATTCTGAACCGGAAGTGAGCCGGGGGCCGCCATTTTGAACCGGAAGTGAGCCCGGGCGCCGCCATTTTGAACCGGAAGTAAGCCTGGGTGACGCCATTTTGAACCGGAAGTGAGCCGGGGAGCCGCCATTTAGAACCGGAAGTGTTCCCGAACGCCGCTATTTTGAACCGGAAGTGATCCTGGGCGCCGCCATTTTGAACCGGAAGTGAGCCTGGGCGCCGCCATTTTGAACCGGAAGTGAGCCTGGGAACCGCCATTTTGAACCGGAAGTGAGCCTGGGCGCCGCCATTTTGAACCGGAAGTGAGCCTGGGCGCCGCCATTTTGAACCGGAAGTGATCCGGGGGCCGCCATTTTGAACCAGAAGTGAGCCTGTGGGCCGCCATTTTGAACCGGAAGTGAGCCGGGGAGCCGCCATTTTGAACCGGAAATGAGCCTGGGCGCCGCCATTTTGAACCGGAAGTGAGCCTGGGCGCCGCCATTTTGAACCGGAAGTGAGCCAGGGCGCCGCCATTTTGAACCGGAAGTGAGCCTGGGCGCCGCCATTTTGAACCGGAAGTGAGCCTGGGCGCCGCCATTCTGAACCGGAAGTGAGCCTGGGCGCCGCCATTTTGAACCGGAAGCGAGGCGGCGGCCGCCATTTTGAACCTGAAGTAAGCCGGGGGCCGCCATTTTGAACCGGAAGTGAGCCTGGGCGCCGCCATTTTGAACCGGAAGTGTGCCGGGGGCCGCAATATTGAACCGGAAGTGAGCCTAGGCGCCCCCATTTTGATCCAAAAGTGAGCCTGGGCGCCGCCATTTTGAACCGGAAGTGAGCCTGGGCGCCGCCATTTTGAACCGGAAGTGAGCCCGGGCGCCGCCATTTTGAACCGGACGTGAGCCCGGGCGCCGCCATTTTGACCAAGAAGTGAGCCGGGGAGCCGCCATTTTGAACCGGAAGTGAGCCTGGGCGCCTCCATTTTGAACCGAAAGTGAGCCAGGGCACCGCCATTTTGAACCGTAAGTGAGCCTGGGCGCCGCCATTTTGAACCGGAAGTGAGCCAGGGCGCCCTCATTCTGAACCGGAAATGAGCCCGGGCGCCGCCATTTTGAACCGGAAGTGAGCCGGGGGCCGCCATTCTGAACCGGAAGTGAGCCGGGGGCCGCCATTTTGAACCGGAAGTGAGCCTGGGCGCCGCCATTTTGAACCGGAAGTAAGCCTGGGTGACGCCATTTTGAACCGGAAGTGAGCCGGGGAGCCGCCATTTAGAACCGGAAGTGTTCCCGAACGCCGCTATTTTGAACCGGAAGTGAGCCTGGGCGCCGCCATTTTGAACCGGAAGTGAGCCCGGGCGCCGCCATTTTGAACCGGAAGTGAGCCTGGGAACCGCCATTTTGAACCGGAAGTGAGCCTGGGCGCCGCCATTTTGAACCGGAAGTGAGCCTGGGCACCGCCATTTTGATCCGGAAGTGAGCCTGGGAACCGCCATTTTGAACCGGAAGTGAGCCTGGGCGCCGCCATTTTGAACCGGAAGTGAGCCTGGGCGCCGCCATTTTGAACCGGAAGTGAGCCTGGGCGCCGCCATTTTGAACCGGAAGTGAGCCTGGGCGCCGCCATTCTGAACCGGAAGTGAGCCTGGGCGCCGCCATTTTGAACCGGAAGCGAGGCGGCGGCCGCCATTTTGAACCGTAAGTAAGCCGGGGGCCGCCATTTTGAACCGGAAGTGAGCCTGGGCGCCGCCATTTTGAACCGGAAGTGAGCCGGGGGTCGCGATATTGAACCGGAAGTGAGCCTAGGCGCCGCCATTTTGATCCGGAAGTGAGCCTGGGCGCCGCCATTTTGAACCGGAAGTGAGCCTGGGCGCCGCCATTTTGAACCGGAAGTGAGCCCGGGCGCCGCCATTTTGAACCGGACGTGAGCCCGGGCGCCGCCATTTTGAACAAGAAGTGAGCCTGGGCGCCGCCATTTTGAACCGGAAGTGAGCCTGGGCGCCTCCATTTTGAACCGAAAGTGAGCCTGGGCACCGCCATTTTGAACCGGAAGTGAGCCTGGGCGCCGCCATTTTGAATTGGAAGTGAGCCTGGGCGCCGCCATTTTGAACCGGAAGTGAGCCTGGGGCCGCGATATTGAACCGGAAGTGAGCCTAGGCGCCCCCATTTTGATCCGGAAGTGAGCCTGGGCGCCGCCATTTTGAACCGGAAGTGAGCCCGGGCGCCGCCATTTTGAACCGGAAGTGAGCCCGGGCGCCGCCATTTTGAACCGGAAGTGAGCCCGGGCGCCGCCATTTTGAACAAGAAGTGAGCCGTGGAGCCGCCATTTTGAACCGGAAGTGAGCCTGGGCGCCTCCATTTTGAACCGAAAGTGAGCATGGGCGCCGCCATTTTGAACCGTAAGTGAGCCTGGGCGCCGCCATTTTGAACCGGAAGTGAGCCTGGGCGCCGCCATTTTGAACCGGAAGTGAGCCTGGGCACCGCCATTTTGAACCGGAAGTGAGCCTGGGCGCCGCCATTTTGAACCGGAAGTGAGCCGGGGCGCCCTCATTCTGAACCGGAAGTGAGCCTGGGAGCCGCCATTTTGAACCGGAAGTGAGCCGGGGGCCGCCATTTTGAACCGGAAGTGAGCCGGGGGCCGCCATTTAGAACCGGAAGTGAGCCGGGGGCCGCCATTTTGAACCGGAAGTAAGCCTGGGTGACGCCATTTTGAACCGGAAGTGAGCCGGGGAGCCGCCGTTTAGATCCGGAAGTGATCCCGAACGCCGCTATATTGAACCGGAAGTGAGCCTTGGCTCCGCCATTTTAGACCGGAAGTGAGCCCGGGCGCCGCCATTTTGAACCGGAAGTGAGCCTGGGCGCCGCCATTTTGAACCGGAAGTGAGCCCGGGCGCCGCCATTTGAACCGGAAGTGAGCCTGGGCGCCGCCATTTAGAACCGGAAGTGATCCCGAACGCCGCTATTTTGATCCGGAAGTGAGCCTGGGAACCGCCATTTTGAACCGGAAGTGAGCCTGGGCGCCGCCATTTTGAACCGGAAGTGAGCCCGGGCGCCGCCATTTTGAACCGGAAGTGAGCCCGGGTGCCGCCATTTTGAACCAGAATTCAGCCCGGGCGCCGCCATTTGAACCGGAAGTGAGCCTGGGCGCCGCCATTTTGAACCGGAAGTGAGCCCGGGCGCCGCCATTTTGAACCGGAAGTGAGCCTGGGAGCCGCCATTTGAACCGGAAGTGAGCCTTGGGGCCGCCATTTTGAATCGGAAGTGAGCCGGGGGCCCCCATTTTGAACCGGAAGTAAGCCTGGGCGCCGCCATTTTGAACCGGAAGTGATCCCGGGCGCCGCCATTTGAACCGGAAGTGAGCCTGGGCGCCGCCATTTTGAACCGGAAGTGAGCCGGGGGCCCCCATTTTGAACCGGAAGTAAGCCTGGGCGCCGCCATTTTGAACCGGAAGTGAGCCCGGGCGCCGCCATTTTGAACCGGAAGTGAGCCTGGGGCCGCCATTTTGAACCGGAAGTGAGCCCGGGCGCCGCCATTCTGAACCGGAAGTGAGCCTGGGCGCTGCCATTTTGAACCGGAAGTGAGCCTGGGCGCCGCCATTATGAACCGGAAGCGAGCCTGGGCGCCGCCATTTTGAACCGGAAGTGAGCCCGGGCGCCGCCATTTTGAACCGGAAGGGAGCCTGTGCGCCGCCATTTTGAACCGGAAGTGAGCCTTGGCACCCCCATTTTGAACCGGAAGTGAGCCGGGCGCCGCCAATTTGAACCGGAAGTGAGCCTGTGCGCCGCCATTTAGAACCGGAAGTGATCCCGAACGCCGCTATTTTGATCCGGAAGTGAGCCTGGGAACCGCCATTTTGAACCGGAAGTGAGCCTGGGCGCCGCCATTTTGAACCGGAAGTGAGCCCGGGCGCCGCCATTTTGAACCGGAAGTGAGCCCGGGTGCCGCCATTTTGAACCAGAATTCAGCCCGGGCGCCGCCATTTGAACCGGAAGTGAGCCTGGGCGCCGCCATTTTGAACCGTAAGTGAGCCAGGGCGCCCTCATTCTGAACCGGAAGTGAGCCTGGGGGCCGCCATTTTGAACCGGAAGTGAGCCGGGGGCCGCCATTTTGAACCGGAATTGAGCCTGGACGCCGACATTTTGAACCGGAAGTGAGCCTGGGCGCCGCCATTTTGATCCGGAAGTGAGCCTGGGCGCCGCCATTTTGAACCGGAAGTGAGCCTGGGCGCCGCCATTTTGAACCGGAAGTGATCCGGGGGCCGCCATTTTGAACCAGAAGTAAGCCTGTGGG
>CM063632.1:3586734-3661448 GCA_032357785.1 Periparus ater | reverse complement strand
ACTTCCGGTTCAAAATGGGCGGCGCCCAGGCTCACTTCCGGTTGAAAATGGCAGCGCCCAGGCTCACTTCCGGTTCAAAATGGCGGCGCCCAGGCTCACTTCCGGTTCAAAATGGCGGCGACCGGGCTCGCTTCCGGTTTCAAAATGGCGGCTCCCAGGCTCACTTCCCGGTTCAAAATGGCGGCCCCCGGCTCACTTCCGGTTCAAAATGGCGGCGACCAAGACTCACTTCCGGGTTCAAAATGGCGGCGGACCGGGCTCGCTTCCGGTTCAAATGGCGGCGCCCAGGCTCACTTCCGGTTCAAAATGGCGGCCCCCGGCTCACTTCCGGTTCAAAATGGCGGCGACCAAGCTCACTTCCGGTTCAAAATGGCGGCGCCCAGGCTCACTTCCGGTTCAAAATGGCGGCGCCCAGGCTCACTTCCTGTTCAAAATGGCGGCGCCCTGGCTCACTTCCGGTTCAAAAATTGGGGGTGCCTGGGCTCAGTTTTGGTTCAAAATGGTGGCGCCCAGGCTCACTTTCCGGTTCAAAATGGCGGCGCCCAAGCTCACTTCCGGTTCAAAATGGCGGCGGCCCAGGCTCACTTCCGGTTCAAAATGGCGGCGCCCGGGCTTACTTCCGGTTCAAAATGGCGGCCCTCAGCTCACTTTCCGGTTCAAAATGGCGGCGCCCAGGCTCACGTTCCGGTTCAAAATGGCAGCTCCCAGGCTCACTTCCGGTTTCAAAATGGCGGCGACCGGGCTCACTTCCGGTTCAAAATGGCGGCGCCCAGGCTCACTTCCGGTTCAAAATGGCGGCCCCCGGCTTACTTCCGGTTCAAAATGGCGGCCCTCCAGCTCACTTCCGGTTCAAAATGGCGGCGCCCAGGCTCACTTCCGGTTCAATATGGCGGCGGCCCAGGCTCACTTCCGGTTTCAAAATGGCAACTCCCAGGCTCACTTCCGGTTCAAAAATGGCGGCCCCATGCTCACTTCCTGTTCACAGTTAAGGCGCCCAGGCTCACTTCCGGTTTCAAAATGGCGGCGCCCAGGCTCACTTCCGGTTCAAAATGGCGGAGCCCAGGCTCATATTTGGTTCAAAATGGCGGCGCCCAGGCTCACTTCCGGTTCAAAATGGCGGCGCCCAGGCTCACTTCCGGTTCAAAATGGGCGGCGCCCAGGCTCACTTCCGGTTCAAAATGGCGGCGCATGGGCTCACTTCCGGTTCAAAATGGGGGCGCCCGGGCTCAGTTTTGGTTCAAAATGGCGGCGCCCTGCTCACTGCCGGTTCAAAATGGCGGCGCCCTGGCTCACTCCGGTTCAAAAATGGCGGCACCCGGGCTCACTTCCGGTTCAAAATGGCGCTGCCCAGGCTCACTTCCGGTTCAAAATGGCGGCGCCCAGGCTCAGTTCCGGTTCAAAATGGCGGCGCCCAGGGCTCACTTTCGGTTCAAAATGGCGGCACTTGGCTTATTTTCCGGTTCAAAATGGCGGCCCTCAGCTCACTTCCGGTTCAAAATGGCGGTGCCCAGACTCACTCTTCCGGTTCAAAATGGGTGCCCCGGGCTCACTTCCGTTCAAAATGGCGGCGCCCAGGCTCACTTCCGGTTCAAAATGGCGGCGCCCAGGCTCACTTCCGGTTCAAAAATGGCGGCGCCCAGGCTTACTTCCGGTTCAAAATGGTGGCCCTCAGCTCACTTCCGGTTCAAAATTGGCGGCGCCTGGGCTCAGTTCTGGTTCAAAATGGAGGCGCCCTGGCTCACTTCCGGTTCGAAATGGGGACGCCTGGGCTCAGTTTCTGTTCAAAATGGCGGCTCCCAGGCTCACTTCCGGTTCAAAATGGCGGCGCCCAGGCTCACTTCCGGTTCCAAATGGCGGCGCCCCAGGCTCACTTCCGGTTCAAAATGGCGGCGCCCAGGCTCACTTCCGGTGCAGAATGGCGGCGCCCAGGCTCACTTCCGGTTCAAAATGGCGGCCCCCGTCTCACTTCCCGGTTCAAAATGGCGGCTCCACAGGCTCACTTCCGGTTCCAAAATGGCGGCGCCCAGGCTCACTTCCGGTTCAAAATGGCGGCGCCTGTTCTCACTTCCGGTTCAAAATGGCTTGCCCCCAGCTCACTTCCGGTTCAGAATGAGGGCCCTCAGCTCACTTCCGGTTGAAAATGGCGGTTCCCAGGCTCACTTCCGGTTCAAAATGGCGGCCCCCTGGTTCACTTCCGGTTCAATCTGCGGCTCCCCGGCTCACTTCCGGTTCAAAAATGGCGGCGCCCCAGGCTCACTTCCGGTTCAAAAATGGCGGCGCCCAGGCTCACTTCCGGTTCAAAATGGCGGCGCTTAGGCTCATTTCCGGTTCAAAATGGTGGGCGCCCAGGCTCACTTCCGGTTCAAAATGGCGGCCGCCCGGGCTCACTTCCGGTTCAAAATGGCAGCACCCAGGCTCAATTCCGGTTCAAAATGGCGGCGCCCAGGCTCACTTCCGGTTCAAAATGGCGGCGCCCAGGCTCACTTCCGGTTCAAAATGGCGGCGCCCAGGGCCTCACTTCCGATTCAAAATGGCGGCGCCCTGGCTCACTTCCGGTTCAAAATGGCGGCGCCTGGGCTCACTTCCGGTTGAAAATTGCGGCGCCCAAGGTCACTTCGGTTCAAAATGGCGGCGCCCTGGCTCACTTCCGGTTCAAAATGGCGGCGCCCAGGCTCACTTCCGGTTCAAAATGGCGGCACCCGGGCTCACTTCCGGTTCAAAATGGCGGCGCCCAGGCAACTTCGGTCCAAAATGGCGGCGCCCAGGCTCACTTCCGGTTCAAAATGGCGGCCCCCGGGCTCACTTCCGGTTCAAAATGGCGGCGCCCAGGCTCAACTTCCGGTTCAAAATGGCGGCGCCCAGGCTCACTTCCGGTTGAAAATGGCAGCGCCCAGGCTCACTTCCGGTTCAAAATGGCGGCGCCCAGGCTCCACTTCCGGTTCAAAATGGCGGCGACCGGGCTCGCTTCCGGTTCAAAATGGCGGCGCCCAGGGCTCACTTCCGGTTCAAAATGGCGGCCCCCCGCTCACTTCCGGTTCAAAATGGCGGCGACCAAGCTCACTTCCGGTTCAAAATGGCGGCGACCGGGCTCGCTTCCGGTTCAAAATGGCGGCGCCCAGGCTCACTTCCGGTTCAAAATGGCGGCCCCCGGCTCACTTCCGGTTCAAAATGGCGGCGACCAAGCTCACTTCCGGTTCAAAATGGCGGCGCCCAGGCTCACTTCCGGTTCAAAATGGCGGCGCCCAGGCTCACTTCCTGTTCAAAATGGCGGCGCCCTGGCTCACTTCCGGTTCAAAATGGGGGTGCCTGGGCTCAGTTTTGGTTCAAAATGGTGGCGCCCAGGCTCACTTCCGGTTCAAAATGGGCGGCGCCCAAGCTCACTTCCGGTTCAAAATGGCGGGCGCCCAGGCTCACTTCCGGTTCAAAATGGCGGCGCCCGGGCTTACTTCCGGTTCAAAATGGCGGCCCTCAGCTCACTTCCGGTTCAAAATGGCGGCGCCCAGGCTCACTTCCGGTTCAAAATGGCAGCTCCCAGGCTCACTTCCGGTTCAAAAATGGCGGCGACCGGGCTCACTTCCGGTTCAAAATGGCGGCGCCCAGGCTCACTTCCGGTTCAAAATGGCGGCCCCCGGCTTACTTCCGGTTCAAAATGGCGGCCCTCAGCTCACTTCCGGTTCAAAATGGCGGCGCCCAGGCTCACTTCCGGTTCAATATGGCGGCGCCCAGGCTCACTTCCGGTTCAAAATGGCAACTCCCAGGCTCACTTCCGGTTCAAAATGGCGGCCCCATGCTCACTTCCTGTTCACAGTTAAGGCGCCCAGGCTCACTTCCGGTTCAAAATGGCGGCGCCCCAGGCTCACTTCCGGTTCAAAATGGCGGAGCCCAGGCTCATATTTGGTTCAAAATGGCGGCGCCCAGGCTCACTTCCGGTTCAAAATGGCGGCGCCCAGGCTCACTTCGGTTCAAAATGGCGGCGCCCAGGCTCACTTCCGGTTCAAAATGGCGGCGCATGGGCTCACTTCCGGTTCAAAAATGGGGGCGCCCCGGGCTCAGTTTTGGTTCAAAAATGGCGGCGCCCTGCTCACTTCCGGTTCAAAATGGCGGCGCCCTGGCTCACTTCCGGTTCAAAATGGCGGCACCCGCGGGCTCACTTCCGGTTCAAAATGGCGCTGCCCAGGCTCACTTCCGGTTCAAAATGGCGGCGCCCAGGGCTCAGGTTCCGGTTTCAAAATGGCGGCGCCCAGGCTCACTTTCGGTTCAAAATGGCGGCACTTGGCTTATTTCCGGTTCAAAATGGCGGCCCTCAGCTCACTTCCGGTTCAAATGGCGGTGCCCAGACTCACTTCCGGTTCAAAATGGTGGCCCCGGGCTCACTTCCGGTTCAAAATGGCGGCGCCCAGGCTCACTTCCGGTTCAAAATGGCGGCGCCCAGGCTCACTTCCGGTTCAAAATGGCGGCGCCCAGGCTTACTTCCGGTTCAAAATGGTGGCCCTCAGCTCACTTCCGGTTCAAAATGGCGGCGCCTGGGCTCAGTTCTGGTTCAAAATGGAGGCGCCCTGGCTCACTTCCGGTTCGAAATGGGGACGCCTGGGCTCAGTTTCTGTTCAAAAATGGCGGCTCCCAGGCTCACTTCCGGTTCAAAATGGCGGCGCCCAGGCTCACTTCCGGTTCCAAATGGCGGCGCCCAGGCTCACTTCCGGTTCAAAATGGCGGCGCCCAGGCTCACTTCCGGTGCAGAATGGCGGCGCCCAGGCTCACTTCCGGTTTCAAAATGGCGGGCCCCCGTCTCACTTCCGGTTCAAAATGGCGGCTCCCAGGCTCACTTCCGGTTCAAAATGGCGGCGCCCAGGCTCACTTCCGGTTCAAAAATGGCGGCGCCTGTTCTCACTTCCGGTTCAAAATGGCTGCCCCCAGCTCACTTCCGGTTCAGAATGAGGGGCGCCTGGGCTCACTTCCGGTTGAAAATGGCGGTTCCCAGGCTCACTTCCGGTTCAAAATGGCGGCCCACTGGTTCACTTCCGGTTCAATCTGCGGCTCCCCGGCTCACTTCCGGTTCAAAATGGCGGCCCCGGCTCACTTCCGGTTCAAAATGGCGGCGCCGGAGCTCACTTCCGGTTCAAAATGGCGGCGCCCAGGCTCACTTCCGGTTCAAAATGGCGGCGCCCAGGCTCACTTCCGGTTCAAAATGGCGGCGCCCAGGCTCACTTCCGGTTCAAAATGGCGGCGGCTTAGGCTCATTTCCGGTTCAAAATGGTGGCGCCCAGGCTCACTTCCGGTTCAAAATGGCGGCGCCCGGGCTCACTTCCGGTTCAAAATGGCGGCACCCAGGCTCACTTCCGGTTCAAAATGGCGGCGCCCAGGCTCACTTCCGGTTCAAAATGGCGGCGCCCAGGCTCACTTCCGGTTCAAAATGGCGGCGCCCAGGCTCACTTCCGGTTCAAAATGGCAACTCCCAGGCTCACTTCCGGTTCAAAATGGCGGCCCCATGCTCACTTCCTGTTCACAATTAAGGCGCCCAGGCTTCACTTCCGGTTCAAAATGGCGGCCCCCCGGCTCACTTCCTGTTCAAAATGGAAACGCCCAGGCTCACTTCCGGTTCAAAATGGTGGCCCCCGGCTCACTTGCGGTACAAAATGGCGGCCTTCGGCTCACTTCCGGTTCAAAATGGCGGCGCCTGTGATCAGTTTTGGTTCAAAATGGCGGCGCCCCGGCTCACTTCCGGTTCAAATTGGTGGCCCCCCGGATCACTTCCGGGTTCAAAATGGCGGCCTTCGGCTCACTTCCGGTTCAAAATGGGGGCGCCGGGGCTCAGTTTTTGTTCAAAATGGCGGCGCCCTGGCTCACTTCCGGTTCAAAATGGCGGCGCCTGGGCTCACTTTCCGGTTGAAAAATTGCGGCGCCCAAGGTCACTTCCGGTTCAAAATGGCGGCGCCCCTGGCTCACTTCCGGTTCAAAATGGCGGCGCCCAGGCTCACTTCCGGTTCAAAATGGCGGCAACCGCGGGCGGGCTCACTTCCGGTTCAAAATGGCGGCGCCCAGGCTCACTTCCGGTCCAAAATGGCGGCGCCCAGGCTCACTTCCGGTTCAAAATGGCGGCCCCCGGGCTTCACTTTCCGGTTCAAAATGGCGGCGCCCAGGCTCACTTCCGGTTCAAAATGGCGGCGCCCGGGCTCACTTCCGGTTCAAAATGGCGGCGCCCAGGCTCACTTCCGGTTCAAAATGGCGGCGCCCAGGCTCACTTCCGGTTCAAAATGGCGGCGACCGGGCTCGCTTCCGGTTCAAAATGGCGGCGCCCAGGCTCACTTCCGGTTCAAAATGGCGGCCCCCGGCTCACTTCCGGTTCAAAATGGCGGCGACCAAGCTCACTTCCGGTTCAAAATGGCGGCGCCCAGGCTCACTTCCGGTTCAAAATGGCGGCGCCCAGGCTCACTTCCTGTTCAAAATGGCGGCGCCCTGGCTCACTTCCGGTTCAAAATGGGGGTGCCTGGGCTCAGTTTTGGTTCAAAATGGTGGCGCCCAGGCTCACTTCCGGTTCAAAATGGCGGCGCCCAAGCTCACTTCCGGTTCAAAATGGCGGCGCCCAGGCTCACTTCCGGTTCAAAATGGCGGCGCCCGGGCTTACTTCCGGTTCAAAATGGCGGCCCTCAGCTCACTTCCGGTTCAAAATGGCGGCCCCCAGGCTCACTTCCGGTTCAAAATGGCAGCTCCCAGGCTCACTTCCGGTTCAAAATGGCGGCGACCGGGCTCACTTCCGGTTCAAAATGGCGGCGCCCAGGCTCACTTCCGGTTCAAAATGGCGGCCCCCGGCTTACTTCCGGTTCAAAATGGCGGCCCTCAGCTCACTTCCGGTTCAAAATGGCGGCGCCCAGGCTCACTTCCGGTTCAATATGGCGGCGCCCAGGCTCACTTCCGGTTCAAAATGGCAACTCCCAGGCTCACTTCCGGTTCAAAATGGCGGCCCCATGCTCACTTCCTGTTCACAATTAAGGCGCCCAGGCTCACTTCCGGTTCAAAATGGCGGCGCCCAGGCTCACTTTCCGGTTCAAAATGGCGGCGCCCGGGCTCATATTTGGTTCAAAATGGCGGCGCCCAGGCTCACTTCCGGTTCAAAATGGCGGCGCCCAGGGCTCACTTCCGGTTCAAAATGGCGGCGCCCAGGCTCACTTCCGGTTCAAAATGGCGGCGCATGGGCTCACTTCCGGTTCAAAATGGGGGCGCCCGGGCTCAGTTTTGGTTCAAAATGGCGGCGCCCTGCTCACTTCCGGTTCAAAATGGCGGCGCCCTGGCTCACTTCCGGTTCAAAATGGCGGCACCCGGGCTCACTTCCGGTTCAAAATGGCGCTGCCCAGGCTCACTTCCGGTTCAAAATGGCGGCGCCCAGTCTCAGTTCGGTTCAAAATGGCGGCGCCCAGGCTCACTTTCGGTTCAAAATGGCGGCACTTGGCTTATTTCCGGTTCAAAATGGCGGCCCTCAGCTCACTTCCGGTTCAAAATGGCGGTGCCCAGACTCACTTCCGGTTCAAAATGGTGGCCCGGGCTCACTTCCGGTTCAAAATGGCGGCGCCCAGGCTCACTTCCGGTTCAAAATGGCGGCGCCCAGGCTCACTTCCGGTTCAAAATGGCGGCGCCCAGGCTTACTTCCGGTTCAAAATGGTGGCCCTCAGCTCACTTCCGGTTCAAAATGGCGGCGCCTGGGCTCAGTTCTGGTTCAAAATGGAGGCGCCCTGGCTCACTTCCGGTTCGAAATGGGGACGCCTGGGCTCAGTTTCTGTTCAAAATGGCGGCTCCCAGGCTCACTTCCGGTTCAAAATGGCGGCGCCCAGGCTCACTTCCGGTTCCAAATGGCGGCGCCCAGGCTCACTTCCGGTTCAAAATGGCGGCGCCCAGGCTCACTTCCGGTGCAGAATGGCGGCGCCCAGGCTCACTTCCGGTTCAAAATGGCGGCCCCCCGTCTCACTTCCGGTTCAAAATGGCGGCTCCCAGGCTCACTTCCGGTTCAAAATGGCGGCGCCCAGGCTCACTTCCGGTTCAAAATGGCGGCGCCTGTTCTCACTTCCGGTTCAAAATGGCTGCCCCCAGCTCACTTCCGGTTCAGAATGAGGGCGCCTGGGCTCACTTCCGGTTGAAAATGGCGGCGCTCAGGCTCACTTCCGGTTCAAAATGGCGGCCCCCTGGTTCACTTCCGGTTCAATCTGCGGCTCCCCGGCTCACTTCCGGTTCAAAATGGCGGCCCCGGCTCACTTCCGGTTCAAAATGGCGGCGCCGGAGCTCACTTCCGGTTCAAAATGGCGGCGCCCAGGCTCACTTCCGGTTCAAAATGGCGGCGCCCAGGCTCACTTCCGGTTCAAAATGGCGGCGCCCAGGCTCACTTCCGGTTCAAAATGGCGGCGCTTAGGCTCATTTCCGGTTCAAAATGGTGGCGCCCAGGCTCACTTCCGGTTCAAAATGGCGGCGCCCGGGCTCACTTCCGGTTCAAAATGGCGGCACCCAGGCTCACTTACGGTTCAAAATGGCGGCGCCCAGGCTCACTTCCGGTTCAAAATGGCGGCGCCCAGGCTCACTTCCGGTTCAAAATGGCGGCGCCCAGGCTCACTTCCGGTTCAAAATGGCAACTCCCAGGCTCACTTCCGGTTCAAAATGGCGGCCCCATGCTCACTTCCTGTTCACAATTAAGGCGCCCAGGCTCACTTCCGGTTCAAAATGGCGGCCCCCGGCTCACTTCCTGTTCAAAATGGAAACGCCCAGGCTCACTTCCGGTTCAAAATGGTGGCCCCCGGCTCACTTGCGGTACAAAATGGCGGCCTTCGGCTCACTTCCGGTTCAAAATGGCGGCGCCTGTGATCAGTTTTGGTTCAAAATGGCGGCGCCCGGCTCACTTCCGGTTCAAATTGGTGGCCCCCGGATCACTTCCGGTTCAAAATGGCGGCCTTCGGCTCACTTCCGGTTCAAAATGGGGGCGCCTGGGCTCAGTTTTTGTTCAAAATGGCGGCTCCCAGGCTCACTTTCCGGTTCAAAATGGCGGCCCCCGGGCTCACTTCCGGTTCAAAATGGCGGCGCCCAGGCTCACTTCCGGTTCAAAATGGCGGCGCCCAGGCTCACTTCCGGTTCAAAATGGCGGCCCTCAGCTCACTTCCGGTTCAAAATGGCGGCGCCCAGGCTCACTTCCGGTTCAAAATGGCGGCACTTGGCTCATTTCCGGTTCAAAATGGCGGCGCCCAGGCTCACTTCCGGTTCAAAAAGGAGGCGCCCGGGCTCACTTCCGGTTCAAAATGGCGGCGCCCCGGCTCACTTCCGGTTCAAAATGGCGGCGCCCTGCTCACTTCCGGTTCAAAATGGCGGCGCCCAGGCTCACTTCCGGTTCAAAATGGTGGCGCCCAGGCTCACTTCCGGTTCAAAATGGCGGCGCCCAGGCTCACTTCCGGTTCAAAATGGCGGCGCCCAGGCTCAATTCCGGTTCAAAATGGTGGCCCCCGGCTCACTTCCGGTTCAAAATGGCGGCGCCCGGGCTCACTTCCGGTTCAAAATGGCGGCGCCCAGGCTCACTTCCGGTTCAAAATGGCGGCCCCCGGCTTACTTCCGGTTCAAAATGGCGGCCCAGGCTCGCTTCCGGTTCAAAATGGGGGCCCCTGGGCTCAGTTTTGGTTCAAAATGGCGGCTCCCAGGCTCACTTCCGGTTCAAAATGGCGGCGCCCAGGCTCACTTCCGGTTCAAAATGGCGGCGCCCAGGCTCACTTCCGGTTCAAAATGTCGGCGCCCTGGCTCACTTCCGGTTCAAAATGGCGGCGCCGGGCTCACTTCCGGTTCAAAATGGCGGCGCCCAGGCTCACTTCCGGTTCAAAATGGCGGCGCCCCGGCTCACTTCCGGTTCAAAATGGCGGCGCGCAGGGCTCACTTCCGGTTCAAAATGGCAGCGCCCAGGCTCACTTCCGGTTCAAAATGGCGGCCCCCGTCTCACTTCCGGTTTAAAATGGCGGCCTTCGGCTCACTTCCGGTCCAATATGGCGGCGCCCAGGCTTACTTCCGGTTCAAAATGGCGGCCCCCGGGCTCACTTCCGGTTCAAAATGGCGGCGCCCAGGATCACTTCCGGTTCAAAATGGCAGCGCCCAGGCTCAATTCCGGTTCAGAATGGCGGCGCCCAGGCTCACTTCCGGTTCAAAATGGCGGCCCCCGTCTCACTTCCGGTTCAAAATGGCGGCGCCCGGGCTCACTTCCGGTTCAAAATGGCGGCGCCCAGGCTCACTTCCGGTTCAAAATGGCGGCCCTCAGCTCACTTCCGGTTCAAAATGGCGGCCCCCGGCTTACTTCCGGTTCAAAATGGCGGCCCTCAGCTCACTTCCGGTTCAAAATGGGGGCGCCTGGGCTCAGTTTTGGTTCAAAATGGCAGCTCCCAGGCTCACTTCCGGTTCAAAATGGCGGCGCCCAGGCTCACTTCCGGTTCAAAATGGCGGCGCCCGGGCTCACTTCCGGTTCAAAATGGCGGCGCCCAGGCTCACTTCCGGTTCAAAATGGCGGCGCCCCAGGCTCACTTCCGGTTCAAAATGGCGGCGCCCGGGCTCACTTTCGGTTCAAAATGGCGGCACTTGGCTCATTTCCGGTTCAAAATGGCGGCCCTCAGCTCACTTCCGGTTCAAAATGGCGGCGCCCGGGCTCACTTCCGGTTCAAAATGGCGGCGCCCAGGCTCACTTTTGGTTCAAAATGGCGGCGCCCAGGCTCACTTCCGGTTCAAAAAGGCGGCGCCCAGGCTCACTTCCGGTTCAAAATGGCGGCCCCCGGCTCACTTCCGGTTCAAAATGGCGGCGCCCAGGCTCACTTCCGGTTCAAAATGGGGGCGCCTGGGCTCAGTTTTGGTTCAAAATGGCGGCTCCCAGGCTCACTTCCGGTTCAAAATGGCGGCGCCCAGGCTCACTTCCGGTTCAAAATGTCGGCCCCAGGCTCACTTCCGGTTCAAAATGGCGGCGCCTAGGATCACTTCCGGTTCAAAATGGCGGCCCCCGGGCTCAGTTTTGGTTCAAAATGGCGGCGCCCGGGCTCACTTCCGGTTCAAAATGGCGGCGCCCCAGGCT
The DNA here is from genome assembly GCA_032357785.1 of Periparus ater. Lineage (NCBI taxonomy): Eukaryota > Metazoa > Chordata > Aves > Passeriformes > Paridae > Periparus > Periparus ater. Next base: position 3,650,383 of record CM063632.1, on the reverse strand, counting down.
CACTTCCGGTTCAAAATGGCGGCACCCGGGCTCACTTCCGGTTCAAAAATGGCGGCGCCCAGGCTCACTTCCGGTTCAAAATGGCGGCGCCCGGGCTCACTTCCGGTTCAAAATGGCGGCGCCCAGGCTCACTTCCGGTTCAAAATGGCGGCTCCCCGGCTCACTTCCGGTTCAAAATGGCGGCTCCCAGGTTCATATCCGGTTCAAAATGGCGGCGCCCGGGCTCACTTCCGGTTCAAAATGGCGGCGCCCAGGCTCACTTCCGGTTCAAAATGGCGGCGCCCGGGCAAATTTCTGGTTCAAAATGGCGGCGCCCGGGCTCACTTCCGGTTCCAAATGGCGGCGCCCAGGCTCACTTCCGGTTCAAAATGGCGGCCCCAGGCTCACTTCCGGTTCAAAATGGCGGCGCCCAGGCTCACTTCCAGTTCAAAATGGCGGCGCCCGGGCTCACTTCCGGTTCAAAATGGCGGCGCCCGGGCTCACTTCCGGTTCAAAATGGCGGCGCCCAGGCTCACTTCCGGTTCAAAATGGCGGCGCCCCAAGCTCACTTCCGGTTCAAAATGGCGGCTGCCAGGCTCACTTCCGGTTCAAAATGGCGGCGCCCAGGCTCACTTCCGTTCAAAATGGCGGCGCCCATGCTCACTTCCGGTTCAAAATGGCGGCCCCAGGCTCACTTCCGGTTCAAAATGGCGGCGCCCAGGCTCACTTCCGGTTCAAAATGGCGGCGCCCGGGCTCACTTTCGGTTCAAAATGGCGGCACTTGGCTCATTTTCGGTTCAAAATGGCGGCCCTCAGCTCACTTCCGGTTCAAAATGGCGGCGCGCAGGCTCACTTCCGGTTCAAAATGGTGGCCCCAGGCTCACTTCCGGTTCAAAATGGCGGCGCCCCAGGCTCACTTCCGGTTCAAAATGGCGGCGCCTGGGCTCAGTTTTGGTTCAAAATGGCGGCGCCCTGGCTCACTTCCGGTTCGAAATGGGGACGCCTGGGCTCAGTTTTTGTTCAAAATGGCGGCTCCCAGGCTCACTTCGGTTCAAAATGGCGGCGCCCAGGCTCACTTCCGGTTTAAAATGGCGGCGCCCAGGCTCACTTCCGGTTCAAAATGGCGGCGCCCAGGCTCACTTCCGGTGCAGAATGGCGGCGCCCAGGCTCACTTTCCCGGTTCAAAATGGCGGCGCCCAGGCTCACTTCCGGTTCAAAATGGCGGAGCCCAGGCTCACTTCCGGTTTAAAATGGCGGCGCCCAGGCTCACTTCCGGTTCAAAATGGCTGCCCCCAGCTCACTTCCGGTTCAGAATGAGGGCGCTTGGGCTCACTTCCGGTTGAAAATGGCGGCGCTCAGGCTCACTTCCGGTTCAAAATGGCGGCGCCCTGGTTCACTTCCGGTTCAATCTGCGGCTCCCCGGCTCACTTCCGGTTCAAAATGGGCGGCCCCCTACTCACTTCCGGTTCAAAATGGCGGCGCCGGAGCTCACTTCCGGTTCAAAATGGCGGCGCCCAGGCTCACTTCCGGTTCAAAATGGCGGCGCCCAGGCTCACTTCCGGTTCAAAATGGCGGCGCCCAGGCTCACTTCCGGTTCAAAATGGCGGCGCTTAGGCTCATTTCCGGTTCAAAATGGCGGCACCCAGGCTCACTTCCGGTTCAAAATGGCGGCGCCCGGGCTCACTTCCGGTTCAAAAATGGCGGCGCCCATACTCACTTCCGGTTCAAAATGGCGGCGCCCAGGCTCACTCGGTTCAAAATGGCGGCGCCCAGGCTCACTTCCGGTTCAAATGGCGGCGCACAGGCTCACTTCCGGTTCAAAATGGCAAACTCCCAGGCTCACTTCCGGTTCAAAATGGCGGCCCCATGCTCACTTCCGGTTCACAATTAAGGCGCCCAGGCTCACTTCCGGTTCAAAATGGCGGCGCCCGGGATCACTTCCGGTTCAAAATGGCGGCGCCCAGGCTCACTTCCGGTTCAAAATGGTGGCCCCCAACTCACTTGCGGTTCAAAATGGCGGCCTTCGGCTCACTTCCTGTTCAAAATGGCGGCGCCTGTGATCAGTTTTGGTTCAAAATGGCGGCGCCCGGCTCACTTCCGGTTCAAAATGGTGGCCCCCGGATCACTTCCGGTTCAAAATGGCGGCCTTCGGCTCACTTTTGGTTCAAAATGGGGGCGCCTGGGCTCAGTTTTTGTTCAAAATGGCGGCTCCCAGGCTCACTTCCGGTTCAAAATGGCGGCCCCCGGGCTCACTTCCGGTTCAAAATGGCGGCGCCCAAGCTCACTTCCGGTTCAAAATGGCGGCTCCCCAGGCTCACTTCCGGTTCAAAATGGCGGCGCCCAGGCTCACTTCCGGTTCAAAATGGCGGCGCCCAGGCTCACTTCCGGTTCAAAATGTCGGCACTTGGCTCATTTCCGGTTCAAAATGGCGGCCCTCAGCTCACTTCCGGTTCAAAATGGCAGCGCCCAGGCTCACTTCCGGTTCAAAATGGCGGCTCGTCGGCTCATTTCCGGTTCAAAATGGCGGCGCCCGGGCTCACTTCCGGTTCAAAATGGCGGCGCCCGGGCTCACTTCCGGTTCAAAATGGCGGCGCCCGGGCTCACTTCCGGTTAAAAATGGCGGGCGCCCAGGCTCACTTCCGGTTCAAAATGGCGGCGCCCGGGCTCACTTTCGGTTCAAAATGGTGGCGCCCAGGCTCACTTCCGGTTCAAAATGGCGGCGCCCAGGCTCACTTCCGGTTCAAAATGGCGGCGCCCAGGCTCAATTCCGGTTCAAAATGGTGGCCCCAGGCTCACTTCCGGTTCAAAATGGCGGCGCCCAGGCTCACTTCCGGTTCAAAATGGCGGCCCCCGGCTTACTTCCGGTTCAAAATGGCGGCCCTCAGCTCACTTCCGGTTCAAAATGGGGGCGCCTGGGCTCAGTTTTAGTTCAAAATGGCGGCTCCCAGGCTCACTTCCGGTTCAAGATGGCGGCGCCCGGGCTCACTTCCGAAAATGGCGGCGTCCAGGCTCACTTCCGGTTCAAAATGGCGGCGCCCAGGCTCACTTCCGGTTCAAAATGGCGGCGCCCAGGCTCACTTCCGGTTCAGAGTGGCGGCCCTCAGGCTCACTTCCGGTTCAAAATGGCGGCGCCCGTCTCACTTCAGGTTCAAAATGGCGGCGACCAGGCTCACTTCCAGTTCAAAATGGCGGCGCACAGGCTCACTTCCGGTTCAAAATGGCGGCCCCCGGCTCACTTCCGGTTCAAAATGGCGGCCCCCGGCTTACTTCCGGTTCAAAATGGCGGCCCTCAGCTCACTTCCGGTTCAAAATGGGGGCGCCCGGGCTCAGTTTTGGTTCAAAATGGCGGCGCCCTGCTCACTTCCGGTTCAAAATGGCGGCGCCCAGGCTCACTTCCGGTTCAAAATGGCGGCGCCCGGGCTCACTTCCGGTTCAAAATGGCGGCGCCCAGGCTCACTTCCGGTTCAAAATGGCGGCGCCCAGGCTCACTTCCGGTTCAAAATGGCGGCGCCCGGGCTCATATTTGGTTCAAAATGGCGGCGCCCAGGCTCACTTCCGGTTCAAAATGGAGGCGCCCTGGCTCACTTCCGGTTCAAAATGGCGGCGCCCAGGCTCACTTCCGGTTCAAAATGGCGGCGCCTGTGCTCACTTCCGGTTCAAAATGGGGGCGCCCGGGCTCAGTTTTGGTTCAAAATGGCGGCGCCCTGCTCACTTCCGGTTCAAAATGGCGGCGCCCTGGCTCACTTCCGGTTCAAAATGGCGGCGCCCGGGCTCACTTCCGGTTCAAAATGGCGGCGCCCAGGCTCACTTCCGGTTCAAAATGGCGGCGCCCAGGCTCAGTTCCGGTTCAAAATGGCGGCGCCCGGGCTCACTTTCGGTTCAAAATGGCGGCACTTGGCTTATTTCCGGTTCAAAATGGCGGCCCTCAGCTCACTTCCGGTTCAAAATGGCGGTGCCCAGGCTCACTTTCGGTTCAAAATGGCGGCGCCCAGGCTTACTTCCGGATTAAAATGGCGGCCCCCGGCTCACTTCCGGTTCAGAATGGCGGCGCCCAGGCTCACTTCCGGTTCAAAATGGCTGCCCCCAGCTCATTTCCGGTTCAAAATGAGGGCGCCTGGGCTCACTTCCGGTTGAAAATGGCGGCGCTCAGGCTCACTTCCGGTTCAAAATGGCGGCGCCCTGGTTCACTTCCGGTTCAAACTGCGGTTCCCCGGCTCACTTCCGGTTCAAAATGGCGGCCCCCGGCTCACTTCCGGTTCAAAATGGCGGCGCCGGTGCTCACTTCCGGTTCAAAATGGCGGCGCCCATGCTCACTTCCGGTTCAAAATGGCGGCGCCCAGGCTCACTTCCGGTTCAAAATGGCGGCATTAGGGCTCACTTCCCGTTCAAAATGGCAACTCCCAGGCTCACTTCCGGTTCAAAATGGCGGCCCCATGCTCACTTCCGGTTCACAATTAAGGCGCCCAGGCTCACTTCCGGTTCAAAATGGCGGCCTCCGGCTCACTTCCTGTTCAAAATGGAGGCGCCCAGGCTCACTTCCGGTTCAAAATGGCGGCACTTGGCTCATTTCCGGTTCAAAATGGCGGCCCTCAGCTCACTTCCGGTTCAAAATGAGGGCGCCCGGGCTCAGTTTTGGTTCAAAATGGCGGCGCCCTGCTCACTTCCGGTTCAAAATGGCGGCCCCCGTCTCACTTCCGGTTCAAAATGGCGGCGCCCGGGCTCACTTCCGGTTCAAAACGGCGGCGCCCAGGCTCACTTCCGGTTCAAAATGGCGGCGCCCAGGCTCACTTCCGGTGCAGAATGGCGGCGCCCAGGCTCACTTCCGGTTCAAAATGGCGGCGCCCAGGCTCACTTCCGGTTCAAAATGGCGGCGCCCAGGCTTACTTCCGGTTTAAAATGGCGGCGCCCAGGCTCACTTCCGGTTCAAAATGGCGGCGCCCAGGCTCACTTCCGGTTCAAAATGGCTGCCCCCAGTTCACTTCCGGTTCAGAATGAGGGCGCTTGGGCTCACTTCCGGTTGAAAATGGCGGCGCTCAGGCTCACTTCCGGTTCAAAATGGCGGCGCCCTGGTTCACTTCCGGTTCAATCTGCGGCTCCCCGGCTCACTTCCGGTTCAAAATGGCGGCGCCCGGCTCACTTCCGGTTCAAAATGGCGGCGCCGGAGCTCACTTCCGGTTCAAAATGGCGGCGCCCAGGCTCACTTCCGGTTCAAAATGGCGGCGCCCAGGCTCACTTCCGGTTCCAAATGGCGGCACTTGGCTCATTTCCGGTTCAAAATGGCGGCCCTCAGCTCACTTCCGGTTCAAAATGGCAGCGCCCAGGCTCACTTCCGGTTCAAAATGGCGGCTCGTCGGCTCATTTCCGGTTCAAAATGGCGGCGCCCAGGCTCACTTCCGGTTCAAAATGGCGGCGCCCGGGCTCACTTCCGGTTCAAAATGGCGGCGCCCCGGCTCACTTCCGGTTCAAAATGGCAACCCCCAGGCTCACTTCTGGTTCAAAATGGCGGCGCCCGGGCTCACTTTCGGTTCAGAATGGTGGCGCCCAGGCTCACTTCCGGTTCAAAATGGCGGCGCCCAGGCTCACTTCCGGTTCAAAATGGCGGCGCCCAGGCTCAATTCCGGTTCAAAATGGTGGCCCCCGGCTCACTTCCGGTTCAAAATTGCGGCGCCCAGGCTCACTTCCGGTTCAAAATGGCGGCGCCCAGGCTCACTTCCGGTTCAAAATGGCGGCCCCCGGCTTACTTCCGGTTCAAAATGGCGGCGACCGGGCTCACTTCCGGTTCAAAATGGGGGCGCCTGGGCTCAGTTTTAGTTCAAAATGGCGGCTCCCAGGCTCACTTCCGGTTCAAAATGGCGGCGCCCGGGCTCACTTCCGGTTCAAAATGGCGGCGCCCAGGCTCACTTCCGGTTCAAAATGGCGGCGCCCAGGCTCACTTCCGGTTCAGAGTGGCGGCGCTCAGGCTCACTTCCGATTCAAAATGGCGGCGCCCGTCTCACTTCCGGTTCAAAATGGCGGCGACCGGGCTCACTTCCGGTTCAAAATGGCGGCTCCCAGGCTCACTTCCGGTTCAAAATGGCGGCGCCCAGGCACACTTCCGGTTCAAAATGGCGGCCCCCGGCTTACTTCCGGTTCAAAATGGCGGCCCTCAGCTCACTTCCGGTTCAAAATGGGGGCGCCCGGGCTCAGTTTTGGTTCAAAATGGCGGCGCCGTGCTCACTTCCGGTTCAAAATGGCGGCGCCCTGGCTCCTTCCGGTTCAAAATGGCGGCGCCCGGGCTCACTTCCGGTTCATAATGGCGGCGCCCCGGCTCACTTCCGGTTCAAAATGGCGGCGCCCAGGCCCACTTCCGGTTCAAAATGGCAGCGCCCGGGCTCATATTTGGTTCAAAATGGCGGCGCCCAGGCTCACTTCCGGTTCAAAATGGCGGCGCCCAGGCTCACTTCCGGTTCAAAATGGCGGCGCCCAGGCTCACTTCCGGTTCCAAATGGCGGCGCATGGGCTCACTTCCGGTTCAAAATGGTGGCGCCCGGGCTCAGTTTTGGTTCGAAATGGCGGCGCCCTGCTCACTTCCGGTTCAAAATGGCGGCGCCCTGGCTCACTTCTGGTTCAAAATGGCGGCGCCCGGGCTCACTTCCGGTTCAAAATGGCGCTGCCCAGGCTCACTTCCGGTTCAAAATGGCGGCGCCCAGGCTCAGTTCCGGTTCAAAATGGCGGCGCCCGGGCTCACTTTCGGTTCAAAATGGCGGCACTTGGCTTATTTCCGGTTCAAAATGGCGGCGCCCAGGCTCACTTCCGGTTCAAAATGGCGGTGCCCAGGCTCACTTCCGGTTCAAAATGGTGGCCCCGGGCTCACTTCCGGTTCAAAATGGCGGCGCCCAGGCTCACTTCCGGTTCAAAATGGCGGCGCCCAGGCTCACTTCCGGTTCAAAATGGCGGCCCCCGGCTTACTTCCGTTTCAAAATGGTGGCCCTCAGCTCACTTCCGGTTCAAAATGGCGGCGCCTGGGCTCAGTTTTGGTTCAAAATGGAGGCGCCCTGGCTCACTTCCGGTTCGAAATGGGGACGCCTGGGCTCAGTTTTTGTTCAAAATGGCGGCTCCCAGGCTCACTTCCGGTTCAAAATGGCGGCGCCCAGGCTCACTTCCGGTTCCAAATGGCGGCCCCCAGGCTCACTTCCGGTTCAAAATGGCGGCGCCCAGGCTCACTTCCGGTGCAGAATGGCGGCGCCCAGGCTCACTTCCGGTTCAAAATGGCGGCCCCCGTCTCACTTCCGTTTCAAAATGGCGGCCCCATGCTCACTTCCGGTTCAAAATGGCGGCGCCCAGGCTTACTTCCGGTTCAAAATGGCGGCCCTCAGCTCACTTCCGGTTCAAAATGGCGGCCCCCGGCTTACTTCCGGTTCAAAATGGCGGCCCTCAGCTTACTTCCGGTTCAAAATGGGGGCGCCTGGGCTCAGTTTTGGTTCAAAATGGCAGCTCCCAGGCTCACTTCCGGTTCAAAATGGCGGCGCACAGGCTCACTTCCGGTTCAAAATGGCGGCACCCGGGCTCACTTCCGGTTCAAAATGGCGGCGCCCAGGCTCACTTCCGGTTCAAAATGGCGGCGCCCAGGCTCACTTTCGGTTGAAAATGGCGGCGCCCGGGCTCACTTTCGGTTCAAAATGGCGGCACTTGGCTCATTTCCGGTTCAAAATGGCGGCCCTCAGCTCACTTCCGGTTCAAAATGGCGGCGCCCGGGCTCACTTCCGGTTCAAAATGGCGGCGCCCAGGCTCACTTCCGGTTCAAAATGGCGGCGCATGGGCTCACTTCCGGTTCAAAATGGCGGCGCCCAGGCTCACTTCCGGTTCAAAATGGCGGCGCTTAGGCTCATTTCCGGTTCAAAATGGCGGCACCCAGGCTCACTTCCGGTTCAAAATGGCGGCGCCCGGGCTCACTTCCGGTTCAAAATGGCGGCGCCCATACTCACTTCCGGTTCAAAATGGCGGCGCCCAGGCTCACTTCCGGTTCAAAATGGCGGCGCCCAGGCTCACTTCCGGTTCAAAATGGCGGCGCCCAGGCTCACTTCCGGTTCAAAATGGCGGCTCCCAGGCTCACTTCCGGTTCAAAATGGCGGCCCCATGCTCACTTCCGGTTCACAATTAAGGCGCCCAGGCTCACTTCCGGTTCAAAATGGCGGCCCCCGGGATCACTTCCGGTTCAAAATGGCGGAGCCCAGGCTCACTTCCGGTTCAAAATGGCGGCACTTGGCTCATTTCCGGTTCAAAATGGCGGCCCTCAGCTCACTTCCGGTTCAAAATGGCAGCGCCCAGGCTCACTTCCGGTTCAAAATGGCGGCTCGTCGGCTCATTTCCGGTTCAAAATGGCGGCGCCCAGGCTCACTTCCGGTTCAAAATGGCGGCGCCCGGGCTCACTTCCGGTTCAAAATGGCGGCGCCCCGGCTCACTTCCGATTCAAAATGGCGGCGCCCAGGCTCACTTCCGGTTCAAAATGGTGGCCCCCGGCTCACTTCCGGTTCAAAATTGCGGCGCCCAGGCTCACTTCCGGTTCAAAATGGCGGCGCCCAGGCTCACTTCCGGTTCAAAATGGCGGCCCCCGGCTTACTTCCGGTTCAAAATGGCGGCCCTCAGCTCACTTCCGGTTCAAAATGGGGGCGCCCAGGCTCAGTTTTAGTTCAAAATGGCGGCTCCCAGGCTCACTTCCGGTTCAAAATGGCGGCGCCCGGGCTCACTTCCGGTTCAAAATGGCGGCGTCCAGGCTCACTTCCGGTTCAAAATGGCGGCGCCCAGGCTCACTTCCGGTTCAAAATGGCGGCGCCCAGGCTCACTTCCGGTTCAGAGTGGCGGCGCTCAGGCTCACTTCCGGTTCAAAATGGCGACGCCCGGGCTCACTTCCGGTTCAAAATGGCGGCGACCAGGCTCACTTCCGGTTCAAAATGGCGGCGCCCAGGCTCACTTCCGGTTCAAAATGGCGGCCCCCGGCTTACTTCCGGTTCAAAATGGCGGCCCTCAGCTCACTTCCGGTTCAAAATGGCGGCGCCCAGACTCACTTCCGGTTCAATATGGCGGCGCCCAGGCTCACTTCCGGTTCAAAATGGCGCTGCCCAGGCTCACTTCCGGTTCAAAATGGCGGCGCCCAGGCTCAGTTCCGGTTCAAAATGGCGGCGCCCGGGCTCACTTTCGGTTCAAAATGGCGGCACTTGGCTTATTTCCGGTTCAAAATGGCGGCCCTCAGCTCACTTCCGGTTCAAAATGGCGGTGCCCAGGCTCACTTCCGGTTCAAAATGGTGGCCCCGGGCTCACTTCCGGTTCAAAATGGCGGCGCCCAGGCTCACTTCCGGTTCAAAATGGCGGCGCCCCAGGCTCACTTCCGGTTCAAAATGGCGGCCCCCGGCTTACTTCCGGTTCAAAATGGTGGCCCTCAGCTCACTTCCGGTTCAAAATGGCGGCGCCTGGGCTCAGTTTTGGTTCAAAATGGAGGCGCCCTGGCTCACTTCCGGTTCGAAATGGGGACGCCTGGGCTCAGTTTTTGTTCAAAATGGCGGCTCCCAGGCTCACTTCCGGTTCAAAATGGCGGCGCCCAGGCTCACTTCCGGTTCCAAATGGCGGCGCCCAGGCTCACTTCCGGTTCAAAATGGCGGCGCCCAGGCTCACTTCCGGTGCAGAATGGCGGCGCCCAGGCTCACTTCCGGTTCAAAATGGCGGCGCATGGTCTCACTTCCGGTTCAAAATGGCGGCGCCCAGGCTTACTTCCGGTTTAAAATGGCGGCGCCCAGGCTCACTTCCGGTTCAAAATGGCGGCGCCCAGGCTCACTTCCGGTTCAAAATGGCTGCCCCCAGCTCACTTCCGGTTCAGAATGAGGGCGCCTGGGCTCACTTCCGGTTGAAAATGGCGGCGCTCAGGCTCACTTCCGGTTCAAAATGGCGGCCCCCTGGTTCACTTCCGGTTCAATCTGCGGCTCCCCGGCTCACTTCCGGTTCAAAATGGCGGCCCCCGGCTCACTTCCGGTTCAAAATGGCGGCGCCGGAGCTCACTTCCGGTTCAAAATGGCGGCGCCCAGGCTCACTTCCGGTTCAAAATGGCGGCGCCCAGGCTCACTTCCGGTTCAAAATGGCGGCGCCCAGGCTCACTTCCGGTTCAAAATGGCGGCGCTTAGGCTCATTTCCGGTTCAAAATGGTGGCGCCCAGGCTCACTTCCGGTTCAAAATGGCGGCGCCCGGGCTCACTTCCGGTTCAAAATGGCGGCACCCAGGCTCACTTCCGGTTCAAAATGGCGGCGCCCAGGCTCACTTCCGGTTCAAAATGGCGGCGCCCAGGCTCACTTCCGGTTCAATATGGCGGCGCCCAGGCTCACTTCCGGTTCAAAATGGCAACTCCCAGGCTCACTTCCGGTTCAAAATGGCGGCCCCATGCTCACTTCCTGTTCACAATTAAGGCGCCCAGGCTCACTTCCGGTTCAAAATGGCGGCCCCCGGCTCACTTCCTGTTCAAAATGGAAACGCCCAGGCTCACTTCCGGTTCAATATCGCGGCCCCCGGGCTCACTTCCGGTTCAAAATGGCGGCGCCCAGGCTCACTTCCGGTTCAAAATGGCGGCGCCCAGGCTCACTTCCGGTTCAAAATGGCGGCACTTGGCTCATTTCCGGTTCAAAATGTTGGCGCCCAGGCTCACTTCCGGTTCAAAAAGGAGGCGCCCGGGCTCACTTCCGGTTCAAAATGGCGGCGCCCCGGCTCACTTCCGGATCAAAATGGCTGCGCCCAGGCTCACTTCCGGTTCAAAATGGCGGCGCCCAGGCTCACTTCCGGTTCAAAATGGTGGCGCCCAGGCTCACTTCCGGTTCAAAATGGCGGCGCCCAGGCTCACTTCCGGTTCAAAATGGCGGCGCCCAGGCTCAATTCCGGTTCAAAATGGTGGCCCCTGGCTCACTTCCGGTTCAAAATGGCGGCGCCCGGGCTCACTTCCGGTTCAAAATGGCGGCGCCCAGGCTCACTTCCGGTTCAAAATGGCGGCCCCCGGCTTACTTCCGGTTCAAAATGGCGGCCCTCAGCTCACTTCCGGTTCAAAATGGGGGCCCCTGGGCTCAGTTTTGGTTCAAAATGGCGGCTCCCAGGCTCACTTCCGGTTCAAAATGGCGGCGCCCGGGCTCACTTCCGGTTCAAAATGGCGGCGCCCAGGCTCACTTCCGGTTCAAAATGGCGGCGCCCAGGCTCACTTCCGGTTCAAAATGGCGGCGCCCAGGCTCACTTCCGGTTCAAAATGTCGGAGCCCTGGCTCACTTCCGGTTCAAAATGGCGGCGCCCGGGCTCACTTCCGGTTCAAAATGGCGGCGCCCAGGCTCACTTCCGGTTCAAAATGGCCGCGCCCTGGCTCATTTCCGGTTCAAAATGGCGGCGCCCAGGCTCACTTCCGGTCCAAAATGGCGGCGCCCGGGCTCACTTCCGGTTCAAAATGACAGCACCCGGGCTCACTTCCGGTTCAAAATGGCGGCGCCCCGGCTCACTTCCGGTTCAAAATGGCGGCGCCCAGGCTCACTTCCGGTTCAAAATGGCGGCGCCCAGGCTCACTTCCGGTTCAAAATGGCGGCTCCCAGGCTCACTTCCGGTTCAAAATGGCGGCCCCATGCTCACTTCCGGTTCACAATTAAGGCGCTTAGGCTCACTTCCGGTTCAAAATGGCGGCCCCCGGGATCACTTCCGGTTCAAAATGGCGGCGCCCAGGCTCACTTCCGGTTCAAAATGGCGGCACTTGGCTCATTTCCGGTTCAAAATGGCGGCCCTCAGCTCACTTCCGGTTCAAAATGGCAGCGCCCAGGCTCACTTCCGGTTCAAAATGGCGGCTCGTCGGCTCATTTCCGGTTCAAAATGGCGGCGCCCAGGCTCACTTCCGGTTCAAAATGGCGGCGCCCGGGCTCACTTCCGGTTCAAAATGGCGGCGCCCCGGCTCACTTCCGATTCAAAATGGCGGCGCCCAGGCTCACTTCCGGTTCAAAATGGTGGCCCCCGGCTCACTTCCGGTTCAAAATTGCGGCGCCCAGGCTCACTTCCGGTTCAAAATGGCGGCGCCCAGGCTCACTTCCGGTTCAAAATGGCGGCCCCCGGCTTACTTCCGGTTCAAAATGGCGGCCCTCAGCTCACTTCCGGTTCAAAATGGGGGCGCCCAGGCTCAGTTTTAGTTCAAAATGGCGGCGCTTAGGCTCATTTCCGGTTCAAAATGGTGGCGCCCAGGCTCACTTCCGGTTCAAAATGGCGGCGCCCGGGCTCACTTCCGGTTCAAAATGGCGGCACCCAGGCTCACTTCCGGTTCAAAATGGCGGCGCCCAGGCTCACTTCCGGTTCAAAATGGCGGCGCCCAGGCTCACTTCCGGTTCAATATGGCGGCGCCCAGGCTCACTTCCGGTTCAAAATGGCAACTCCCAGGCTCACTTCCGGTTCAAAATGGCGGCCCCATGCTCACTTCCTGTTCACAATTAAGGCGCCCAGGCTCACTTCCGGTTCAAAATGGCGGCCCCCGGCTCACTTCCTGTTCAAAATGGAAACGCCCAGGCTCACTTCCGGTTCAAAATGGCGGCCCCCGGGCTCACTTCCGGTTCAAAATGGCGGCGCCCAGGCTCACTTCCGGTTCAAAATGGCGGCGCCCAGGCTCACTTCCGGTTCAAAATGGCGGCACTTGGCTCATTTCCGGTTCAAAATGTTGGCGCCCAGGCTCACTTCCGGTTCAAAAAGGAGGCGCCCGGGCTCACTTCCGGTTCAAAATGGCGGCGCCCCGGCTCACTTCCGGATCAAAATGGCTGCGCCCAGGCTCACTTCCGGTTCAAAATGGCGGCGCCCAGGCTCACTTCCGGCCCAGGCTCACTTCCGGTTCAAAATGGCGGCGCCCAGGCTCACTTCCGGTTCAAAATGGCGGCGCCCAGGCTCAATTCCGGTTCAAAATGGTGGCCCCTGGCTCACTTCCGGTTCAAAATGGCGGCGCCCGGGCTCACTTCCGGTTCAAAATGGCGGCGCCCAGGCTCACTTCCGGTTCAAAATGGCGGCCCCCGGCTTACTTCCGGTTCAAAATGGCGGCCCTCAGCTCACTTCCGGTTCAAAATGGGGGCCCCTGGGCTCAGTTTTGGTTCAAAATGGCGGCTCCCAGGCTCACTTCCGGTTCAAAATGGCGGCGCCCGGGCTCACTTCCGGTTCAAAATGGCGGCGCCCAGGCTCACTTCCGGTTCAAAATGGCGGCGCCCAGGCTCACTTCCGGTTCAAAATGGCGGCGCCCAGGCTCACTTCCGGTTCAAAATGTCGGAGCCCTGGCTCACTTCCGGTTCAAAATGGCGGCGCCCGGGCTCACTTCCGGTTCAAAATGGCGGCGCCCAGGCTCACTTCCGGTTCAAAATGGCCGCGCCCTGGCTCATTTCCGGTTCAAAATGGCGGCGCCCAGGCTCACTTCCGGTCCAAAATGGCGGCGCCCGGGCTCACTTCCGGTTCAAAATGACAGCACCCGGGCTCACTTCCGGTTCAAAATGGCGGCGCCCCGGCTCACTTCCGGTTCAAAATGGCGGCGCGCAGGCTCACTTCCGGTTCAAAATGGCAGCGCCCAGGCTCACTTCGGTTCAAAATGGCGGCCCCCGTCTCACTTCCGGTTCAAAATGGCGGCCTTCGGCTCACTTCCTGGTTCAAAATGGCGGCGCCCAGGCTTACTTCCGGTTCAAAATGGCGGCCCCCGGGCTCACTTCCGGTTCAAAATGGCGGCGCCCAGGATCACTTCCGGTTCAAAATGGCGGCGCCCAGGCTCAATTCCGGTTCAGAATGGCGGCGCCCAGGCTCACTTCCGGTTCAAAATGGCGGCCCCCGTCTCACTTCCGGTTCAAAATGGCGGCGCCCGGGCTCACTTCCGGTTCAAAATGGCGGCGCCCAGGCTTACTTCCGGTTCAAAATGGCGGCCCTCAGCTCACTTCCGGTTCAAAATGGCGGCCCCCGGCTTACTTCCGGTTCAAAATGGCGGCCCTCAGCTCACTTCCGGTTCAAAATGGGGGCGCCTGGGCTCAGTTTTGGTTCAAAATGGCAGCTCCCAGGCTCACTTCCGGTTCAAAATGGCGGCACCCAGGCTCACTTGCGGTTCAAAATGGCGGCGCCCGGGCTCACTTCCGGTTCAAAATGGCGGCGCCCAGGCTCACTTCCGGTTCAAAATGGCGGCGCCCAGGCTCACTTCCGGTTCAAAATGGCGGCGCCCGGGCTCACTTTCGGTTCAAAATGGCGGCACTTGGCTCATTTCCGGTTCAAAATGGCGGCCCTCAGCTCACTTCCGGTTCAAAATGGCGGCGCCCGGGCTCACTTCCGGTTCAAAATGGCGGCGCCCAGGCTCACTTCCGGTTCAAAATGGCGGCGCATGGGCTCACTTCCGGTTCAAAATGGCGGCTCCCAGGCTCACTTCCGGTTCAAAATGGCGGCGCTTAGGCTCATTTCCGGTTCAAAATGGCGGCACCCAGGCTCACTTCCGGTTCAAAATGGCGGCGCCCGGGCTCACTTCCGGTTCAAAATGGCGGCGCCCATACTCACTTCCGGTTCAAAATGGCGGCGCCCAGGCTCACTTCCGGTTCAAAATGGCGGCGCCCAGGCTCACTTCCGGTTCAAAATGGCGGCGCCCAGGCTCACTTCCGGTTCAAAATGGCAACTCCCAGGCTCACTTCCGGTTCAAAATGGCGGCCCCATGCTCACTTCCGGTTCACAATTAAGGCGCCCAGGCTCACTTCCGGTTCAAAATGGCGGCCGCCGGGATCACTTCCGGTTCAAAATGGCGGCGCCCAGGCTCACTTCCGGTTCAAAATGGCAACTCCCAGGCTCACTTCCGGTTCAAAATGGCGGCCCCATGCTCACTTCCGGTTCACAATTAAGGCGCCCAGGCTCACTTCCGGTTCAAAATGGCGGCCCCCGGGATCACTTCCGGTTCAAAATGGCGGTGCCCAGGCTCACTTCCGGTTCAAAATCGTGGCCCCCGGCTCACTTCCGGTTCAAAATGGCGGCCTTCGGCTCACTTCCTGTTCAAAATGGCGGCGCCTGTGATCAGTTTTGGTTCAAAATGGCGGCGCCCGGCTCACTTCCGGTTCAAAATGGCGGCCCCCGGATCACTTCCGGTTCAAAATGGCGGCTCCCAGGCTCACTTCCGGTTCAAAATGGCGGCGCCCGGGCTCACTTCCGGTTCAAAATGGCGGCGCCCAGGCTCACTTCCGGTTCCAAATGGCGGCACTTGGCTCATTTCCGGTTCAAAATGGCGGCCCTCAGCTCACTTCCGGTTCAAAATGGCAGCGCCCAGGCTCACTTCCGGTTCAAAATGGCGGCTCGTCGGCTCATTTCCGGTTCAAAATGGCGGCGCCCAGGCTCACTTCCGGTTCAAAATGGCGGCGCCCCGGCTCACTTCCGATTCAAAATGGCGGCGCCCAGGCTCACTTCCGGTTCAAAATGGCGCCGCCCGGGCTCACTTTCGGTTCAGAATGGTGGCGCCCAGGCTCACTTCCGGTTCAAAATTGCGGCGCCCAGGCTCACTTCCGGTTCAAAATGGCGGCGCCCAGGCTCACTTCCGGTTCAAAATGGCGGCCCCCGGCTTACTTCCGGTTCAAAATGGCGGCCCTCAGCTCACTTCCGGTTCAAAATGGGGGCGCCCAGGCTCAGTTTTAGTTCAAAATGGCGGCTCCCAGGCTCACTTCCGGTTCAAAATGGCGGCGCCCGGGCTCACTTCCGGTTCAAAATGGCGGCGTCCAGGCTCACTTCCGGTTCAAAATGGCGGCGCCCAGGCTCACTTCCGGTTCAAAATGGCGGCGCCCAGGCTCACTTCCGGTTCAGAGTGGCGGCGCTCAGGCTCACTTCCGGTTCAAAATGGCGGCGCCCGGGCTCACTTCCGGTTCAAAATGGCGGCGACCGGGCTCACTTCCGGTTCAAAATGGCGGCGCCCAGGCTCACTTCCGGTTCAAAATGGCGGCCCCCGGCTTACTTCCGGTTCAAAATGGCGGCCCTCAGCTCACTTCCGGTTCAAAATGGCGGCGCCCAGGCTCACTTCCGGTTCAATATGGCGGCGCCCAGGCTCACTTCCGGTTCAAAATGGCAACTCCCAGGCTCACTTCCGGTTCAAAATGGCGGCCCCATGCTCACTTCCTGTTCACAATTAAGGCGCCCAGGCTCACTTCCGGTTCAAAATGGCGGCGCCCAGGCTCACTTCCGGTTCAAAATGGCGGCGCCCGGGCTCATATTTGGTTCAAAATGGCGGCGCCCAGGCTCACTTCCGGTTCAAAATGGCGGCGCCCAGGCTCACTTCCGGTTCAAAATGGCGGCGCCCAGGCTCACTTCCGGTTCAAAATGGCGGCGCATGGGCTCACTTCCGGTTCAAAATGGGGGCGCCCGGGCTCAGTTTTGGTTCAAAATGGCGGCGCCCTGCTCACTTCCGGTTCAAAATGGCGGCGCCCTGGCTCACTTCCGGTTCAAAATGGCGGCGCCCGGGCTCACTTCCGGTTCAAAATGGCGCTGCCCAGGCTCACTTCCGGTTCAAAATGGCGGCGCCCAGGCTCAGTTCCGGTTCAAAATGGCGGCGCCCGGGCTCACTTTCGGTTCAAAATGGCGGCACTTGGCTTATTTCCGGTTCAAAATGGCGGCCCTCAGCTCACTTCCGGTTCAAAATGGCGGTGCCCAGGCTCACTTCCGGTTCAAAATGGTGGCCCCGGGCTCACTTCCGGTTCAAAATGGCGGCGCCCAGGCTCACTTCCGGTTCAAAATGGCGGCGCCCAGGCTCACTTCCGGTTCAAAATGGCGGCCCCCGGCTTACTTCCGGTTCAAAATGGTGGCCCTCAGCTCACTTCCAGTTCAAAATGGCGGCGCCTGGGCTCAGTTTTGGTTCAAAATGGAGGCGCCCTGGCTCACTTCCGGTTCGAAATGGGGACGCCTGGGCTCAGTTTCTGTTCAAAATGGCGGCTCCCAGGCTCACTTCCGGTTCAAAATGGCGGCGCCCAGGCTCACTTCCGGTTCCAAATGGCGGCGCCCAGGCTCACTTCCGGTTCAAAATGGCGGCGCCCAGGCTCACTTCCGGTGCAGAATGGCGGCGCCCAGGCTCACTTCCGGTTCAAAATGGCGGCCCCCGTCTCACTTCCGGTTCAAAATGGCGACGCCCAGGCTTACTTCCGGTTTAAAATGGCGGCGCCCAGGCTCACTTCCGGTTCAAAATGGCGGCGCCCAGGCTCACTTCCGGTTCAAAATGGCTGCCCCCAGCTCACTTCCGGTTCAGAATGAGGGCGCCTGGGCTCACTTCCGGTTGAAAATGGCGGCGCTCAGGCTCACTTCCGGTTCAAAATGGCGGCCCCCTGGTTCACTTCCGGTTCAATCTGCGGCTCCCCGGCTCACTTCCGGTTCAAAATGGCGGCCCCCGGCTCACTTCCGGTTCAAAATGGCGGCGCCGGAGCTCACTTCCGGTTCAAAATGGCGGCGCCCAGGCTCACTTCCGGTTCAAAATGGCGGCGCCCAGGCTCACTTCCGGTTCAAAATGGCGGCGCCCAGGCTCACTTCCGGTTCAAAATGGCGGCGCTTAGGCTCATTTCCGGTTCAAAATGGTGGCGCCCAGGCTCACTTCCGGTTCAAAATGGCGGCGCCCGGGCTCACTTCCGGTTCAAAATGGCGGCACCCAGGCTCACTTCCGGTTCAAAATGGCGGCGCCCAGGCTCACTTCCGGTTCAAAATGGCGGCGCCCAGGCTCACTTCCGGTTCAATATGGCGGCGCCCAGGCTCACTTCCGGTTCAAAATGGCAACTCCCAGGCTCACTTCCGGTTCAAAATGGCGGCCCCATGCTCACTTCCTGTTCACAATTAAGGCGCCCAGGCTCACTTCCGGTTCAAAATGGCGGCCCCCGGCTCACTTCCTGTTCAAAATGGAAACGCCCAGGCTCACTTCCGGTTCAAAATGGTGGCCCCCGGCTCACTTGCGGTACAAAATGGCGGCCTTCGGCTCACTTCCGGTTCAAAATGGCGGCGCCTGTGATCAGTTTTGGTTCAAAATGGCGGCGCCCGGCTCACTTCCGGTTCAAATTGGTGGCCCCCGGATCACTTCCGGTTCAAAATGGCGGCCTTCGGCTCACTTCCGGTTCAAAATGGGGGCGCCTGGGCTCAGTTTTTGTTCAAAATGGCGGCGCCCAGGCTCACTTCCGGTTCAAAATGGCGGCCCCCGGGCTCACTTCCGGTTCAAAATGGCGGCGCCCAGGCTCACTTCCGGTTCAAAATGGCGGCGGCCAGGCTCACCTTTGGTGCAGAATGGCGGCGCCCAGGCTCACTTCCGGTTCAAAATGGCCGCCCCCAGCTCACTTCCGGTTCAAAACGGCGGCGACCGGGCTCACTTCCGGTTCAAAATGGCGGCGCCCAGGCTCACTTCCGGTTGAAAATGGCGGCCCCGGCTCACTTCCGGTTGAAAATGGCGGCGCCCAGGCTCACTTCCGGTTCAAAATGGCGGCGCCCTGGCTCACTTCCGGTTCAGAATGAGGGCGCCCAGGCTCACTTCCGGTTCAAAATGGCGGCGCCCAGGCTCACTTCCGGTTCAAAATGGCGGCGCCCTGGCTCACTTCCGGTTCAAACTGCGGCTCCCCGGCTCACTTCCGGTTCAAAATGGCGGCCCCCGTCTCACTTCCGGTTCAAAATGGCGGCGCCGGTGCTCACTTCCGGTTCAAAATGGCGGCGCCCAGGCTCACTTCCGGTTCAAAATGGCGCCCAGGCTCACTTCCGGTTCAAAATGGCGGCGCCCAGGCTCACTTCCGGTTCAAAATGGCGGCGCTTAGGCTCATTTCCGGTTCAAAATGGCGGCGCCCAGGCTCACTTCCGGTTCAGAATGGCGGCGCACGGGCTCACTTCCGGTTCAAAATTGCGGCGCCTAGGCTCACTTCCGGTTCAAAATGGCGGCGCCCAGACTCACTTCCGGTTCAAAATGGCGGCGCCCAGACTCACTTCCGGTTCAAAATGGCGGCGTCCAGGCTCACTTCCCGTTCAAAATGGCAACTCCCAGGCTCACTTCCGGTTCAAAATGGCGGCCCCATGCTCACTTCCGGTTCACAATTAAGGCGCCCAGGCTCACTTCCGGTTCAAAATGGCGGCCCCCGGCTCACTTCCGGTTCAAAATGGCGGCGCCCAGACTCACTTCCGGTTCAAAATGGCGGCACTTGGCTCATTTCCGGTTCAAAATGGCGGCCCTCAGCTCACTTCCGGTTCAAAATGGGGGCGCCTGTGCTCAGTTTTGGTTCAAAATGGCGGCGCCCGGCTCACTTCCGGTTCAAAATGTTGGCCCTCGGCTCACTTCCGGTTCAAAATGGCGGCCTTCGGCTCACTTCCGGTTCAAAATGGCGGCGCCTGTGCTCAGTTTTGGTTCAAAATGGCGGGGCCCGGCTCACTTCCGGATCAAAATGGTGGCCCCCGGCTTACTTTCGGTTGAAAATGGCGGCGCCCAGGCTCACTTCCGGTTCAAAATGGCGGCTCATCGGCTCACTTCCGGTTCAGAATGGCGGCGCCCAGGCTCACTTCCGGTTCAAAATGGCGGCGCCCAGGCTCACTTCCGGTTCAAAATGGCGGCGCCCAGGCTCACTTCCGGTTCAAAATGGCGGCCCCCAGCTCACTTCCGGTTCAAAATGGCGGCGCCCGGGCTCACTTCCGGTTCAAAATGGCGGCACCCCGGCTCACTTCCGGTTCAAAATGGCGACACCTGTGCTCACTTCCGGTTCAAAATGGTGCCCCGGCTCACTTCCGGTTCAAAATGCCGGCTCCCAACTCACTTCCGGTTCAGAATGAACGCTTTTGGGCTCACTTTCGGTTCAAAATAGCGGCGCCCGTGCTCACTTCCGGTTCAAAATGGCGGCGCCCAGGCTCACTTCCGGTTCAAAATGGCGGCGCCCAGGCTCACTTCCTGTTCAAAATCGCGGCGCCCTGGCTCACTTCCGGTTCAAAATGGGGGTGCCTGGGCTCAGTTTTGGTTCAAAATGGTGGCGCCCAGGCTCACTTCCGGTTCAAAATGGCGGCGCCCGGGCTCACTTCCGGTTCAAAATGGCGGCGCCCAGGCTCACTTCCGGTTCCAAATGGCGGCGCCCGGGCTTACTTCCGGTTCAAAATGGCGGCCCTCAGCTCACTTCCGGTTCAAAATGGGGGCGCCCAGGCTCAGTTTTGGTTCAAAATGGCAGCTCCCAGGCTCACTTCCGGTTCAAAATGGCGGCGCCCAGGCTCACTTCCGGTTCAAAATGGCGGCCCCCAGGCTCACTTCTGGTTCAAAATGGCGGCGCCCGGGCTCACTTCCGGTTCAAAATGGCGGCGCCCAGGCTCACTTCCGGTTCAAAATGGCGGCCCTTGGCTCATTTCCGGTTCAAAATGGCGGCCTTCGGCTCACTTCCGGTTCAAAATGGCGGCACTTGGCTCATTTCCGGTTCAAAATGGCGGCCCTCAGCTAACTTCCGGTACAAAATGGCGGCGCCCAGGCTCATTTCCGGTTCAAAATGGCGGCGCCCAGGCTCACTTCCGGTTCAAAATGGCGGCGCCCAGGCTCACTTCCGGTTCAAAATGGCGGCGCCCGGGCTCACTTCCGGTTCAAAATGGCGGCGCCTGTGCTCAGTTTTGGTTCAAAATGGCGGCGCCTGGGCTCACTTCCGGTTCAAAATGGCGGCGCCCAGGCTCACTTCCGGTTCAAAATGGCGGCGCCCATGCTCACTTCCGGTTCAAAATGGCGGCGCCCAGGCTCACTTCCGGTTCAAAATGGCGGCCCCAGGCTCACTTCCGGTTCAAAATGGCGGCGCCCCGGCTCACTTCCGGTTCAAAATGGCGGCGCCCGGGCTCACTTCCGGTTCAAAATGGCGGTGCCCAGGCTCACTTCCGGTTCAAAATGGCGGCGCCCGGGCTCACTTCCGGTCCAAAATGGCGGCTCCCAGGCTCACTTCCGGTTCAAAATGGCGGCGCCCAGGCTCACTTCCGGTTCAAAATGGCGGCGCCCAGGCTCACTTCCGGTTCAAAATGGCGGCGCCCAGGCTCACTTCCGGTTCAAAATGGCAGCGCCCAGGCTCACTTCCGGTTCAAAATGGCGACCCCCGTCTCACTTCCGGTTCAAAATGGCAGCGACCGGGCTCACTTCCGGTTCAAAATGGCGCTGCCCAGGCTCACTTCCGGTTCAAAATGGCAGCGACCGAGCTCACTTCCGGTTCAAAATGGCGGCGCCCAGGCTTTCTTCCGGTTCAAAATGGCGGCCCCCGGCTCACTTCCGGTTCAAAATGGCGGCGCCCAGGCTCACTTCCGGTTCAAAATGGCAGCGCCCAGGCTCACTTCCGGTTCAGAATGGCGGCGCCCTGGCTCACTTCCGGTTCAAAATGGCGGCCCCCGTCTCACTTCCGGTTCAAAATGGCGGCGACCGGGCTCACTTCCGGTTCAAAATGGCGGCGCCCAGGCTTACTTCCGGTTCAAAATGGCGGCCCCCGGCTCACTTCCGGTTCAAAATGGCGGGCCCCGGCTTACTTCCGGTTCAAAATGGCGGCCCTCAGCTCACTTCCGGTTCAAAATGGGGGCGCCTGGGCTCAATTTTGGTTCAAAATGGCAGCTCCCAGGCTCACTTCCGGTTCAAAATGGCGGCGCCCAGGCTCACTTCCGGTTCAAAATGGCGGCACTTGGCTCATTTCCGGTTCAAAATGGCGGCCCTCAGCTCTCTTCCGGTTTAAAATGGGGGCGCCTGTGCTCAGTTTTGGTTCAAAATGGCGGCGCCTGGCTCACTTCCGGTTCAAAATGGTGGCCCCCGGCTCACTTGCGGTTCAAAATGGCGGCCTTCGGCTCACTTCCGGTTCAAAATGGCGGCGCCTGTGCTCAGTTTTGGTTCAAAATGGCGGCGCCCGGCTCACTTCCGGTTCAAAATGGTGGCCCCCGGATCACTTCCGGTTCAAAATGGCGGCCTTCGGCTCACTTCCGGTTCAAAATGGGGGCGCCTGGGCTCAGTTTTTGTTCAAAATGGCGGCTCCCAGGCTCACTTCCGTTTCAAAATGGCGGCCCCCGGGCTCACTTCCGGTTCAAAATGGCGGCGCCTGTGCTCAGTTTTGGTTCAAAATGGCGGCGCCCGGCTCACTTCCGGATCAAAATGGTGGCCCCCGGATCACTTCCGGTTCAAAATGGCGGCCTTCGGCTCACTTCCGGTTCAAAATGGCGGCGCCTGGGCTCAGTTTTTGTTCAAAATGGCGGCGCCCAGGCTCACTTCCGGTTCAATATGGCGGCCCCCGGGCTCACTTCCGGTTCAAAATGGCGGCGCCCAGGCTCACTTCCGGTTCAAAATGGCGGCGCCCAGGCTAACTTCCGGTTCAGAATGGCGGCGCCTAGGCTCACTTCCGGTTCAAAATGGCGGCCCACGTCTCACTTCCGGTTCAAAATGGCGGCGCCCAGGCTCACTTCCGGTTCAAAATGGCGGCCCTCAGCTCACTTCCGGTTCAAAATGGCGGCCTTCGGCTCACTTCCGGTTCAAAATGGCGGCGCCCAGGCTTACTTCCGGTTCAAAATGGCGGCACCCGGCTCACTTCCTGTTCAAAATGGCGGCGCCCGGGCTTACTTCCGGTTCAAAATGGCGGCGCCCAGGCTCACTTCCGGTTCAAAATGCGGGCGCCTGGGCACAGTTTTGGTTCAAAATGGCAGCTCCCAGGCTCACTTCCGGTTCAAAATGGCGGCGCCTGGGCTCACTTCCGGTTCAAAATGGCGGCGCCCAGGCTCACTTCCGGTTCAAAATGGCGGCGCCCAGGCTCACTTCCGGTTCAGAATGGCGGCGCCCAGGCTCACTTCCGGTTCAAAATGGCGGCCCCCGTCTCACTTCCGGTTCAAAATGGCGGCGCCCGGGCTCACTTCCGGTTCAAAATGGCGGCGCCCAGGCTCACTTCCGGTTCAAAATGGCGGCCCTCAGCTCACTTCCGGTTCAAAATGGGGGCGCCCAGGCTCAGTTTTGGTTCAAAATGGCAACTGCCAGGCTCACTTCCTGTTCAAAATGGCGGCGCCCAGGCTCACTTCCGGTTCTAAATGGCGGCGCCCTGCTCACTTCCGGTTCAAAATGGCGGCGCCCAGGCTCACTTCCGGTTCAACATGACGGCGCCCGGGCTCACATCCGGTTCAAAATGGCGGCGCCCAGACTCACTTCCGGTTCAAAATGGCGGCTCCCCGGCTCACTTCCGGTTCAAAATGGGGGCGCCTGTGCTCAGTTTTGGTTCAAAATGGCGGCGCCCTGGCTCACTTCCGGTTCAAAATGGTGGCCCCCGGCTCACTTCCGGTTCAAAATGGCGGCCTTCGGCTCACTTCCGGTTCAAAATGGGGGCGCCTGTGCTCAGTTTTTGTTCAAAATGGCGGCCCCCGGGTCACTTCCGGTTCAAAATGGTGGCCCCCGGCTCACTTCCGGTTCAAAATGGCGGCGCCCTGGCTCACTTCCGGTTCGAAATGGGGACGCCTGGGCTCAGTTTTTGTTCAAAATGGCGGCTCCCAGGCTCACTTCCGGTTCAAAATGGCGGCGCCCAGGCTCACTTCCGGTTTAAAATGGCGGCGCCCAGGCTCACTTCCGGTTCAAAATGGCGGCGCCCAGGCTCACTTCCGGTGCAGAATGGCGGCGCCCAGGCTCACTTCTGGTTCAAAATGGCGGCGCCCAGGCTCACTTCCGGTTCAAAATGGCGGCGCCCGGGCTCACTTCCGGTTCAAAATGGCGGCGCCCAGGCTTACCTCCGGTTTAAAATGGCGGCTTCCGGCTCACTTCCGGTTCAAAATGGCGGCGCCCAGGCTCACTTCCGGTTCAAAATGGCTGCCCCCAGCTCACTTCCGGTTCAGAATGAGGGCGCCTGGGCTCACTTCCGGTTGAAAATGGCGGCGCCCAGGCTCACTTCCGGTTCAAAATGGCGGCGCCCAGGTTCACTTCCGGTTCAAACTGCGGCTCCCCGGCTCACTTCCGGTTCAAAATGGCGGCCCCCGGCTCACTTCCGGTTCAAAATGGCGGCGCCGGTGCTCACTTCCGGTTCAAAATGTCGGCGCCCGGGCTCACTTCCGGTTCAAAATGGCGGCGCCCTGCTAACTT
The DNA here is from genome assembly GCA_032357785.1 of Periparus ater. NCBI lineage: Eukaryota > Metazoa > Chordata > Aves > Passeriformes > Paridae > Periparus > Periparus ater. Next base: position 3,626,361 of record CM063632.1, on the reverse strand, counting down.
CCGGTTCAAAATGGGGGCGCCCGGGATCACTTCCGGTTCAAAATGGGGGCGCCAGGGCTCAGTTTCGGTTCAAAATGGCAGCGCCTAGGCTCACTTCCGGTTCAAAATTGCGGCGTTGAGGCTCACTTCCGGTTCAAAATGGCGGCTCCCAGGCTCACTTCCGGTTCAAAATGGGGGCGCCTGTGCTCAGTTTTGGTTCAAAATGGCGGCGCCCGGCTCACTTCCGGTTCAAAATAGTGGCCCCCGGATCACTTCCGGTTCAAAATGGCGGCCTTCGGCTCACTTCCGGTTCAAAATGGGGGCGCCTGGGCTCAGTTTTTGTTCAAAATGGCGGCTCCCAGGCTCACTTCCGGTTCAAAATGGCGGCCCCCGGGCTCACTTCCGGTTCAAAATGGCGGCGCCCAGGCTCACTTCCGGTTCAGAGTGGCGGCGCCCAGGCTCACTTCCGGTTCAAAATGGCGGCGCCCAGGCTCACTTCCGGTTCAAAATGGCGGCGACCGGGCTCACTTCCGGTTCAAAATGGCGGCCCCCGGGCTCACTTCCGGTTCAAAATGGCGGCGCCCAGGCTCACTTCCGGTTCAAAATGGCGGCGCCCCGGCTCACTTCCGGTTCAAAATGGCGGCGCCTAGGCTCACTTCCGGTTCAAAATGGCGGCCCACGTCTCACTTCCGGTTCAAAATGGCGGCGCCCGGGCTCACTTCCGGTTCAAAATGGCGGCGCCCTGCTCACTTCCGGTTCAAAATGGCGGCGCCCGGGCTCACTTCCTGTTCAAAATGGAGGCGCCCAGGCTTACTTCCGGTTCAAAATGGCAGCGCCCAGGCTCACTTCCGGTTCAAAATGGGGGCGCCCAGGCTCAGTTTTGGTTCAAAATGGCAATTCCCAAGCTCACTTCCTCTTCAAAATGGCGGCGCCCTGGCTCACTTCCGGTTCAAAATGGCGGCGCCCTGGCTCACTTCCGGTTCAAAATGGCGGCGCCCGGTCTCACTTCCGGTTCAAAATGGCGGCTCCCGGGCTCACTTCCGGTTCAAAATGGCGGCGCCCAGGCTCACTTCCGGTTCAAAATGGCGGCGCCCAGGCTCACTTCCGGTTCAAAATGGCGGCTCCCAGGCTCACTTCCGGTTCAAAATGGCGGCACCCTGGCTCACTTCCGGTTCAAAATGGCGGCGCCCAGGCTCACTTCCGGTTCAAAATGGCGGCGCCCAGGCTCACTTCCGGTTCAAAATGGCGGCGCACAGGCTCACTTCCGGTTCAGAATGGCGGCGCCCAGGCTCACTTCCGGTTCAAAATGGCGGCCCCCGTCTCACTTTCGGTTCAAAATGGCGGCGCCCGGGCTCACTTCCGGTTCAAAATGGCGGCGCCCAGGCTCACTTCCGGTTCAAAATGGCGGCACCCTGCTCACTTCCGGTTCAAAATGGAGGCGCCCAGGCTTACTTCCGGTTCAAAATGGCGGCCCTCAGCTCACTTCCGGTTCAAAATGGGGGCGCCCAGGCTCAGTTTTGGTTCAAAATGGCAACTCCCAGGCTCACTTCCGGTTCAAAATGGCGGCGCCTTGGCTCACTTCCGGTTCAAAATGTCGGCGCCCAGGCTCACTTCCGGTTCAAAATGGCGGCGCCCAGGCTCACTTCCGGTTCAAAATGGCGGCGCCCGGGCTCACATCCGGTTCAAAATGGCGGCGCCCAGGCTCACTTCCGGTTCAAAATGGCGGCACTTGGCTCATTTCCGGTTCAAAATGGCGGCCCTCAGCTCACTTCCGGTTCAAAATGGCGGCGCCTGTGCTCAGTTTTTGTTCAAAATGGCGGCCCCCGGCTCACTTCCGGTTCAAAATGGCGGCGCCCAGGCTCACTTCCGGTTCAAAATGGCTGCCCCCAGCTCACTTCCGGTTCAGAATGAGGGCGCCTGGGCTCACTTCCGGTTGAAAATGGCGGCGCTCAGGCTCACTTCCGGTTCAAAATGGCGGCGCCCTGGTTCGCTTCCGGTTCAAACTGCGGCTCCCCGGCACACTTCCGGTTCAAAATGGCGGCCCCCGGCTCACTTCCGGTTCAAAATGGCGGCGCCGGTGCTCACTTCCGGTTCAAAATGGCGGCGCACTGGCTCACTTCCGGTTCAAAATGGCGGCGCCCAGGCTCACTTCCGGTTCAAAATGGCGGCGCCCAGGCTCACTTCCGGTTCAAAATGGCGGCGCTTAGGCTCATTTCCGGTTCAAAATGGCGGCGCCCGGGCTCACTTCCGGTTCAAAATGGCGGCGCCCAGGCTCACTTCCGGTTCAAAATGGCGGCGCCCAGGCTCACTTCCGGTTCAAAATGGCGGCGCCCAGGCTCACTTCCGGTTCAAAATGGCGGCGCCCAGGCTCACTTCCCGTTCAAAATGGCAACTCCCAGGCTCACTTCCGGTTCAAAATGGCGGCCCCATGCTCACTTCCGGTTCACAATTAAGGCGCCCAGGCTCACTTCCGGTTCAAAATGGCGGCCCCCGGCTCACTTCCTCTTCAAAATGGCGGCGCCCAGGCTCACTTCCGGTTCAAAATTGCGGCACTTGGCTCATTTCCGGTTCAAAATGGCGGCCCTCAGCTCTCTTCCGGTTCAAAATGGGGGCGCCTGTGCTCAGTTTTGGTTCAAAATGGCGGCGCCCGGCTCACTTCCGGTTCAAAATGGTGGCCCCCGGATCACTTGCGGTTCAAAATGGCGGCCTTCGGCTCACTTCCGGTTCAAAATGGGGCGCCTGTGCTCAGTTTTGGTTCAAAATGGCGGCGCCCGGCTCACTTCCGGTTCAAAATGGTGACCCCCGGATCACTTCCGGTTCAAAATGGCGGCCTTCGGCTCACTTCCGGTTCAAAATGGGGGCGCCTGGGCTCAGTTTTTGTTAAAAATGGCGGCTCCCCGGCTCACTTCCGGTTCAAAATGACGGCCCCCGGGCTCACTTCCGGTTCAAAATGGCGGCGCCCAGGCTCACTTCCGGTTCAAAATGGCGGCGCCCAGGCTCACTTCCGGTTCAGAATGGCGGCGCCCAGGCTCACTTCCGGTTCAAAATGGCGGCGCCCAGGCTCACTTCCGGTTCAAAATGGCAACGCCCGGGCTCACTTCCGGTTCAAAATGGCGGCGCCCGGGCTCACTTCCGGTTCAAAATGGCGGCGCCCCGGCTCACTTCCGGTTCAAAATGGCGGCGCCCGGGCTCACTTCCGGTTCAGAATGGCGGCGCCCAGGCTCACTTCCGGTTCAAAATGGCGGCCCCAGGCTCACTTCCTGTTCAAAATGGAGGCGCCCAGGCTCACTTCCGGTTCAAAATGGCGGCACTTGGCTCATTTCCGGTTCAAAATGGCGGCCCTCAGCTCTCTTCCGGTTTAAAATGGGGGCGCCTGTGCTCAGTTTTGGTTCAAAATGGCGGCGCCCGGCTCACTTCCGGTTCAAAATGGTGGCCCCCGGCTCACTTGCGGTTCAAAATGGCGGCCTTCGGCTCACTTCCGGTTCAAAATGGCGGCGCCTGTGCTCAGTTTTGGTTCAAAATGGCGGCGCCTGGCTCACTTCCGGTTCAAAATGGTGGCCCCCGGATCACTTCCGGTTCAAAATGGCGGTTTTCGGCTCACTTCCGGTTCAAAATGGGGGCGCCTGGGCTCAGTTTTTGTTCAAAATGGCGGCTCCCAGGCTCACTTCCGTTTCAAAATGGCGGCCCCCGGGCTCACTTCCGGTTCAAAATGGCGGCGCCTGTGCTCAGTTTTGGTTCAAAATGGCGTCCCCCAGCTCACTTCCGGTTCAAAATGGCGGCGCCCAAACTCACTTCCGGTTCAAAATGCGGGCGCCTGGGCACAGTTTTGGTTCAAAATGGCAGCTCCCAGGCTCACTTCCGGTTCAAAATGGCGGCGCCTGGGCTCACTTCCGGTTCAAAATGGCGGCGCCCAGGCTCACTTCCGGTTCAAAATGGCGGCGCCCAGGCTCACTTCCGGTTCAGAATGGCGGCGCCCAGGCTCACTTCCGGTTCAAAATGGCGGCCCTCAGCTCACTTCCGGTTCAAAATGGGGGCGCCCAGGCTCAGTTTTGGTTCAAAATGGCAACTCCCAGGCTCACTTCCTGTTCAAAATGGCGGCGCCCAGGCTCACTTCCGGTTCAAAATGGCGGCGCCCTGCTCACTTCCGGTTCAAAATGGCGGCGCCTGTGCTCACTTCCGGTTCAAAATGGCGGCGCCCGGGCTCACATCCGGTTCAAAATGGCGGCGCCCAGGCTCACTTCCGGTTCAAAATGGCGGCACTTGGCTCATTTCCGGTTCAAAATGGAGGCCTTCAGCTCACTTCCGGTTCAAAATGGGGGCGCCTGTGCTCAGTTTTGGTTCAAAATGGCGGCGCCTGGCTCACTTCCGGTTCAAAATGGTGGCCCCCGGCTCACTTCCGGTTCAAAATGGCGGCCTTCGGCTCACTTCCGGTTCAAAATGGGGGCGCCTGTGCTCAGTTTTTGTTCAAAATGGCGGCCCCCGGCTCACTTCCGGTTCAAAATGGTGGCCCCCGGCTCACTTCCGGTTCAAAATGGCGGCGCCCTGGCTCACTTCCGGTTCGAAATGGGGACGCCTGGGCTCAGTTTTTGTTCAAAATGGCGGCTCCCAGGCTCACTTCCGGTTCAAAATGGCGGCGCCCAGGCTCACTTCCGGTTTAAAATGGCGGCGCCCAGGCTCACTTCCGGTTCAAAATGGCGGCGCCCAGGCTCACTTCCGGTGCAGAATGGCGGCGCCCAGGCTCACTTCCGGTTCAAAATGGCGGCGCCCAGGCTCACTTCCGGTTCAAAATGGCGGCGCCCGGGCTCACTTATGGTTCAAAATGGCGGCGCCCAGGCTTACCTCCGGTTTAAAATGGCGGCGCCCAGGCTCACTTCCGGTTCAAAATGGCGGCGCCCAGGCTCACTTCCGGTTCAAAATGGCTGCCCCCAGCTCACTTCCGGTTCAGAATGAGGGCGCCTGGGCTCACTTCCGGTTGAAAATGGCGGCGCCCATGCTCACTTCCGGTTCAAAATGGCGGCGCCCAGGTTCACTTCCGGTTCAAACTGCGGCTCCCCGGCTCACTTCCGGTTCAAAATGGCGGCGCCCGGCTCACTTCCGGTTCAAAATGGCGGCGCCGGTGCTCACTTCCGGTTCAAAATGTCGGCGCCCGGGCTCACTTCCGGTTCAAAATGGCGGCGCCCAGGCTCACTTCCGGTTCAAAATGGCGGCGCCCAGGCTCACTTCCGGTTCAAAATGGGGGCGCCAGGGCTCAGTTTCGGTTCAAAATGGCAGCGCCTAGGCTCACTTCCGGTTCAAAATTGCGGCGTTGAGGCTCACTTCCGGTTCAAAATGGCGGCTGCCAGGCTCACTTCCGGTTCAAAATGGGGGCGCCTGTGCTCAGTTTTGGTTCAAAATGGCGGCCCCCGGCTCACTTCCGGTTCAAAATAGTGGCCCCCGGATCACTTCCGGTTCAAAATGGCGGCCTTCGGCTCACTTCCGGTTCAAAATGGGGGCGCCTGGGCTCAGTTTTTGTTCAAAATGGCGGCTCCCAGGCTCACTTCCGGTTCAAAATGGCGGCCCCCGGGCTCACTTCCGGTTCAAAATGGCGGCGCCCAGGCTCACTTCCGGTTATGGTGGCGGCGCCCAGGCTCACTTCCGGTTCAAAATGGCGGCCCCAGTCTCACTTCCGGTTCAAAATGGCGGCGACCGGGCTCACTTCCGGTTCAAAATGGCGGCGCCCAGGCTCACTTCCGGTTCAAAATGGCGGGCCCCGGGCTCACTTCCGGTTCAAAATGGCGGCGCCCTGCTCACTTCCGGTTCAAAATGGCGGCGCCCGGGCTCACTTCCTGTTCAAAATGGAGGCGCCCAGGCTTACTTCCGGTTCAAAATGGCGGCGCCCAGGCTCACTTCCGGTTCAAAATGGGGGCGCCCAGGCTCAGTTTTGGTTCAAAATGGCGGCGCCCTGGCTCACTTCCGGTTCAAAATGGCGGCGCCCGGTCTCACTTCCGGTTCAAAATGGCGGCTCCCGGGCTCACTTCCGGTTCAAAATGGCGGCGCCCAGGCTCACTTCCGGTTCAAAATGACGGCTCATCGGCTCACTTCCGGTTCAAAATGGCGGCGCCCGGGCTCACTTCCGGTTCAAAATGGCGGCGCCCAGGCTCACTTCCGGTTCAAAATGGCGGCGCCCAGGCTCATTTCCGGTTCAAAATGGCGGCGCCCAGGCTCACTTCCGGTTCAAAATGGCGGCGCACAGGCTCACTTCCTGTTCAGAATGGCGGCGCCCAGGCTCACTTCCGGTTCATAATGGCGGCCCCCGTCTCACTTCCGGTTCAAAATGGCGGCGCCCGGGCTCACTTCCGGTTCAAAATGGCGGCGCCCAGGCTCACTTCCGGTTCAAAATGGCCGCACCCGGCTCACTTCCTGTTCAAAATGGAGGCGCCCAGGCTTACTTCCGGTTCAAAATGGCGGCCCTCAGCTCACTTCCGGTTCAAAATGGGGGCGCCCAGGCTCAGTTTTGGTTCAAAATGGCAACTCCCAGGCTCACTTCTTGTTCAAAATGGCGGCGCCCTGGCTCACTTCCGGTTCAAAATGGCGGCGCCCAGGCTCACTTCCGGTTCAAAATGGCGGCGCCCAGGCTCACTTCCGGTTCAAAATGGCGGCGCCCGGGCTCACATCCGGTTCAAAATGGCGGCGCCCAGGCTCACTTCCGGTTCAAAATGGCGGCACTTGGCTCATTTCCGGTTCAAAATGGCGGCCCTCAGCTCACTTCCGGTTCAAAATGGCGGCGCCTGTGCTCAGTTTTTGTTCAAAATGGAGGCCCCCGGCTCACTTCCTGTTCAAAATGGCGGCCCCCAGGCTCACTTCCGGTTCAAAATGGCTGCCCCCAGCTCACTTCCGGTTCAGAATGAGGGCGCCTGGGCTCACTTCCGGTTGAAAATGGCGGCGCTCAGGCTCACTTTCGGTTCAAAATGGCGGCGCCCTGGTTCACTTCCGGTTCAAACTGCGGCTCCCCGGCTCACTTCCGGTTCAAAATGGCGGCCCCCGGCTCACTTCCGGTTCAAAATGGCGGCGCCGGTGCTCACTTCCGGTTCAAAATGGCGGCGCCCAGGCTCACTTCCGGTTCAAAATGGCGGCTCCCCGTCTCACTTCCGGTTCAAAATGGCGGCGCCCAGGCTCACTTCCGGTTCAAAATGGCGGCGCTTAGGCTCATTTCTGGTTCAAAATGGCGGCGCCCGGGCTCACTTCCGGTTCAAAATGGCGGCGCCCAGGCTCACTTCCGGTTCAAAATGGCGGCGCCCAGGCTCACTTCCGGTTCAAAATGGCGGCGCCCAGGCTCACTTCCGGTTCAAAATGGCGGCGCCCAGGCTCACTTCCCGTTCAAAATGGCAACTCCCAGGCTCACTTCCGGTTCAAAATGGCGGCCCCATGCTCACTTCCGGTTCAAAATGGCGGCGCCCAGGCTCACTTCCGGTTCAAAATGGCGGCCCCCGGCTCACTTCCTCTTCAAAATGGCGGCGCCCAGGCTCACTTCCGGTTCAAAATTGCGGCACTTGGCTCATTTCCGGTTCAAAATGGCGGCCCTCAGCTCTCTTCCGGTTCAAAATGGGGGCGCCTGTGCTCAGTTTTGGTTCAAAATGGCGGCGCCCAGGCTCACTTCCGGTTCAAAATGGTGGCCCCCGGCTCACTTGCGGTTCAAAATGGCGGCCTTCGGCTCACTTCCGGTACAAAATGGGGGCGCCTGGGCTCAGTTTTTGTTAAAAATGGCGGCTCCCAGGCTCACTTCCGGTTCAAAATGACGGCCCCCGGGCTCACTTCCGGTTCAAAATGGCGGCGCCCAGGCTCACTTCCGGTTCAAAATGGCGGCGCCCAGGCTCACTTCCGGTTCAGAATGGCGGCGCGCAGGCTCACTTCCGGTTCAAAATGGCGCGCCCAGGCTCACTTCCGGTTCAAAATGGCAACGCCCGGGCTCACTTCCGGTTCAAAATGGCGGCCCCCGGGCTCACTTCCGGTTCAAAATGGCGGCCCCCGGGCTCACTTCCGGTTCAAAATGGCGGCGCCCAGGCTCACTTCCGGTTCAAAATGGCGGCGCCCAGGCTCACTTCCGGTTCAAAATGGCGGCCCCCGTCTCACTTCCTGTTCAAAATGGCGGCGCCCGGGCTCACTTCCGGTTCAAAATGGCGGCCCCCAGGGTTACTTCCGGTTCAAAATGGCGGCACCCGGCTCACTTCCTGTTCAAAATGGAGGCGCCCAGGCTTACTTCCGGTTCAAAATGGCGGCCCTCAGCTCACTTCCGGTTCAAAATGGGGGCGCCCAGGCTCAGTTTTGGTTCAAAATGGCAACTCCCAGGCTCACTTCCTGTTCAAAATGGGGGCGCCCTGGCTCACTTCCGGTTCAAAATGGCGGCTCCCAGGCTCACTTCCGGTTCAAAATGGCGACGCACGGGCTCACTTCCGGTTCAAAATGGCGGCACTTGGCTCACTTCCGGTTCAAAATGGCTACGCCCAGGCTCACTTCCGGTTCAAAATGGCGGCGCCCAGGCTCACTTCCGGTTCAAAATGGCGGCGCCCAGGCTCACTTCCGGTTCAAAATGGCGGCGCCCAGGCTCACTTCCGGTTCAAAATGGCGGCGCCCAGGCTCACTTCCCCTTAAAAATGGCCGCGCCCAGGCTCATTTCCGGTTCAAAATGGCGGCGCCCGGGCTCACTTCCGGTCCAAAATGGCGGCGCCCAGGCTCACTTCCGGTTCAAAATGGCAGCACCCGGGCTCACTTCCGGTTCAAAATGGCGGCGCCCCGGCTCACTTCCGGTTCAAAATGGCGGCGCCCAGGCTCACTTCCGGTTCAAAATGGCAGCGCCCAGGCTAACTTCCGGTTCAAAATGGCGGCCCCCGTCTCACTTCCGGTTCAAAATGGCAGCACCCTAGCTCACTTCCGGTTCAAAATGGCGGCGCCCAGGCTTACTTCCGGTTCAAAATGGCGGCGCCCGGGCTCACTTCCGGTTCAAAATGGCGGCGCCCAGGCTCACTTCAGGTTCAAAATGGCGGCGCCCAGGCTCACTTCCGGTTCAGAATGGCGGCCCCCTGGCTCACTTCCGGTTCAAAATGGCGGCCCCCGTCTCACTTCCGGTTCAAAATGGCGGCGACCGGGCTCACTTCCGGTTCAAAATGGCGGCGCCCAGGATTACTTCCGGTTCAAAATGGCGGCCCCCGGCTCACTTCCGGTTCAAAATGGCGGCCCCCGGCTTACTTCCGGTTCAAAATGGCGGCCCTCAGCTCACTTCCGGTTCAAAATGCGGGCGCCTGGGCTCAGTTTTGGTTCAAAATGGCAGCTCCCAGGCTCACTTCCGGTTCAAAATGGCGGCGCCTGGGCTCACTTCCGGTTCAAAATGGCGGCGCCCAGGCTCACTTCCGGTTCAAAATGGCGGCGCCCAGGCTCACTTCCGGTTCAAAATGGCGGCGCCCAGGCTCACTTCCGGTTCAAAATGGCGGCCCCCGTCTCACTTCCGGTTCAAAATGGCGGCGCCCGGGCTCACTTCCGGTTCAAAATGGCGGCGCCCAAACTTACTTCCGGTTCAAAATGGCGGCCCTCAGCTCACTTCCGGTTCAAAATGGGGGCGCCCAGGCTCAGTTTTGGTTCAAAATGGCAACTCCCAGGCTCACTTCCTGTTCAAAATGGCGGCGCCCAGGCTCACTTCCGGTTCAAAATGGCGGAGCCCAGGCTCACTTCCGGTTCAAAATGGCGGCGCCCAGGCTCACTTCCGGTTCAAAATGGCGGTCCCCGGGCTCACTTCCGGTTCAAAATGGCGGCGCCCAGGCTCACTTCCGGTTCAAAATGGCGGCGCCCTGGCTCATTTCTGGTTCAAAATGGCGGCGCCCGGGCTCACTTCCGGTTCAAAATGGCGGCGCCCAGGCTCACTTCCGGTTCAAAATGGCGGCACCCGGGCTCACTTTCGGTTCAAAACTGCGGCGCCCGGGCTCACTTCCGGTTCAAAATGGCGGCGCCCTGGCTCACTTCCGGTTCAAAATATCGGCCCCCGGCTCACTTCCGGTTCAAAATGGCGGCGCCGGTGCTCACTTCCGGTTCAAAATGGCGGCGCCCAGACTCACTTCCGGTTCAAAATGGCGGCGCCCGGGCTCACTTCCGGTTCAAAATGGCGGCGCCCCGGCTCACTTCCGGTTCAAAATGGCGGCGCTTAGGCTCATTTCCGGTTCAAAATGGCGGCGCCCGGGCTCACTTCCGGTTCAAAATGGCGGCGCCCAGGCTCACTTCCGGTTCAAAATGGCCGCGCCCAGGCTCACTTCCGGTTCAAAATGGCGGCGCCCAGGCTCACTTCCGGTTCAAAATGGCGGCGCCCAGGCTCACTTCCGGTTCAAAATGGCGGCGCCCGGGCTCACTTTCGGTTCAAAACTGCGGCGCCCGGGCTCACTTCCGGTTCAAAATGGCGGCTCCCCGGCTCACTTCCGGTTCAAAATGGCGGCCCCTAGCTCACTTCCGGTTCAAAATGGCGGCGCCGGTGCTCACTTCCGGTTCAAAATGGCGGCGCCCAGGCTCACTTCCGGTTCAAAATGGCGGCGCCCAGGCTCACTTCCGGTTCAAAATGGCGGCGCCCAGGCTCACTTCCGGTTCAAAATGGCGGCGCTTAGGCTCATTTCCGGTTCAAAATGGCGGCGCCCGGGCTCACTTCCGGTTCAAAATGGCGGCGCCCAGGCTCACTTCCGGTTCAAAATGGCGGCGCCCAGGCTCACTTCCGGTTCAAAATGGCGGCGCCCAGGCTCACTTCCGGTTCAAAATGGCGGCGCCCGGGCTCACTTCCCGTTCAAAATGGCAACTCCCAGGCTCACTTCCGGTTCAAAATGGCGGCCCCATGCTCACTTCCGGTTCACAATTAAGGCGCCCAGGCTCACTTCCGGTTCAAAATGGCGGCCCCCGGCTCACTTCCTCTTCAAAATGGCGGCGCCCAGGCTCAGTTCCGGTTCAAAATGGCGGCACTTGGCTCATTTCCGGTTCAAAATGGCGGCCCTCAGCTCTCTTCCGGATCAAAATGGGGGCGCCTGTGGTCAGTTTTGGTTCAAAATGGCGGCGCCCGGCTCACTTCCGGTTCAAAATGGTGGCCCCCGGCTCACTTGCGGTTCAAAATGGCGGCCTTCGGCTCACTTCCGGTTCAAAATGGGGCGCCTGTGCTCTGTTTTGGTTCAAAATGGCGGCGCCCGGCTCACTTCCGGTTCAAAATGGTGACCCCCGGATCACTTCCGGTTCAAAATGGCGGCCTTCGGCTCACTTCCGGTTCAAAATGGGGGCGCCTGGGCTCAGTTTTTGTTAAAAATGGCGGCTCCCAGGCTCACATCCGGTTCAAAATGACAACCCCCGGGCTCACTTCCGGTTCAAAATGGCGGCGCCCAGGCTCACTTCCGGTTCAAAATGGCGGCGCCCAGGCTCACTTCCGGTTCAGAATGGCGGCGCCCAGGCTCACTTCCGGTTCAAAATGGCGGCGCCCGTCTCACTTCCGGTTCAAAATGGCGGCGCCCGGGCTCACTTCCGGTTCAAAATGGCGGCCCCCGGGCTCACTTCCGGTTCAAAATGGCGGCGCCCGTCTCACTTTCGGTTCAAAATGGCGGCGCCCGGGCTCACTTCCGGTTCAAAATGGCGGCCCCCGTCTCACTTCCTGTTCAAAATGGCGGCGCCCGGGCTCACTTCCGGTTCAAAATGGCGGCCCCCAGCCTTACTTCCGGTTCAAAATGGCGGCACCCGGCTCACTTCCTCTTCAAAATGGAGGCGCCCAGGCTTACTTCCGGTTCAAAATGGCGGCCCTCAGCTCACTTCCGGTTCAAAATGGCGGCGCCCAGGCTCAGTTTTGGTTCAAAATGGCAACTCCCAGGCTCACTTCCTGTTCAAAATGGCGGCGCCCTGGCTCACTTCCGGTTCAAAATGGCGGCGCCCATGCTCACTTCCGGTTCAAAATGGCGACGCACGGGCTCACTTCCGGTTCAAAATGGCGGCACTTGGCTCACTTCCGGTTCAAAATGGCGGCGCCCAGGCTCACTTCCGGTTCAAAATGGCGGCGCCCAGGCTCACTTCCGGTTCAAAATGGCGGCGCCCAGGCTCACTTCCGGTTCAAAATGGCGGCGCCCAGGCTCACTTCCGGTTCAAAATGGCGGCGCCCAGGCTCACTTCCGGTTCAAAATGGCGGCGCCCAGGCTCACTTCCGGTTCAAAATGGCGGCGCCCGGGCTCACTTCCGGTTCAAAATGGCGGCGCCCGGGCTCACTTTCGGTTCAAAATGGCGGCGCCCAGGCTCACTTCCGGTTCAAAATGGCGGCGCCCAGGCTCACTTCCGGTTCAAAATGGCGGCGCCCAGCCTCAATTCCGGTTCAAAATGGTGGCCCCCGGCTCACTTCCGGTTCAAAATGGCGGCGCCCAGGCTCACTTCCGGTTCAAAATGCCGGCGCCCAGGCTCACTTCCGGTTCAAAATGGCGGCCCCCGGCTTACTTCCGGTTCAAAATGGCGGCTATCCGCGTTACTTCCGGTTCAAAATGGCGGCGCTTGGGCTCACTTCCGGTTCAAAATGGCGGCGCCCAGGCTCACTTCCGGTTCAAAATGGCGGCGCCCGCGCTCACTTCCGGTTCAAAATGGCGGCGCCCAGGCTCACTTCCGGTTCAAAATGGCGGCGCCCCGGCTCACTTCCGGTTCAAAATGGCGGCGCCCAGGCTCACTTCCGGTTCAAAATGGCGGCGCCCAGGCTCACTTCCGGTTCAAAATGGCGGCGCCCAGGCTCACTTCCGGTTCAAAATGGCGGCGCCCAGGCTCATTTCCGGTTCAAAATGGCGGCGCCCGGGCTCACTTCCGGTCCAAAATGGCGGCGCCCAGGCTCACTTCCGGTTCAAAATGGCAGCACCCGGGCTCACTTCCGGTTCAAAATGGCGGCGCCCAGGCTCACTTCCGGTTAAAAATGACGGCGCCCAGGCTCACTTCCGGTTCAAAATGGCAGCGCCCAGGCTCACTTCCGGTTCAAAATGGCGGCCCCCGTCTCACTTCCGGTTCAAAATGGCGGCACCCTAGCTCACTTCCGGTTCAAAATGGCGGCGCCCAGGCTTACTTCCGGTTCAAAATGGCGGCCCCCGGGCTCACTTCCGGTTCAAAATGGCGGCGCCCAGGCTCACTTCCGGTTCAAAATGGCGGCGCCCAGGCTCACTTCCGGTTCAGAATGGCGGCCCCCTGGCTCACTTCCGGTTCAAAATGGCGGCGCCCGTCTCACTTCCGGTTCAAAATGGCGGCGACCGGGCTCACTTCCGGTTCAAAATGGCGGCGCCCAGGCTTACTTCCGGTTCAAAATGGCGGCCCCCGGCTCACTTCCGGTTCAAAATGGCGGCCCCCGGCTTACTTCCGGTTCAAAATGGCGGCCCTCAGCTCACTTCCAGTTCAAAATGCGGGCGCCTGGGCTCAGTTTTGGTTCAAAATGGCAGCTCCCAGGCTCACTTCCGGTTCAAAATGGCGGCGCCTGGGCTCACTTCCGGTTCAAAATGGCGGCGCCCAGGCTCACTTCCGGTTCAAAATGGCGGCGCCCAGGCTCACTTCCGGTTCAAAATGGCGGCGCCCAGGCTCACTTCTGGTTCAAAATGGCGGCCCCCGTCTCACTTCCGGTTCAAAATGGCGGCGCCCGGGCTCACTTCCGGTTCAAAATGGCGGCGCCCAGGCTTACTTCCGGTTCAAAATGGCGGCCCTCAGCTCACTTCCGGTTCAAAATGGGGGAGCCCAGGCTCAGTTTTGGTTCAAAATGGCAACTCCCAGGCTCACTTCCTGTTCAAAATGGCGGCGCCCAGGCTCACTTCCGGTTCAAAATGGCGGAGCCCAGGCTCACTTCCGGTTCAAAATGGCGGCGCCCAGGCTCAATTCCGGTTCAGAATGGCGGTGCCCAGGCTCACTTCCGGTTCAAAATGGCGGCGCCCAGGCTCACTTCCGGTTCAAAATGGCGGCGCCCTGGCTCATTTCTGGTTCAAAATGGCGGCGCCCGGGCTCACTTCCGGTTCAAAATGGCGGCGCCCAGGCTCACTTCCGGTTCAAAATGGCGGCGCCCGGGCTCACTTTCGGTTCAAAACTGCGGCGCCCGGGCTCACTTCCGGTTCAAAATGGCGGCGCCCTGGCTCACTTCCGGTTCAAAATGGCGGCGCCCGGGCTCTCTTCCGGTTCAAAACGGCGGCGCGCGGGCTCACTTCCGGTTCAAAATGGCGGCGCCCTGGCTCACTTCCGGTTCAAAATGGCGGCGCCCGGGCTCATTCGCAGTTCAAAATGGCGGCCCCCAGGCTCACTTCCGGTTCAAAATGGGGGCGCCTGTGCTCAGTTTTGGTTCAAAATGGCGGCGCCTGGCTCACTTCCGGTTCAAAATGGTGGCCCCCGGCTCACTTCCGGTTCAAAATGGCGGCCTTCGGCTCACTTCCGGTTCAAAATGGGGGCGCCTGTGCTCAGTTTTTGTTCAAAATGGCGGCGCCTGGCTCACTTCCGGTTCAAAATGGTGGCCCCCGGCTCACTTCCGGTTCAAAATGGTGGCCCCCGGCTCACTTCCGGTTCAAAATGGCGGCGCCCTGGCTCACTTCCGGTTCGAAATGGGGACGCCTGGGCTCAGTTTTTGTTCACAATGGCGGCTCCCAGGCTCACTTCCGGTTCAAAATGGCGGCGCCCAGGCTCACTTCCGGTTTAAAATGGCGGAGCCCAGGCTCACTTCCGGTTCAAAATGGCGGCGCCCAGGCTCACTTCCGGTTCAAAATGGCGGCGCCCAGGCTCACTTCCGGTTCAAAATGGCGGCGCCCGGGCTCACTTCCGGTTCAAAATGGCGGCGCCCAGGCTTACTTCCGGATTAAAAAGGCGGCCCCCGGGCTCACTTCCGGTTCAGAATGGCGGCGCCCAGGCTCACTTCCGGTTCAAAATGGCTGCCCCCAGCTCATTTCCGGTTCAGAATGAGGGCGCCTGGGCTCACTTCCGGTTGAAAATGGCGGCGCTCAGGCTCACTTCCGGTTCAAAATGGCGGCGCCCTGGTTCACTTCCGGTTCAAACTGCGGCTCCCCGGCTCACTTCCGGTTCAAAATGGCGGCCCCCGGCTCACTTCCGGTTCAAAATGGGGGCGCCGGTGCTCACTTCCGGTTCAAAATGGCGGCGCCCATGCTCACTTCCGGTTCAAAATGGCGGCGCCCAGGCTCACTTCCGGTTCAAAATGGCGGTGCCCAGGCTTACTTCCGGTTCAAAATGGCGGCCCCCGGCTCACTTCCGGTTCAAAAAGGCGGCCCCCGGCTTACTTCCGGTTCAAAATGGCGGCCCTCAGCTCACTTCCAGTTCAAAATGCGGGCGCCTGGGCTCAGTTTTGGTTCAAAATGGCAGCTCCCAGGCTCACTTCCGGTTCAAAATGGCGGCGCCTGGGCTCACTTCCGGTTCAAAATGGCGGCGCCCAGGCTCACTTCCGGTTCAAAATGGCGGCGCCCAGGCTCACTTCCGGTTCAAAATGGCGGCGCCCAGGCTCACTTCTGGTTCAAAATGGCGGCCCCCGTCTCACTTCCGGTTCAAAATGGCGGCGCCCGGGCTCACTTCCGGTTCAAAATGGCGGCGCCCAGGCTTACTTCCGGTTCAAAATGGCGGCCCTCAGCTCACTTCCGGTTCAAAATGGGGGAGCCCAGGCTCAGTTTTGGTTCAAAATGGCAACTCCCAGGCTCACTTCCTGTTCAAAATGGCGGCGCCCAGGCTCACTTCCGGTTCAAAATGGCGGAGCCCAGGCTCACTTCCGGTTCAAAATGGCGGCGCCCAGGCTCAATTCCGGTTCAGAATGGCGGTGCCCAGGCTCACTTCCGGTTCAAAATGGCGGCGCCCAGGCTCACTTCCGGTTCAAAATGGCGGCGCCCTGGCTCATTTCTGGTTCAAAATGGCGGCGCCCGGGCTCACTTCCGGTTCAAAATGGCGGCGCCCAGGCTCACTTCCGGTTCAAAATGGCGGCGCCCGGGCTCACTTTCGGTTCAAAACTGCGGCGCCCGGGCTCACTTCCGGTTCAAAATGGCGGCGCCCTGGCTCACTTCCGGTTCAAAATGGCGGCGCCCGGGCTCTCTTCCGGTTCAAAACGGCGGCGCGCGGGCTCACTTCCGGTTCAAAATGGCGGCGCCCTGGCTCACTTCCGGTTCAAAATGGCGGCGCCCGGGCTCATTCGCAGTTCAAAATGGCGGCCCCCAGGCTCACTTCCGGTTCAAAATGGGGGCGCCTGTGCTCAGTTTTGGTTCAAAATGGCGGCGCCTGGCTCACTTCCGGTTCAAAATGGGGGCCCCCGGCTCACTTCCGGTTCAAAATGGCGGCCTTCGGCTCACTTCCGGTTCAAAATGGGGGCGCCTGTGCTCAGTTTTTGTTCAAAATGGCGGCCCCCGGCTCACTTCCGGTTCAAAATGGTGGCCCCCGGCTCACTTCCGGTTCAAAATGGCGGCGCCCTGGCTCACTTCCGGTTCGAAATGGGGACGCCTGGGCTCAGTTTTTGTTCACAATGGCGGCTCCCAGGCTCACTTCCGGTTCAAAATGGCGGCGCCCAGGCTCACTTCCGGTTTAAAATGGCGGCGCATTGGCTCACTTCCGGTTCAAAATGGCGGCGCCCAGGCTCACTTCCGGTTCAAAATGGCGGCGCCCAGGCTCACTTCCGGTTCAAAATGGCGGCGCCCGGGCTCACTTCCGGTTCAAAATGGCGGCGCCCAGGCTTACTTCCGGATTAAAAAGGCGGCCCCCGGGCTCACTTCCGGTTCAGAATGGCGGCGCCCAGGCTCACTTCCGGTTCAAAATGGCTGCCCCCAGCTCATTTCCGGTTCAGAATGAGGGCGCCTGGGCTCACTTCCGGTTGAAAATGGCGGCGCTCAGGCTCACTTCCGGTTCAAAATGGCGGCGCCCTGGTTCACTTCCGGTTCAAACTGCGGCTCCCCGGCTCACTTCCGGTTCAAAATGGCGGCCCCCGGCTCACTTCCGGTTCAAAATGGCGGCGCCGGTGCTCACTTCCGGTTCAAAATGGCGGCGCCCATGCTCACTTCCGGTTCAAAATGGCGGCGCCCAGGCTCACTTCCGGTTCAAAATGGCGGCATTAGGGCTCACTTCCCGTTCAAAATGGCAACTCCCAGGCTCACTTCCGGTTCAAAATGGCGGCCCCATGCTCACTTCCGGTTCACAATTAAGGCGCCCAGGCTCACTTCCGGTTCAAAATGGCGGCCCCCGGCTCACTTCCTGTTCAAAATGGAGGCGCCCAGGCTCACTTCCGGTTCAAAATGGCGGCACTTGGCTCATTTCCGGTTCAAAATGGCGGCCCTCAGCTCACTTCCGGTTCAAAATTGCGGCACTTGGCTCATTTCCGGTTCAAAATGGCGGCGCCCAGGCTCACTTCCGGTTCAAAATGGCGGCGCCCGGGCTCACTTCCTGTTCAAAATGGCGGCGCCCCGGCTCACTTCCGGTTCAAAATGGCGGCGCCCGGGCTCACTTCCGGTTCAAAATGGCGTCGCCCGGGCTCACTTTCGGTTCAAAATGGTGGCGCCCAGGCTCACTTCCGGTTCAAAATGGCGGCGCCCTGGCTCACTTCCGGTTCAAAATGGCGGCCCCCTGCTTACTTCCGGTTCAAAATGGCGGCGCCCCGGCTCACTTCCGGTTCAAAATGGCTGCCCCCGCCTCACTTCCGGTTCAAAATGGCGGCGCCCAGGCTCACTTCCGGTTCAAAATGGCGGCGCCCAGGCTCACTTCCGGTTCAAAATGGCGGCGCCCGGGCTCACTTCCGGTTCAAAATGGCGGCCCCCGGGCTCACTTCCGGTTCAAAATGGCGGCGCCCAGGCTCACTTCCGGTTCAAAATGGCGGCGCCCAGGCTCACTTCCGGTTCAAAATGGCGGCGCCCCGGCTCACTTCCGGTTCAAAATGGCGGCGCCCTGGCTCACTTCCGGTTCAAAATGGCGGCGCCCGGGCTCACTTCCGGTTCAAAATGGCGGCGCCCAGGCTCACTTCCGGTTCAAAACGGCCGCGCCCTGGCTCATTTCCGGTTCAAAATGGCGGCGCCCGGGCTCACTTCCGGTCCAAAATGGCGGCGCCCAGGCTCACTTCCGGTTCAAAATGGCACCACCCGGGCTCACTTCCGGTTCAAAATGGCGGCGCCCCGGCTCACTTCCGGTTCAAAATGGCGGCGCCCAGGCTCACTTCCGGTTCAAAATGGCGGCGCCCAGGCTCACTTCCGGTTCAAAATGGCGGCCCCCGTCTCACTTCCGGTTCAAAATGGCGGCCTTCGGCTCACTTCCGGTTCAAAATGGCGGCGCCCAGGCTTACTTCCGGTTCAAAATGGCGGCCCCCGGACTCACTTCCGGTTTAAAATGGCGGCGCCCAGGCTCACTTCCGGTTCAAAATGGCGGCGCCCAGGCTCACTTCCGGCTCAGAGTGGCGGCGCTCAGGCTCACTTCCGGTTCAAAATGGCGGCGCCCGTCTCACTTCCGGTTCAAAATGGCGGCGACCGGGCTCACTTCCGGTTCAAAATGGCGGCGCCCAGGCTTACTTCCGGTTCAAAATGGCGGCCCCCGGCTCACTTCCGGTTCAAAATGGCGGCCCCCGGCTTACTTCCGGTTCAAAATGGCGGCCCTCAGCTCACTTCCGGTTCAAAATGGGGGCGCCCGGGCTCAGTTTTGGTTCAAAATGGCGGCGCCCTGCTCACTTCCGGTTCAAAATGGCGGCGCCCTGGCTCACTTCCGGTTCAAAATGGCGGCGCCCGGGCTCACTTCCGGTTCATAATGGCGGCGCCCGGGCTCACTTCCGGTTCAAAATGGCGGCGCCCAGGCTCACTTCCGGTTCAAAATGGCGGCTCCCGGGCTCACTTCCGGTTCAAAATGGCGGCGCCCAGGCTCACTTCCGGTTCAAAATGGCGGCGCCCAGGCTCACTTCCGGTTCAAAATGGCGGCGCCCAGGCTCACTTCCGGTTCAAAATGGCGGCTCCCCGGCTCACTTCCGGTTCAAAATGGCGGCTCCCAGGTTAACTTCCGGTTCAAAATGGCGGCGCCCGGGCTAACTTCCGGTTCAAAATGGCGGCGCCCGGGCTCACTTCCGGTTCAAAATGGCGGCGCCCAGGCTCACTTCCGGTTCAAAATGGCGGCGCCCGGGCAAATTTCTGGTTCAAAATGGCGGCGCCCGGGCTCACTTCCGGTTCCAAATGGCGGCGCCCAGGCTCACTTCCGGTTCAAAATGGCGTCCCCAGGCTCACTTCCGGTTCAAAATGGCGGCGCCCAGGCTCACTTCCGGTGCAAAATGGCGGCGCCCGGGCTCACTTCTGGTTCAAAATGGCGGCGCCCGGGCTCACTTCCGGTTCAAAATGGCGGCGCCCTGGCTCACTTCCGGTTCAAAATGGCGGCGCCCAAGCTCACTTCCGGTTCAAAATGTTGGCGCCCAGGCTCACTTCCGGTTCAAAATGGCGGCTACCAGGCTCACTTCCGGTTCAATATGGCGGCGCCCATGCTCACTTCCGGTTCAAAATGGCGGCCCCAGGCTCACTTCCGGTTCAAAATGGCGGCGCCCAGGCTCACTTCCGGTTCAAAATGGCGGCGCCCGGGCTCACTTTCGGTTCAAAATGGCGGCACTTGGCTCATTTTCGGTTCAAAATGGCGGCCCTCAGCTCACTTCCGGTTCAAAATGGCGGTGCCCAGGCTCACTTCCGGTTCAAAATGGTGGCCCCGGGCTCACTTCCGGTTCAAAATGGCGGCGCCCAGGCTCACTTCCGGTTCAAAATGGCGGCGCCCAGGCTCACTTCCGGTTCAAAATGGCGGCCCCCGGCTTACTTCCGGTTCAAAATGGTGGCCCTCAGCTCACTTCCGGTTCAAAATGGCGGCGCCTGGGCTCAGTTTTGGTTCAAAATGGCGGCGCCCTGGCTCACTTCCGGTTCGAAATGGGGACGCCTGGGCTCAGTTTTTGTTCAAAATGGCGGCTCCCAGGCTCACTTCCGGTTCAAAATGGCGGCGCCCAGGCTCACTTCCGGTTCAAAATGGCGGCGCCCAGGCTCACTTCCGGTTCAAAATGGCGGCGCCCAGGCTCACTTCCGGTGCAGAATGGCGGCGCCCAGGCTCACTTCCGGTTCAAAATGGCGGCGCCCAGGCTCACTTCCGGTTCAAAATGGCGGCGCCCAGGCTTACTTCCGGTTTAAAATGGCGGCGCCCAGGCTCACTTCCGGTTCAAAATGGCGGCGCCCAGGCTCACTTCCGGTTCAAAATGGCGGCGCCCGGGCTCACTTCCAGTTCAAAATGGCGGCACCCCGGCTCACTTCCGGTTCAAAATGGCGGCCCCCAGGCTCACTTCTGGTTCAAAATGGCGGCGCCCGGGCTCACTTTCGGTTCAGAATGGTGGCGCCCAGGCTCACTTCCGGTTCAAAATGGCGGCGCCCAGGCTCACTTCCGGTTCAAAATGGCGGCGCCCAGGCTCAATTCCGGTTCAAAATGGTGGCCCCCGGCTCACTTCCGGTTCAAAATTGCGGCGCCCAGGCTCACTTCCGGTTCAAAATGGCGGCGCCCAGGCTCACTTCCGGTTCAAAATGGCGGCCCCCGGCTTACTTCCGGTTCAAAATGGCGGCCCTCAGCTCACTTCCGGTTCAAAATGGGGGCGCCCAGGCTCAGTTTTAGTTCAAAATGGCGGCTCCCAGGCTCACTTCCGGTTCAAAATGGCGGCGCCCGGGCTCACTTCCGGTTCAAAATGGCGGCGTCCAGGCTCACTTCCGGTTCAAAATGGCGGCGCCCAGGCTCACTTCCGGTTCAAAATGGCGGCGCCCAGGCTCACTTCCGGTTCAGAGTGGCGGCGCTCAGGCTCACTTCCGATTCAAAATGGCGGCGCCCGTCTCACTTCCGGTTCAAAATGGCGGCGACCGGGCTCACTTCCGGTTCAAAATGGCGGCGCCCAGACTCAATTCCGGTTCAAAATGGTGGCCCCCGGCTCACTTCCGGTTCAAAATTGCGGCGCCCAGGCTCACTTCCGGTTCAAAATGGCGGCGCCCAGGCTCACTTCCGGTTCAAAATGGCGGCCCCCGGCTTACTTCCGGTTCAAAATGGCGGCCCTCAGCTCACTTCCGGTTCAAAATGGGGGCGCCCAGGCTCAGTTTTAGTTCAAAATGGCGGCTCCCAGGCTCACTTCCGGTTCAAAATGGCGGCGCCCGGGCTCACTTCCGGTTCAAAATGGCGGCGTCCAGGCTCACTTCCGGTTCAAAATGGCGGCGCCCAGGCTCACTTCCGGTTCAAAATGGCGGCCTTCGGCTCACTTCCGGTTCAGAGTGGCGGCGCTCAGGCTCACTTCCGATTCAAAATGGCGGCGCCCGTCTCACTTCCGGTTCAAAATGGCGGCGACCGGGCTCACTTCCGGTTCAAAATGGCGGCTCCCAGGCTCACTTCCGGTTCAAAATGGCGGCGCCCAGGCACACTTCCGGTTCAAAATGGCGGCCCCCGGCTTACTTCCGGTTCAAAATGGCGGCCCTCAGCTCACTTCCGGTTCAAAATGGGGGCGCCCGGGCTCAGTTTTGGTTCAAAATGGCGGCGCCCAGGCTCACTTCCGGTTCAAAATGGCGGCGCCCTGGCTCACTTCCGGTTCAAAATGGCGGCGCCCGGGCTCACTTCCGGTTCATAATGGCGGCGCACTGGCTCACTTCCGGTTCAAAATGGCGGCGCCCAGGCTCACTTCCGGTTCAAAATGGCGGCGCCCGGGCTCATATTTGGTTCAAAATGGCGGCGCCCGTGCTCACTTCCGGTTCAAAATGGCGGCGCCCAGGCTCACTTCCGGTTCAAAATGGCGGCGCCCAGGCTCACTTCCGGTTCAAAATGGCGGCGCATGGGCTCACTTCCGGTTCAAAATGGGGGCGCCCGGGCTCAGTTTTGGTTCAAAATGGCGGCGCCCTGCTCACTTCCGGTTCAAAATGGCGGCGCCCTGGCTCACTTCCGGTTCAAAATGGCGGCGCCCGGGCTCACTTCCGGTTCAAAATGGCGCTGCCCAGGCTCACTTCCGGTTCAAAATGGCGGCGCCCAGGCTCAGTTCCGGTTCAAAATGGCGGCGCCCGGGCTCACTTTCGGTTCAAAATGGCGGCACTTGGCTCACTTCCGGTTCAAAATGGCGGCGCCCGGGCTCACTTCCGGTTCAAAATGGCGCTGCCCAGGCTCACTTCCGGTTCAAAATGGCGGCGCCCAGGCTCAGTTCCGGTTCAAAATGGCGGCGCCCGGGCTCACTTTCGGTTCAAAATGGCGGCACTTGGCTTATTTCCGGTTCAAAATGGCGGCCCTCAGCTCACTTCCGGTTCAAAATGGGGGTGACCAGGCTCACTTCCGGTTCAAAATGGTGGCCCCGGGCTCACTTCCGGTTCAAAATGGCGGCGCCCAGGCTCACTTCCGGTTCAAAATGGCGGCGCCCAGGCTCACTTCCGGTTCAAAATGGCGGCCCCCGGCTTACTTCCGGTTCAAAATGGTGGCCCTCAGCTCACTTCCGGTTCAAAATGGCGGCGCCTGGGCTCAGTTTTGGTTCAAAATGGAGGCTCCCTGGCTCACTTCCGGTTCGAAATGGGGACGCCTGGGCTCAGTTTTTGTTCAAAATGGCGGCTCCCAGGCTCACTTCCGGTTCAAAATGGCGGCGCCCAGGCTCACTTCCGGTTCCAAATGGCGGCGCCCAGGCTCACTTCCGGTTCAAAATGGCGGCGCCCAGGCTCACTTCCGGTGCAGAATGGCGGCGCCCAGGCTCACTTCCGGTTCAAAATGGCGGCCCCCGTCTCACTTCCGGTTCAAAATGGCGGCGCCCAGGCTTACTTCCGGTTTAAAATGGCGGTGCCCAGGCTCACTTCCGGTTCAGAATGGCGGCCCCCTGGCTCACTTCCGGTTCAAAATGGCTGCCCCCAGCTCACTTCCGGTTCAGAATGAGGGCGCCTGGGCTCACTTCCGGTTGAAAATGGCGGCGCCCAGGCTCACTTCCGGTTCAAAATGGCGGCCCCCTGGTTCACTTCCGGTTCAATCTGCGGCTCCCCGGCTCACTTCCGGTTCAAAATGGCGGCCCCCGGCTCACTTCCGGTTCAAAATGGCGGCGCCGGAGCTCACTTCCGGTTCAAAATGGCGGCGCCCAGGCTCACTTCCGGTTCAAAATGGCGGCGCCCAGGCTCACTTCCGGTTCAAAATGGCGGCGCCCAGGCTCACTTCCGGTTCAAAATGGCGGCGCTTAGGCTCATTTCCGGTTCAAAATGGTGGCGCCCAGGCTCACTTCCGGTTCAAAATGGCGGTGCCCGGGCTCACTTCCGGTTCAAAATGGCGGCACCCAGGCTCACTTCCGGTTCAAAATGGCGGCGCCCAGGCTCACTTCCGGTTCAAAATGGCGGCGCCCAGGCTCACTTCCGGTTCAATATGGCGGCGCCCAGGCTCACTTCCGGTTCAAAATGGCAACTCCCAGGCTCACTTCCGGTTCAAAATGGCGGCCCCATGCTCACTTCCTGTTCACAATTAAGGCGCCCAGGCAAACTTCCGGTTCAAAATGGCGGCCCCCGGCTCACTTCCTGTTCAAAATGGAGGCGCCCAGGCTCACTTCCGGTTCAAAATGGTGGCCCCCGGCTCACTTGCGGTACAAAATGGCGGCCTTCGGCTCACTTCCGGTTCAAAATGGCGGCGCCTGTGATCAGTTTTGGTTCAAAATGGCGGCGCCCGGCTCACTTCCGGTTCAAATTGGTGGCCCCCGGATCACTTCCGGTTCAAAATGGCGGCCTTCGGCTCACTTCCGGTTCGAAATGGGGGCGCCTGGGCTCAGTTTTTGTTCAAAATGGCGGCTCCCAGGCTCACTTCCGGTTCAAAATGGCGGCCCCCGGGCTCACTTCCGGTTCAAAATGGCGGCGCCCAGGCTCACTTCCGGTTCAAAATGGCGGCGCCCAGGCTCACTTCCGGTTCAAAATGGCGGCACTTGGCTCATTTCCGGTTCAAAATGTTGGCGCCCAGGCTCACTTCCGGTTCAAAAAGGAGGCGCCCGGGCTCACTTCCGGTTCAAAATGGCGGCGCCCCGGCTCACTTCCGGTTCAAAATGGCTGCGCCCAGGCTCACTTCCGGTTCAAAATGGCGGCGCCCGGGCTCACTTCCGGTTCAAAATGGTGGCGCCCAGGCTCACTTCCGGTTCAAAATGGCGGCGCCCAGGCTCACTTCCGGTTCAAAATGGCGGCGCCCAGGCTCAAGTCCGGTTCAAAATGGTGGCCCCAGGCTCACTTCCGGTTCAAAATGGCGGCGCCCGGGCTCACTTCCGGTTCAAAATGGCGGCGCCCAGGCTCACTTCCGGTTCAAAATGGCGGCCCCCGGCTTACTTCCGGTTCAAAATGGCGGCCCTCAGCTCACTTCCGGTTCAAAATGGGGGCCCCTGGGCTCAGTTTTGGTTCAAAATGGCGGCTCCCAGGCTCACTTCCGGTTCAAAATGGCGGCGCCTAGGCTCACTTCCGGTTCAAAATGGCGGCGCCCAGGCTCACTTCCGGTTCAAAATGGCGGCGCCCCCGGCTCACTTCCGGTTCAAAATGGCGGCGCCCAGGCTCACTTCCGGTTCAAAATGTCGGAGCCCTGGCTCACTTCCGGTTCAAAATGGCGGCGCCCGGGCTCACTTCCGGTTCAAAATGGCGGCGCCCAGGCTCACTTCCGGTTCAAAATGGCGGCGCCCAGGCTCACTTCCGGTTCAAAATGGCGGCGCCCAGGCTCACTTCCGGTTCAAAATGGCGGCGCTTAGGCTCATTTCCGGTTCAAAATGGCGGCACCCAGGCTCACTTCCGGTTCAAAATGGCGGCGCCCGGGCTCACTTCCGGTTCAAAATGGCGGCGCCCGTACTCACTTCCGGTTCAAAATGGCGGCGCCCAGGCTCACTTCCGGTTCAAAATGGCGGCGCCCAGGCTCACTTCCGGTTCAAAATGGCGGCGCCCAGGCTCACTTCCGGTTCAAAATGGCAACTCCCAGGCTCACTTCCGGTTCAAAATGGCGGCCCCATGCTCACTTCCGGTTCACAATTAAGGCGCCCAGGCTCACTTCCGGTTCAAAATGGCGGCCCCCGGTATCACTTCCGGTTCAAAATGGCGGCGCCCAGGCTCACTTCCGGTTCAAAATCGTGGCCCCCGGCTCACTTGCGGTTCAAAATGGCGGCCTTCGGCTCACTTCCTGTTCAAAATGGCGGCGCCTGTGATCAGTTTTGGTTCAAAATGGCGGCGCCCGGCTCACTTCCGGTTCAAAATGGCGGCCCCCGGATCACTTCCGGTTCAAAATGGCGGCTCCCAGGCTCACTTCCGGTTCAAAATGGCGGCGCCCGGGCTCACTTCCGGTTCAAAATGGCGGCGCCCAGGCTCACTTCCGGTTCCAAATGGCGGCACTTGGCTCATTTCCGGTTCAAAATGGCGGCCCTCAGCTCACTTCCGGTTCAAAATGGCGGCGCCCAGGCTCACTTCCGGTTCAAAATGGCGGCTCGTCGGCTCATTTCCGGTTCAAAATGGCGGCGCCCAGGCTCACTTCCGGTTCAAAATGGCGGCGCCCTGGCTCACTTCCGGTTCAAAATGGCGGCGCCCCGGCTCACTTCCGGTTCAAAATGGCGGCGCCCAGGCTCACTTCCGGTTCAAAATGGCGGCGCCCGGGCTCACTTTCGGTTCAGAATGGTGGCGCCCAGGCTCACTTCCGGTTCAAAATGGCGGCGCCCAGGCTCACTTCCGGTTCAAAATGGCGGCGCCCAGGCTCAATTCCGGTTCAAAATGGTGGCCCCCGGCTCACTTCCGGTTCAAAATTGCGGCGCCCAGGCTCACTTCCGGTTCAAAATGGCGGCCCCCAGGCTCACTTGCGGTTCAAAATGGCGGCCCCCGGCTTACTTCCGGTTCTAAATGGCGGCCCTCAGCTCACTTCCGGTTCAAAATGGGGGCGCCCAGGCTCAGTTTTAGTTCAAAATGGCGGCTTTCAGGCTCACTTCCGGTTCAAAATGGCGGCGCCCTGGCTCACTTCCGGTTCAAAATGGCGGCGCCCAGGCTCACTTCCGGTTCAAAATGGCGGCGCCCAGGCTCACTTCCGGTTCAAAATGGCGGCGCCCAGGCTCACTTCCGGTTCAGAGTGGCGGCGCTCAGGCTCACTTCCGGTTCAAAATGGCGGCGCCCGTCTCACTTCCGGTTCAAAATGGCGGCGACCGGGCTCACTTCCGGTTCAAAATGGCGGCGCCCAGGCTCACTTCCGGTTCAAAATGGCGGCGCCCAGGCTCACTTCCGGTTCAAAATGGCGGCCCCCGGCTTACTTCCGGTTCAAAATGGCGGCCCTCAGCACACTTCCGGTTCAAAATGGGGGCGCCCGGGCTCAGTTTTGGTTCAAAATGGCGGCGCCCTGCTCACTTCCGGTTCAAAATGGCGGCGCCCAGGCTCACTTCCGGTTCAAAATGGCGGCGCCCGGGCTCACTTCCGGTTCAAAATGGCGGCGCCCAGGCTCACTTCCGGTTCAAAATGGCGGCGCCCAGGCTCACTTCCGGTTCAAAATGGCGGCGCCCGGGCTCATATTTGGTTCAAAATGGCGGCGCCCAGGCTCACTTCCGGTTCAAAATGGCGGCGCCCAGGCTCACTTCCGGTTCAAAATGGCGGCGCCCAGGCTCACTTCCGGTTCAAAATGGCGGCGCATTGGCTCACTTCCGGTTCAAAATGGGGGCGCCCGGGCTCAGTTTTGGTTCAAAATGGCGGCGCCCTGCTCACTTCCGGTTCAAAATGGCGGCGCCCAGGCTCACTTCCGGTTCAAAATGGCGGCGCCCGGGCTCACTTCCGGTTCAAAATGGCGCTGCCCAGGCTCACTTCCGGTTCAAAATGGCGGCGCCCAGGCTCAGTTCCGGTTCAAAATGGCGGCGCCCGGGCTCACTTCCGGTTCAAAATGGCGGCACTTGGCTTATTTCCGGTTCAAAATGGCGGCCCTCAGCTCACTTCCGGTTCAAAATGGCGGTGCCCAGGCTCACTTCCGGTTCAAAATGGTGGCCCCGGGCTCACTTCCGGTTCAAAATGGCGGCGCCCAGGCTCACTTCCGGTTCAAAATGGCGGCGCCCAGGCTCACTTCCGGTTCAAAATGGCGGCCCCAGGCTTACTTCCGGTTCAAAATGGTGGCCCTCAGCTCACTTCCGGTTCAAAATGGCGGCGCCTGGGCTCAGTTTTGGTTCAAAATGGAGGCGCCCTGGCTCACTTCCGGTTCGAAATGGGGACGCCTGGGCTCAGTTTTTGTTCAAAATGGCGGCTCCCAGGCTCACTTCCGGTTCAAAATGGCGGCGCCCAGGCTCACTTCCGGTTCCAAATGGCGGCGCCCAGGCTCACTTCCGGTTCAAAATGGCGGCGCCCAGGCTCACTTCCGGTGCAGAATGGCGGCGCCCAGGCTCACTTCCGGTTCAAAATGGCGGCCCCCGTCTCACTTCCGGTTCAAAATGGCGGCGCCCAGGCTTACTTCCGGTTTAAAATGGCGGCGCCCAGGCTCACTTCCGGTTCAAAATGGCGGCGCCCAGGCTCACTTCCGGTTCAAAATGGCTGCCCCCAGCTCACTTCCAGTTCAGAATGAGGGCGCCTGGGCTCACTTCCGGTTGAAAATGGCGGCGCTCAGGCTCACTTCCGGTTCAAAATGGCGGCGCCCTGGTTCACTTCCGGTTCAATCTGCGGCTCCCCGGCTCACTTCCGGTTCAAAATGGCGGCCCCCGGCTCACTTCCGGTTCAAAATGGCGGCGCCGGAGCTCACTTCCGGTTCAAAATGGCGGCGCCCAGGCTCACTTCCGGTTCAAAATGGCGGCGCCCAGGCTCACTTCCGGTTCAAAATGGCGGCGCCCAGGCTCACTTCCGGTTCAAAATGGCGGCGCTTAGGCTCATTTCCGGTTCAAAATGGTGGCGCCCAGGCTCACTTCCGGTTCAAAATGGCGGCACCCGGGCTCACTTCCGGTTCAAAATGGCGGCATCCAGGCTCACTTCCGGTTCAAAATGGCGGCGCCCAGGCTCACTTCCGGTTCAAAATGGCGGCGCCCAGGCTCACTTCCGGTTCAATATGGCGGCGCCCAGGCTCACTTCCGGTTCAAAATGGCAACTCCCAGGCTCACTTCCGGTTCAAAATGGCGGCCCCATGCTCACTTCCGGTTCACAATAAAGGCGCCCAGGCTCACTTCCGGTTCAAAATGGCGGCCCCCGGCTCACTTCCGGTTCAAAATGGAGGCACCCAGGCTCACTTCCGGTTCAAAATGGTGGCCCCCGGCTCACTTGCGGTACAAAATGGCGGCCTTCGGCTCACTTCCGGTTCAAAATGGCGGCGCCTGTGATCAGTTTTGGTTCAAAATGGCGGCGCCGGGTTAACTTCCGGTTCAAATTGGTGGCCCCCGGATCACTTCCGGTTCAAAATGGCGGCCTTCGGCTCACTTCCGGTTCAAAATGGGGGCGCCTGGGCTCAGTTTTTGTTCAAAATGGCGGCTCCCAGGCTCACTTCCGGTTCAAAATGGCGGCCCCCGGGCTCACTTCCGGTTCAAAATGGCGGCGCACAGGCTCACTTCCGGTTCAAAATGGCGGCGCCCAGGCTCACTTCCGGTTCAAAATGGCGGCCCTCAGCTCACTTCCGGTTCAAAATGGCGGCGCCCAGGCTCACTTCCGGTTCAAAATGGCGGCACTTGGCTCATTTCCGGTTCAAAATGGCGGCGCCCAGGCTCACTTCCGGTTCAAAATGGCGGCGCCCGGGCTCACTTCCGGTTCAAAATGGCGGCGCCCCGGCTCACTTCCGGTTCAAAATGGCGGCGCCCAGGCTCACTTCCGGTTCAAAATGGCGGCGCCCAGGCTCACTTCCGGTTCAAAATGGTGGCGCCCAGGCTCACTTCCGGTTCAAAATGGCGGCGCCCAGGCTCACTTCCGGTTCAAAATGGCGGCGCCCAGGCTCAATTCCGGTTCAAAATGGTGGCCCCCGGCTCACTTCCGGTTCAAAATGGCGGCGCCCGGGCTCACTTCCGGTTCAAAATGGCGGCGCCCAGGCTCACTTCCGGTTCAAAATGGCGGCCCCCGGCTTACTTCCGGTTCAAAATGGCGGCCCTCAGCTCACTTCCGGTTCAAAATGGGGGCCCCTGGGCTCAGTTTTGGTTCAAAATGGCGGCTCCCAGGCTCACTTCCGGTTCAAAATTGCGGCGCCCGGGCTCACTTCCGGTTCAAAATGGCGGCGCCCAGGCTCACTTCCGGTTCAAAATGGCGGCGCCCAGGCTCACTTCCGGTTCAAAATGGCGGCGCCCAGGCTCACTTCCGGTTCAAAATGTCGGCGCCCTGGCTCACTTCCGGTTTAAAATGGCGGCGCCCGGGCTCACTTCCGGTTCAAAATGGCGGCGCCCAGGCTCACTTCCGGTTCAAAATGGCCGCGCCCTGGCTCATTTCCGGTTCAAAATGGCGGCGCCCAGGCTCACTTCCGGTCCAAAATGGCGGCGCCCAGGCTCACTTCCGGTTCAAAATGGCAGCACCCGGGCTCACTTCCGGTTCAAAATGGCGGCGCCCAGGCTCACTTCCGGTTCAAAATGGCGGCGCCCAGGCTCACTTCCGGTTCAAAATGGCAGCGCCCAGGCTCACTTCCGGTTCAAAATGGCGGCCCCCGTCTCACTTCCGGTTCAAAATGGCGGCCTTCGGCTCACTTCCGGTCCAAAATGGCGGCGCCCAGGCTTACTTCCGGTTCAAAATGGCGGCGCCCGGGCTCACTTCCGGTTCAAAATGGCGGCGCCCAGGATCACTTCCGGTTCAAAATGGCGGCGCCCAGGCTCAATTCCGGTTCAGAATGGCGGCGCCCAGGCTCACTTCCGGTTCAAAATGGCGGCCCCCGTCTCACTTCCGGTTCAAAATGGCGGCGCCCGGGCTCACTTCCGGTTCAAAATGGCGGCGCCCAGGCTTACTTCCGGTTCAAAATGGCGGCCCTCAGCTCACTTCCGGTTCAAAATGGCGGCCCCCGGCTTACTTCCGGTTCAAAATGGCGGCCCTCAGCTCACTTCCGGTTCAAAATGGGGGCGCCTGGGCTCAGTTTTGGTTCAAAATGGCAGCTCCCAGGCTCACTTCCGGTTCAAAATGGCGGCGCCCAGGCTCACTTCCGGTTCAAAATGGCGGCGCCCGGGCTCACTTCCGGTTCAAAATGGCGGCGCCCAGGCTCACTTCCGGTTCAAAATGGCGGCGCCCAGGCTCGCTTCCGGTTCAAAATGGCGGCGCCCGGGCTCACTTTCGGTTCAAAATGGCGGCACTTGGCTCATTTCCGGTTCAAAACGGCGGCCCTCAGCTCACTTCCGGTTCAAAATGGCGGCGCCCGGGCTCACTTCCGGTTCAAAATGGCGGCGCCCAGGCTCACTTCCGGTTCAAAATGGCGGCGCCCAGGCTCACTTCCGGTTCAAAATGGCGGCCCCCGGCTTACTTCCGGTTCAAAATGGCGGCGCCCAGGCTCACTTCCGGTTCAAAATGGGGGCGCCTGGGCTCAGTTTTGGTTCAAAATGGCGGCTCCCAGGCTCACTTCCGGTTCAAAATGGCGGCACCCAGGCTCACTTCCGGTTCAAAATGGCGGCGCCTAGGATCACTTCCGGTTCAAAATGGCGGTCCCCGGGCTCAGTTCCGGTTCAAAATGGCGGCGCCCAGGCTCACTTCCGGTTCAGAATGGCGGCGCCCAGGCTCACTTTTGGTTCAAAATGGCGGCGCCCAGGCTCACTTCCGGTTCAAAATGGCGGCGCCCGGGCTCACTTCCGGTTCAAAATGGCGGCGCCCTGGCTCACTTCCGGTTCAAAATGGCGGCACCCGGGCTCACTTCCGGTTCAAAATGGCGGCGCCCAGGCTCACTTCCGGTTCAAAATGGCGGCGCCCGGGCTCACTTCCGGTTCAAAATGGCGGCGCCCAGGCTCACTTCCGGTTCAAAATGGCGGCTCCCCGGCTCACTTCCGGTTCAAAATGGCGGCTCCAAGTTTCATATCCGGTTCAAAATGTCGGCGCCCGGGCTCACTTCCGGTTCAAAATGGCGGCGCCCAGGCTCACTTCCGGTTCAAAATGGCGGCGCCCGGGCAAATTTCTGGTTCAAAATGGCGGCGCCCGGGCTCACTTCCGGTTCCAAATGGCGGCGCCCAGGCTCACTTCCGGTTCAAAATGGCGGCCCCAGGCTCACTTCCGGTTCAAAATGGCGGCGCCCAGGCTCACTTCCGGTTCAAAATGGCGGCGCCCAGGCTCACTTCCGGTTCAAAATGGCGGCGCCCGGGCTCACTTCCGGTTCAAAATGGCGGCGCCCCGGCTCACTTCCGGTTCAAAATGGCGGCGCCCAAGCTCACTTCCGGTTCAAAATGGCGGCTGCCAGGCTCACTTCCGGTTCAAAATGGCGGCGCCCAGGCTCACTTCCGGTTCAAAATGGCGGCGCCCATGCTCACTTCCGGTTCAAAATGGCGGCCCCAGGCTCACTTCCGGTTCAAAATGGCGGCGCCCAGGCTCACTTCAGGTTCAAAATGGCGGCGCCCGGGCTCACTTTCGGTTCAAAATGGCGGCACTTGGCTCATTTTCGGTTCAAAATGGCGGCCCTCAGCTCACTTCCGGTTCAAAATGGCGGTGCCCAGGCTCACTTCCGGTTCAAAATGGTGGCCCCGGGCTCACTTCCGGTTCAAAATGGCGGCGCCCAGGCTCACTTCCGGTTCAAAATGGCGGCGCCTGGGCTCAGTTTTGGTTCAAAATGGCGGCGCCCTGGCTCACTTCCGGTTCGAAATGGGGACGCCTGGGCTCAGTTTTTGTTCAAAATGGCGGCTCTCAGGCTCACTTCCGGTTCAAAATGGCGGCGCCCAGGCTCACTTCCGGTTTAAAATGGCGGCGCCCAGGCTCACTTCCGGTTCAAAATGGCGGCGCCCAGGCTCACTTCCGGTGCAGAATGGCGGCGCCCAGGCTCACTTCCGGTTCAAAATGGCGGCGCCCAGGCTCACTTCCGGTTCAAAATGGCGGCGCCCAGGCTCACTTCCGGTTTAAAATGGCGGCGCCCAGGCTCACTTCCGGTTCAAAATGGCTGCCCCCAGCTCACTTCCGGTTCAGAATGAGGGCGCTTGGGCTCACTTCCGGTTGAAAATGGCGGCGCTCAGGCTCACTTCCGGTTCAAAATGGCGGCGCCCTGGTTCACTTCCGGTTCAATCTGCGGCTCCCCGGCTCACTTCCGGTTCAAAATGGCGGCCCCCGGCTCACTTCCGGTTCAAAATGGCGGCGCCGGAGCTCACTTCCGGTTCAAAATGGCGGCGCCCAGGCTCACTTCCGGTTCAAAATGGCGGCGCCCAGGCTCACTTCCGGTTCAAAATGGCGGCGCCCAGGCTCACTTCCGGTTCAAAATGGCGGCGCTTAGGCTCATTTCCGGTTCAAAATGGCGGCACCCAGGCTCACTTCCGGTTCAAAATGGCGGCGCCCGGGCTCACTTCCGGTTCAAAATGGCGGCGCCCATACTCACTTCCGGTTCAAAATGGCGGCGCCCAGGCTCACTTCCGGTTCAAAATGGCGGCGCCCAGGCTCACTTCCGGTTCAAAATGGCGGCGCCCAGGCTCACTTCCGGTTCAAAATGGCAACTCCCAGGCTCACTTTCGGTTCAAAATGGCGGCCCCATGCTCACTTCCGGTTCACAATTAAGGCGCCCAGGCTCACTTCCGGTTCAAAATGGCGGCCCCCGGGATCACTTCCGGTTCAAAATGGCGGCGCCCAGGCTCACTTCCGGTTCAAAATGGTGGCCCCCAACTCACTTCCGGTTCAAAATGGCCGCTTTCGGCTCACTTCCTGTTCAAAATGGCGGCGCCTGTGATCAGCTTTGGTTCAAAATGGCGGCGCCCGGCTCACTTCCGGTTCAAAATGGTGGCCCCCGGATCACTTCCGGTTCAAAATGGCGGCCTTCGGCTCACTTCCGGTTCAAAATGGGGGCGCCTGGGCTCAGTTTTTGTTCAAAATGGCGGCTCCCAGGCTCACTTCCGGTTCAAAATGGCGGCCCCCGGGCTCACTTCCGGTTCAAAATGGCGGCGCCCAAGCTCACTTCCGGTTCAAAATGGCGGCTCCCAGGCTCACTTCCGGTTCAAAATGGCGGCGCCTGGGCTCACTTCCGGTTCAAAATGGCGGCGCCCAGGCTCACTTCCGGTTCAAAATGGCGGCACTTGGCTCATTTCCGGTTCAAAATGGCGGCCCTCAGCTCACTTCCGGTTCAAAATGGCAGCGCCCGGGCTCACTTCCGGTTCAAAATGGCGGCTCGTCGGCTCATTTCCGGTTTAAAATGGCGGCGCCCGGGTTCACTTCCGGTTCAAAATGGCGGCGCCCGGGCTCACTTCCGGTTCAAAATGGCGGCGCCCTGGCTCACTTCCGGTTCAAAATGGCGGCGCCCAGGCTCACTTCCGGTTCAAAATGGCGGCGCCCGGGCTCACTTTCGGTTCAAAATGGTGGCGCCCAGGCTCACTTCCGGTTCAAAATGGCGGCGCCCAGGCTCACTTCCGGTTCAAAATGGCGGCGCCCAGGCTCAATTCCGGTTCAAAATGGTGTCCCTCAGCTCACTTCCGGTTCAAAATGGCGGCGCCTGGGCTCAGTTTTGGTTCAAAATGGAGGCGCCCTGGCTCACTTCCGGTTCGAAATGGGGACGCCTGGGCTCAGTTTTTGTTCAAAATGGCGGCTCCCAGGCTCACTTCCGGTTCAAAATGTCGGCGCCCAGGCTCACTTCCGGTTCCAAATGGCGGCGCCTAGGCTCACTTCCGGTTCAAAATGGCGGCGCCCAGGCTCACTTCCGGTGCAGAATGGCGGCGCCCAGGCTCACTTCCGGTTCAAAATGGCGGCCCCCGTCTCACTTCCGGTTCAAAATGGCGGCGCCCAGGCTTACTTCCGGTTTAAAATGGCGGCGCCCAGGCTCACTTCCGGTTCAAAATGGCGGCGCCCAGGCTCACTTCCGGTTCAAAATGGCTGCCCCCAGCTCACTTCCGGTTCAGAATGAGGGCGCCCAGGCTCACTTCCGGTTGAAAATGGCGGCGCTCAGGCTCACTTCCGGTTCAAAATGGCGGCCCCCTGGTTCACTTCCGGCTCAATCTGCGGCTCCCCGGCTCACTTCCGGTTCAAAATGGCGGCCCCCGGCTCACTTCCGGTTCAAAATGGCGGCGCCGGAGCTCACTTCCGGTTCAAAATGGCGGCGCCCAGGCTCACTTCCGGTTCAAAATGGCGGCGCCCAGGCTCACTTCCGGTTCAAAATGGCGGCGCCCAGGCTCACTTCCGGTTCAAAATGGTGGCGCTTAGGCTCATTTCCGGTTCAAAATGGTGGCGCCCAGGCTCACTTCCGGTTCAAAATGGCGGCGCCCGGGCTCACTTCCGGTTCAAAATGGCGGCACCCAGGCTCACTTCCGGTTCAAAATGGCGGCGCCCAGGCTCACTTCCGGTTCAAAATGGCGGCGCCCAGGCTCACTTCCGGTTCAATATGGCGGCGCCCAGGCTCACTTCCGGTTCAAAATGGCAACTCCCAGGCTCACTTCCGGTTCAAAATGGCGGCCCCATGCTCACTTCCTGTTCACAATTAAGGCGCCCAGGCTCACTTCCGGTTCAAAATGGCGGCCCCCGGCTCACTTCCTGTTCAAAATGGAGGCGCCCAGGCTCACTTCCGGTTCAAAATGGTGGCCCCCGGCTCACTTGCGGTACAAAATGGCGGCCTTCGGCTCACTTCCGGTTCAAAATGGCGGCGCCTGTGATCAGTTTTGGTTCAAAATGGGGGCGCCCGGCTCACTTCCGGTTCAAATTGGTGGCCCCCGGATCACTTCCGGTTCAAAATGGCGGCCTTCGGCTCACTTCCGGTTCAAAATGGGGGCGCCTGGGCTCAGTTTTTGTTCAAAATGGCGGCTCCCAGGCTCACTTCCGGTTCAAAATGGCGGCGCCCAAGATCACTTCCGGTTCAAAATGGCGGCGCCCAGGCTCACTTCCGGTTCAAAATGGCGGCGCCCAGGCTCACTTCTGGTTCAAAATGGCGGCACTTGGCTCATTTCCGGTTCAAAATGTTGGCGCCCAGGCTCACTTCCGGTTCAAAAAGGAGGCGCCCGGGCTCACTTCCGGTTCAAAATGGCGGCGCCCCGGCTCACTTCCGGTTCAAAATGGCTGCGCCCAGGCTCACTTCCGGTTCAAAATGGCGGCGCCCGGGCTCACTTCCGGTTCAAAATGGTGGCGCCCAGGCTCACTTCCGGTTCAAAATGGCGGCGCCCAGGCTCACTTCCGGTTCAAAATGGCGGCGCCCAGGCTCAATTCCGGTTCAAAATGGTGGCCCCCGGCTCACTTCCGGTTCAAAATGGCGGCGCCCGGGCTCACTTCCGTTCAAAATGGCGGCGCCCAGGCTCACTTCCGGTTCAAAATGGCGGCCCCCGGCTTACTTCCGGTTCAAAATGGCGGCTTTCAGCTCACTTCTGGTTCAAAATGGGGGCCCCTGGGCTCAGTTTTGGTTCAAAATGGCGGCTCCCAGGCTCACTTCCGGTTCAAAATGGCGGCGCCCGGGCTCACTTCCGGTTCAAAATGGCGGCGCCCAGGCTCACTTCCGGTTCAAAATGGCGGCGCCCAGGCTCACTTCCGGTTCAAAATGGCGGCGCCCAGGCTCACTTCCGGTTCAAAATGTCGGAGCCCTGGCTCACTTCCGGTTCAAAATGGCGGCGCCCGGGCTCACTTCCGGTTCAAAATGGCGGCGCCCAGGCTCACTTCCGGTTCAAAATGGCGGCGCCCAGGCTCACTTCCGGTTCAAAATGGCGGCGCCCAGGCTCACTTCCGGTTCAAAATGGCGGCGCTTAGGCTCATTTCCGGTTCAAAATGGCGGCACCCAGGCTCACTTCCGGTTCAAAATGGCGGCGCCCGGGCTCACTTCCGGTTCAAAATGGCGGCGCCCATACTCACTTCCGGTTCAAAATGGCGGCGCCCAGGCTCACTTCCGGTTCAAAATGGCGGCGCCCAGGCTCACTTCCGGTTCAAAATGGCGGCGCCCAGGCTCACTTCCGGTTCAAAATGGCAACTCCCAGGCTCACTTCCGGTTCAAAATGGCGGCCCCTTGCTCACTTCCGGTTCACAATTAAGGCGCCCAGGCTCACTTCCGGTTCAAAATGGCGGCCCCCGGGATCACTTCCGGTTCAAAATGGCGGCGCCCAGGCTCACTTCCGGTTCAAAATCGTGGCCCCCGGCTCACTTGCGGTTCAAAATGGCGGCCTTTGGCTCACTTCCTGTTCAAAATGGCGGCGCCTGTGATCAGTTTTGGTTCAAAATGGCGGCGCCCGGCTCACTTCCGGTTCAAAATGGCGGCCCCCGGATCACTTCCGGTTCAAAATGGCGGCTCCCAGGCTCACTTCCGGTTCAAAATGGCGGCGCCCGGGCTCACTTCCGGTTCAAAATGGCGGCGCCCAGGCTCACTTCCGGTTCCAAATGGCGGCACTTGGCTCATTTCCGGTTCAAAATGGCGGCCCTCAGCTCACTTCCGGTTCAAAATGGCAGCTCCCAGGCTCACTTCCGGTTCAAAATGGCTGCTCGTCGGCTCATTTCCGGTTCAAAATGGCGGCGCCCAGGCTCACTTCCGGTTCAAAATGGCGGCGCCCGGGCTCACTTCCGGTTCAAAATGGCGGCGCCCCGGCTCACTTCCGGTTCAAAATGGCGGCGCCCAGGCTCACTTCCGGTTCAAAATGGCGGCGCCCGGGCTCACTTTCGGTTCAGAATGGTGGCGCCCAGGCTCACTTCCGGTTCAAAATGGCGGCGCCCAGGCTCACTTCCGGTTCAAAATGGCGGCGCCCAGGCTCAATTCCGGTTCAAAATGGTGGCCCCCGGCTCACTTCCGGTTCAAAATTGCGGCGACCAGGCTCACTTCCGGTTCAAAATGGCGGCGCCCAGGCTCACTTGCGGTTCAAAATGGCGGCCCCCGGCTTACTTCCGGTTCTAAATGGCGGCCCTCAGCTCACTTCCGGTTCAAAATGGGGGCGCCCAGGCTCAGTTTTAGTTCAAAATGGCGGCTCCCAGGCTCACTTCCGGTTCAAAATGGCGGCGCCCTGGCTCACTTCCGGTTCAAAATGGCGGCGTCCAGGCTCACTTCCGGTTCAAAATGGCGGCGCCCAGGCTCACTTCCGGTTCAAAATGGTGGCGCCCAGGCTCACTTCCGGTTCAGAGTGGCGGCGCTCAGGCTCACTTCCGGTTCAAAATGGCGGCGCCCGTCTCACTTCCGGTTCAAAATGGCGGCGACCGGGCTCACTTCCGGTTCAAAATGGCGGCGACCGGGCTCACTTCCGGTTCAAAATGGCGGCGCCCAGGCTCACTTCCGGTTCAAAATGGCGGCGCCCGGCTTACTTCCGGTTCAAAATGGCGGCCCTCAGCTCACTTCCGGTTCAAAATGGGGGCGCCCGGGCTCAGTTTTTGTTCAAAATGGCGGCGCCCTGCTCACTTCCGGTTCAAAATGGCGGCGCCCAGGCTCACTTCCGGTTCAAAATGGCGGCGCCCGGGCTCACTTCCGGTTCAAAATGGCGGCGCCCAGGCTCACTTCCGGTTCAAAATGGCGGCGCCCAGGCTCACTTCCGGTTCAAAATGGCGGCGCCCGGGCTCATATTTGGTTCAAAATGGCGGCGCCCAGGCTCACTTCCGGTTCAAAATGGCGGCGCCCAGGCTCACTTCCGGTTCAAAATGGCGGCGCCCAGGCTCACTTCCGGTTCAAAATGGCGGCGCATTGGCTCACTTCCGGTTCAAAATGGGGGCGCCCGGGCTCAGTTTTGGTTCAAAATGGCGGCGCCCTGCTCACTTCCGGTTCAAAATGGCGGCGCCCTGGCTCACTTCCGGTTCAAAATGGCGGCGCCCGGGCTCACTTCCGGTTCAAAATGGCGCTGCCCAGGCTCACTTCCGGTTCAAAATGGCGGCGCCCAGGCTCAGTTCCGGTTCAAAATGGCGGCGCCCGGGCTCACTTTCGGTTCAAAATGGCGGCACTTGGCTTAGTTCCGGTTCAAAATGGCGGCCCTCAGCTCACTTCCGGTTCAAAATGGCGGTGCCCAGGCTCACTTCCGGTTCAAAATGGTGGCCCCGGGCTCACTTCCGGTTCAAAATGGCGGCGCCCAGGCTCACTTCCGGTTCAAAATGGCGGCGCCCAGGCTCACTTCCGGTTCAAAATGGCGGCCCCAGGCTTACTTCCGGTT
Organism: Periparus ater; assembly: GCA_032357785.1. NCBI lineage: Eukaryota > Metazoa > Chordata > Aves > Passeriformes > Paridae > Periparus > Periparus ater. The sequence goes on along the minus strand of CM063632.1, from coordinate 3,588,299 downwards.
CAAAATGGTGGCCCTCAGCTCACTTCCGGTTCAAAATGGCGGCGCCTGGGCTCAGTTTTGGTTCAAAATGGAGGCGCCCTGGCTCACTTCCGGTTCGAAATGGGGACGCCTGGGCTCAGTTTTTGTTCAAAATGGCGGCTCCCAGGCTCACTTCCGGTTCAAAATGGCGGCGCCCAGGCTCACTTCCGGTTCCAAATGGCGGCGCCCAGGCTCACTTCCGGTTCAAAATGGCGGCGCCCAGGCTCACTTCCGGTGCAGAATGGCGGCGCCCAGGCTCACTTCCGGTTCAAAATGGCGGCCCCCGTCTCACTTCCGGTTCAAAATGGCGGCGCCCAGGCTTACTTCCGGTTTAAAATGGCGGCGCCCAGGCTCACTTCCGGTTCAAAATGGCGGCGCCCAGGCTCACTTCCGGTTCAAAATGGCTGCCCCCAGCTCACTTCCGGTTCAGAATGAGGGCGCCTGGGCTCACTTCCGGTTCAAAATGGCGGCGCTCAGGCTCACTTCCGGTTCAAAATGGCGGCCCCCTGGTTCACTTCCGGTTCAATCTGCGGCTCCCCGGCTCACTTCCGGTTCAAAATGGCGGCCCCCGGCTCACTTCCGGTTCAAAATGGCGGCGCCGGAGCTCACTTCCGGTTCAAAATGGCGGCGCCCAGGCTCACTTCCGGTTCAAAATGGCGGCGCCCAGGCTCACTTCCGGTTCAAAATGGCGGCGCCCAGGCTCACTTCCGGTTCAAAATGGCGGCGCTTAGGCTCATTTCCGGTTCAAAATGGCAACTCCCAGGCTCACTTCCGGTTCAAAATGGCGGCGCCCAGGCTCACTTCCTGTTCACAATTAAGGCGCCCAGGCTCACTTCCGGTTCAAAATGGCGGCCCCCGGCTCACTTCCTGTTCAAAATGGAGGCGCCCAGGCTCACTTCCGGTTCAAAATGGTGGCCCCCGGCTCACTTGCGGTACAAAATGGCGGCCTTCGGCTCACTTCCGGTTCAAAATGGCGGCGCCTGTGATCAGTTTTGGTTCAAAATGGCGGCGCCCGGCTCACTTCCGGTTCAAATTGGTGGCCCCCGGATCACTTCCGGTTCAAAATGGCGGCCTTCGGCTCACTTCCGGTTCAAAATGGGGGCGCCTGGGCTCAGTTTTTGTTCAAAATGGCGGCTCCCAGGCTCACTTCCGGTTCAAAATGGCGGCCCCCGGCTCACTTCCGGTTCAAAATGGCGGCGCCCAGGCTCACTCCCGGTTCAAAATGGCGGCGCCCAGGCTCACTTCCGGTTCAAAATGGCGGCACTTGGCTCATTTCCGGTTCAAAATGTTGGCGCCCAGGCTCACTTCCGGTTCAAAATGGCGGCGCCCGGGCTCACTTCCGGTTCAAAATGGCGGCGCCCCGGCTCACTTCCGGTTCAAAATGGCTGCGCCCAGGCTCACTTCCGGTTCAAAATGGCGGCGCCCGGGCTCACTTCCGGTTCAAAATGGTGGCGCCCGGGCTCACTTCCGGTTCAAAATGGCGGCGCCCAGGCTCACTTCCGGTTCAAAATGGCGGCGCCCAGGCTCAATTCCGGTTCAAAATGGTG
>CM063632.1:3542645-3586234 GCA_032357785.1 Periparus ater | reverse complement strand
CTGGGCGCCGCCATTTTGAACCGGAAGTGAGCCCGGGAGCCGCCATTTTGAACCGGAAGTGAGCCTGGGCGCCGCCATTTTGAACCGGAAGTGAGCCTGGGCGCCGCCATTTTGAACCGGAAGTGAGCCTGGGCGCCGACATTTTGAACCGGAAGTGAGCCGGGGCGCCGCCATTTTGAACCGGAAGTGAGCCTGGGCGCCGCCATGTTGAACCGGAAGTGAGCCTGGGCGCCGCCATTTTGAACCGGAAGTGAGCGGGGCGCCGCCATTTTGAACCGGAAGTGAGCCTGGGGCCGCCATTTTGAACCGGAAGTGAGCGGGGGGCCGCCATTTTGAACCGGAAGTGAGCCTGGGCGCCGCCATTTTGAACCGGAAGTGAGCCTGGGCGCCGCCATTTTGAACCGGAAGTGAGCCTGGGCGCCGCCATTTTGAACCGGAAGTGAGCCTGGGCGCCGCCATTTTGAACCGGAAGTGAGCCTGGGCGCCGCCATTTTGAACCGGAAGTGAGCCTTGGCGCCGCCATTTTGAACCGGAAGTGAGCCTGGGCGCCGCCATTTTGAACCGGAAGTGATCCTGGGCGCCGCCATTTTGAATCGGAAGTGAGCCTGGGCGCCGCCATTTTGAACCGGAAGTGAGCCTGGGCGCCGCCATTTTGAACCGGAAGTGAGCCCGGGCGCCGCCATTTTGAACCGGAAGTGAGCCTGGGCGCCGCCATTTTGAACCGGAAGTGAGACGGGGAGCCGCCATTTTGAACCGGAAGTGAGCCAGGGCGCCGCCATTTTGAACCGGAAGTGAGCCTGGGCAGCGCCATTTTGAACCGGAAGTGAGCCTGGGCAGCGCCATTTTGAACCGGAAGTGAGCCTGGGCGCCGCCATTTTGAACCGGAAGTGAGTCCGGGCGCCGCCATTTTGAACCGGAAGTGAGCCTGGGCGCCGCCATTTTGAACCGGAAGTGAGCCCGGGCGCCGCCATTTTGAACCGGAAGTGAGCCTGGGCGCCGCCATTTTGAACCGGAAGTGAGCCTGGGCGCCGCCATTTTGAACCGGAAGTGAGTCCGGGCGCCGCCATTTTGAACCGGAAGTGAGCACGGGCGCCGCCATTTTGAACCGGAAGTGAGCCTGGGCGCCGCCATTTTGAACCGGAAGTGAGCCTGGGCGGCGCCATTTTGAACCGGAAGTGAGCCTGGGCGCCGCCATTTGGAACAGGAAGTGAGCCTGGGCGCCGCCATTTTGAACCGGAAGTGAGCCTGGGCGCCGCCATTTTGAACCGGAAGTGAGCCTGGGCGCCGCCATTTTGAACCGGAAGTGAGCCTGGGCGCCGCCATTTTGAACCGGAAGTGAGCCTGGGCGCTGCCATTTTGAACCGGAAGTGAGCCGGGGAGCCGCCATTTTGAACCGGAAGTGAGCCAGGGCGCCGCCATTTTGAACCGGAAGTGAGCCTGGGCGCCGCCATTTTGAACCGGAAGTGAGTCTGTGCGCCGTTATTTTGAACCGGAAGTGAGCCTGGGCGCCGTTATTTTCAACCGGAAGTGAGCCTGGGCGCCGCCATTTTGAACCGGAAGTTAGCACGGGCGCTGCCATTTTGAACCGGAAGTGAGCCGGGCGCCGCCATTTTGAACCGGAAGTGAGCCAAGGGCCGCAATTTTGAACCGGAAGTGAGCCCGGGCGCCGCCATTTTGAACCGGAAGTGAGCCTGGGCGCCGCCATTTTGAACCGGAAGTGAGCACGGGCGCCGCCATTTGGAACCGGAAGTGAGCCTTGGCGCCGCCATTTTGAACCGGAAGTGAGCCTGGGCGCCGCCATTTTGAACCGGAAGTGAGCCTGGGCGCCGCCATTTTGAACCGGAAGTGAGCCCGGGAGCCGCCATTTTGAACCGGAAGTGAGACGGGGAGCCGCCATTTTGAACCGGAAGTGAGCCTGGGCGCCGCCATTTTGAACCGGAAGTGAGCCTGGGCGCCGCCATTTTGAACCGGAAGTGAGCCTGGGCGCCGCCATTTTGAACCGGAAGTGAGCACGGGCGCCGCCATTTTGAACCGGAAGTGAGCCTGGGCGCCGCCATTTTGAACCGGAAGTGAGCCCGAGAGCCGCCATTTTGAACCAGAAGTGAGCCTGGGCGCCGCCATGTTGAACCGGAAGTGAGTCTGGGCGCCGCCATTTTGAACCGGAAGTGAGCTTGGGCGCCGCCATTTTGAACCGGAAGTGAGCCTGGGGCCGCCATTTTGAACCGGAAGTGAGCGGGTGGCCGCCATTTTGAACCGGAAGTGAGCCTGGGCGCCGCCATTTTGAACCGGAAGTGAGCCTGGGCGCCGCCATTTTGAACCGGAAGTGAGCCTGGGCGCCGCCATTTTGAACCGGAAGTGAGCCTGGGCGCCGCCATTTTGAACCGGAAGTGAGCACGGGCGCCGCCATTTTGAACCGGAAGTGAGCCTGGGCGCCGCCATTTTGAACCGGAAGTGAGCCCGAGAGCCGCCATTTTGAACCAGAAGTGAGCCTGGGCGCCGCCATGTTGAACCGGAAGTGAGTCTGGGCGCCGCCATTTTGAACCGGAAGTGAGCTTGGGCGCCGCCATTTTGAACCGGAAGTGAGCCTGGGGCCGCCATTTTGAACCGGAAGTGAGCGGGTGGCCGCCATTTTGAACCGGAAGTGAGCCTGGGCGCCGCCATTTTGAACCGGAAGTGAGCCTGGGCGCCGCCATTTTGAACCGGAAGTGAGCCTGGGCGCCGCCATTTTGAACCGGAAGTGAGCCTGGGCGCCGCCATTTTGAACCGGAAGTGAGCCTGGGCGCCGCCATTTTGAACCGCAAGTGAGCCTGGGCGCCGCCATTTTGAACCGGAAGTGAGACGGGGAGCCGCCATTTTGAACCGGAAGTGAGACGGGGAGCCGCCATTTTGAACCGGAAGTGAGCCAGGGCGCCGCCATTTTGAACCGGAAGTGACCCGGGAACCGCCATTTTGAACCGGAAGTGACCCGGGACCAGCCATTTTGAACCGGAAGTGAGCCTGGGCGCCGCCATTTTGAACCGGAAGTGAGCCAGGGCGCCGCCATTTTGAACCGGAAGTGAGCCTTGGCGCCGCCATTTGTAACCGGAAGTGAGCCTGGGCGCCGCCATTTTGAACCGGAAGTGAGCCTTGGCGCCGCCATTTTGAACCGGAAGTGAGCACGGGCGCCGCCATTTTGAACCGGAAGTGAGCCTGGGCGCCGCCATTTTGAACCGGAAGCGAGCCAGGGCGCCGCCATTTTGAACCGGAAGTGAGCCTGGGCGCCGCCATTTTGAACCAGAAGTGAGCCCGGGCGCCGCCATTTTGAACCGGAAGTGAGCCTGGGCGCCGCCATTTTGAACCGGAAGTGAGCCTGGGCGCCGCCATTTTGAACCGGAAGTGAGCACGGGCGCCGCCATTTTGAACCGGAAGTGAGCCTGGGCGCCGCCATTTTGAACCAGAAGTGAGCCTGGGCGCCGCCATTTTGAACCGGAAGTGAGCCTGGGCGCCGCCATTTTGAACCGGAAGTGAGCCTGGGCGCCGCCATTTTGAACCGGAAGTGAGCCTGGGCGCCGCCATTTTGAACCGGAAGTGAGCCTGGGCGCCGCCATTTTGAACCGGAAGTGAGCCGGGGCGCCGCCATTTTGAACCGGAAGTGAGCTTTGGCGCCGCCATTTTGAACCGGAAGTGAGCCTGGGCGCCGCCATTTTGAACCGGAAGTGATCCCGGGTGCCGCCATTTTGAACCGGAAGTGAGCACGGGCGCCGCCATTATGAACCGGAAGTGAGCACGGGCGCCGCCATTTTGAACCGGAAGTGAGCCTGGGCGCCGCCATTTTGAACCGGAAGTGAGCCTGGGCGCCGCCATTTTGAACCGGAAGTGAGCCTGGGCGCCGCCATTTTGAACCGGAAGTGAGCCTGGGCGCCGCCATTTTGAACCGAAGTGAGCCTGGGCGCCGCCATTCTGAACCGGAAGTGAGCCGGGGCGCCGCCATTTTGAACCGGAAGTGAGCCTGGGAGCCGCCATTTTGAACCGGAAGTGAGCCAGGGCGCCGCCATTTTGAACCGGAAGTGACCCGGGAACCGCCATTTTGAACTGGAAGTGACCCGTGACCAGTCATTTTGTACCGGAAGTGAGCATGGGCGCCGCCATTTGGAACCGGAAGTGAGCCTGGGCGCCGCCATTTTGAACCGGAAGTGAGCCTGGGCGCCGCCATTTTGAACCGGAAGTGAGCCAGGGCGCCGCCATTTTGAACCGGAAGTGAGACGGGGAGCCGCCATTTTGAACCGGAAGTGAGCCCGGGCGCCGCCATTTTGAACCGGAAGTGACCCGGGAACCGCCATTTTGAACCGGAAGTGACCCGGGACCAGCCATTTTGAACCGGAAGTGAGCCTGGGCGCCGCCATTTTGAACCGGAAGTGAGCCTGGGCGCCGCCATTTAGAACCGGAAGTGAGCCTTGGCGCCGCCATTTGGAACCGGAAGTGAGCACGGGCGCCGCCATTTTTGAACCGGAAGTGAGCCTTGGCGCCGCCATTTTGAACCGGAAGTGAGCACGGGCGCCGCCATTTTGAACCGGAAGTGAGCCTGGGCGCCGCCATTTTGAACCGGAAGTGAGCCTGGGCGCCGCCATTTTGAACCGGAAGTGAGCCTGGGCGCCGCCATTTTGAACCGGAAGTGAGTCCGGGCGCCGCCATTTTGAACCGGAAGTGAGCCTGGGCGCCGCCATTTTGAACCGGAAGTGAGCCTGGGCGCCGCCATTTTGAACCGGAAGTGAGCCCGGATGCCGCCATTTTGAACCGGAAGTGATCCTGGGAGCCGCCATTTTGAACCGGAAGTGAGCCTGGGCGCCGCCATTTTGAACCGGAAGTGAGCCTGGGCGCCGCCATTTTGAACCGGAAGTGAGCCTGGGCGCCGCCATTTTGAACCGGAAGTGAGCCTGGGCGCCGCCATTTTGAACCGGACGTGAGCCTGGGCGCCGCCATTTTGAACCGGAAGTGAGCCTGGGCGCCGCCATTTTGAACCGGAAGTGAGCCTGGGCGCCGCCATTTTGAACCGCAAGTGAGCCTGGGCGCCGCCATTTTGAACCGGAAGTGAGACGGGGAGCCGCCATTTTGAACCGGAAGTGAGCCTGGGCGCCGCCATTTTGAACCGGAAGTGAGCCGACGAGCCGCCATTTTGAACCGGAAGTGAGCCTTGGCGCCGCCATTTGGAACCGGAAGTGAGCCCGGGCGCCGACATTTTGAACCGGAAGTGAGCCTGGGCGCCGCCATTTTGAACCGGAAGTGAGCCTGGGCGCCGCCATTTGGAACCGGAAGTGAGCCTGGGCGCCGCCATTTTGAACCGGAAGTGAGCCTTGGCGCCGCCATTTTGAACCGGAAGTGAGCACGGGCGCCGCCATTTTGAACCGGAAGTGAGCCTGGGCGCCGCCATTTTGAACCGGAAGCGAGCCAGGGCGCCGCCATTTTGAACCGGAAGTGAGCCTGGGCGCCGCCATTTTGAACCAGAAGTGAGCCCGGGCGCCGCCATTTTGAACCGGAAGTGAGCATGGGCGCCGCCATTTTGAACCGGAAGTGAGCCTGGGCGCCGCCATTTTGAACCGGAAGTGAGCACGGGCGCCGCCATTTTGAACCGGAAGTGAGCCTGGGCGCCGCCATTTTGAACCAGAAGTGAGCCTGGGCGCCGCCATTTTGAACCGGAAGTGAGCCTGGGCGCCGCCATTTTGAACCGGAAGTGAGCCTGGGCGCCGCCATTTTGAACCGGAAGTGAGCCCGGGCGACGCCATTTTGAACCGGAAGTGAGCACGGGCGCCGCCATTTTGAACCGGAAGTGAGCCGGGGCGCCGCCATTTTGAACCGGAAGTGAGCTTTGGCGCCGCCATTTTGAACCGGAAGTGAGCCTGGGCGCCGCCATTTTGAACCGGAAGTGAGCCCGGGTGCCGCCATTTTGAACCGGAAGTGAGCCTGGGGGCCGCCATTATGAACCGGAAGTGAGCACGGGCGCCGCCATTTTGAACCGGAAGTGAGCCTGGGCGCCGCCATTTTGAACCGGAAGTGAGCCTAGGCGCCGCCATTTTGAACCGGAAGTGAGCCCGGGCGCCGCCATTTTGAACCGGAAGTGAGACTTGGAGCCGCCATTTTGAACCGGAACTGGGCCTGGGCGCCGCCATTTTGAACCGGAAGTGAGCCTGGGCGCCGCCATTTTGAACCGGAAGTGAGCCTGGGCGCCGCCATTTTGAACCGGAAGTGAGCCTTCGCGCCGCCATTTTGAACCCGAAGTGAGCACGGGCGCCGCCATTTTGAACCGGAAGTGAGCCGGGCGCCGCCATTTTGAACCGGAAGTGAGCCTGGGCGCCGCCATTTTGAACCGGAAGTGAGCCTGGGCGCCGCCAATTTGAACCGGAAGTGAGCCTGGGCGCCGCCATTTTGAACCGGAAGTGAGCCGGGGCGACGCCATTTTGAACCGGAAGAGAGCCTGGGCGCCGCCATTTTGAACCGGAAGTGAGCCTTGGCGCCGCCATTTTGAACCGGAAGTGAGCCTTGACGCCGCCATTTTGAACCGGAAGTGAGCCCGGGTGCCGCCATTTTGAACCGGAAGTGAGCCTGGGCGCCGCCATTTTGAACCGGAAGTGAGCCTGGGCGCCGCCATTTTGAACCGGAAGTGAGCACGGGCGCCGCCATTTTGAACCGGAAGTGAGCCTGGGCGCCGCCATTTTGAACCGGAAGTGAGCCTGGGCGCCGCCATTTTGAACCGGAAGTGAGCCTGGGCGCCGCCATTTTGAACCGGAAGTGAGGCTGGGCGCCGCCATTTTGAACCGGAAGTGAGCCTAGGCGCCGCCATTTTGAACCGGAAGTGATCCCGGGCGCCGCCATGTTGAACCGGAAGTGAGCCTTGGCCCCGCCATTTTGAACCGGAAGTGAGCCCGGGCGCCGCCATTTTGAACCGGAAGTGAGCCGGGGCGCCGCCATTTTGAACCGGAAGTGAGCCTGGGCGCCGCCATTTTGAACCGGAAGTGAGCATGGGCGCCGCCATTTTGAACCGGAAGTGAGCCTGGGCGCCGCCATTTTGAACCGGAAGTGAGCCTGGGCGCCGCCATTTTGAACCGGAAGTGAGCCTGGGCGCCGCCATTTTGAACCGGAAGTGAGCCTGGGCGCCGCCATTTTGAACCGGAAGTGAGCCTGGGCGCCGCCATTTTGAACCGGAAGTGAGCCTGGGCGCCGCCATTTTGAACCGGAAGTGAGCCTGGGCGCCGCCATTTTGAACCGGAAGTGAGCCCGCGCGCCGACATTTTGAACCGGAAGTGAGCCTGGGCGCCGCCATTTCGAACCGGAAGTGAGCCAGGGCGCCGCCATTTTGAACCGGAAGTGAGCCTGGGCGCCGCCATTTTGAACCGGAAGTGAGCCTGGGCGCCGCCATTTTGAACCGGAGGTGAGCCTGGGAGCCGCCATTTTGAACCGGAAGTGAGCCTAGGCGCGGCCATTTTGAACCGGAAGTGAGCCCGGGCGCCGCCATTTTGAACCGGAAGTGAGCCTTGGAGCCGCCATTTTGAACCGGAACTGGGCCTGGGCGCCGCCATTTTGAACCGGAAGTGAGCCTGGGCGCCGCCATTTTGAACCGGAAGTGAGCCTGGGCGCCGCCATTTTGAACCGGAAGTGAGCCTTCGCGCCGCCATTTTGAACTGGAAGTGAGCACGGGCGCCGCCATTTTGAACCGGAAGTGAGACTGGGCGCCGCCATTTTGAACCGGAAGTGAGCCTGGGCGCCGCCATTTTGAACCGGAAGTGAGCCTGGGCGCCGCCAATTTGAACCGGAAGTGAGCCTGGGAGCCGCCATTTTGAACCGGAAGTGAGCCTGGGCGCCGCCATTTTGAACCGGAAGTGAGCCTGGGCGCCGCCATTTTGAACCGGAAGTGAGCCTTGGAGCCGCCATTTTGAACCGGAAGTGAGCCTTGACGCCGCCATTTTGAACCGGAAGTGAGCCCGGGTGCCGCCATTTTGAACCGGAAGTGAGCCTGGGCGCCGCCATTTTGAACCGGAAGTGAGCCTGGGCGCCGCCATTTTGAACCGGAAGTGAGCCTGGGCGCCGCCATTTTGAACCGGAAGTGAGCCCGGGCGCCCCCATTTTTAACCGGAAGTGAGCCTGGGCGCCGCCATTTTGAACCGGAAGTGAGCCTGGGCGCCGCCATTTTGAACCGGAAGTGAGCCTGGGCGCCGCCATTTTGAACCGGAAGTGAGCCTGGGCGCCGCCATTTTGAACCGGAAGTGAGCCTTGGAGCCGCCATTTTGAACTGGAAGTGAGCAGGGGCGCCGCCATTTTGAACCGGAAGTGAGACTGGGCGCCGCCATTTTGAACCGGAAGTGAGCCTGGGCGCCGCCATTTTGAACCGGAAGTGAGCCTGGGCGCCGCCAATTTGAACCGGAAGTGAGCCTGGGAGCCGCCATTTTGAACCGGAAGTGAGCCTGGGCGCCGCCATTTTGAACCGGAAGTGAGCCTGGGCGCCGCCATTTTGAACCGGAAGTGAGCCTTGGCGCCGCCATTTTGAACCGGAAGTGAGCCTTGACGCCGCCATTTTGAACCGGAAGTGAGCCCGGGTGCCGCCATTTTGAACCGGAAGTGAGCCTGGGCGCCGCCATTTTGAACCGGAAGTGAGCCTGGGCGCCGCCATTTTGAACCGGAAGTGAGCCTGGGCGCCGCCATTTTGAACCGGAAGTGAGCCTGGGCGCCCCCATTTTTAACCGGAAGTGAGCCTGGGCGCCGCCATTTTGAACCGGAAGTGAGCCTGGGCGCCGCCATTTTGAACCGGAAGTGAGCCTGGGCGCCGCCATTTTGAACCGGAAGTGAGCCTGGGCGCCGTTATTTTGAACCGGAAGTGAGCCTCGGCGCCGCCATTTTGAACCGGAAGTGAGCCTGGGCGCCGCCATTTTGAACCGGAAGTGAGCCTGGGCGCGGCCATTTTGAACCGGAAGTGAGCCTGGGCGCCGCCATTTTGAACCGGAGGTGAGCCTGGGAGCCGCCATTTTGAACCGGAAGTGAGCCTAGGCGCGGCCATTTTGAACCGGAAGTGAGCCCGGGCGCCGCCATTTTGAACCGGAAGTGAGCCTTGGAGCCGCCATTTTGAACCGGAACTGGGCCTGGGCGCCGCCATTTTGAACCGGAAGTGAGCCTGGGCGCCGCCATTTTGAACCGGAAGTGAGCCTGGGCGCCGCCATTTTGAACCGGAAGTGAGCCTTCGCGCCGCCATTTTGAACTGGAAGTGAGCACGGGCGCCGCCATTTTGAACCGGAAGTGAGACTGGGCGCCGCCATTTTGAACCGGAAGTGAGCCTGGGCGCCGCCATTTTGAACCGGAAGTGAGCCTGGGCGCCGCCAATTTGAACCGGAAGTGAGCCTGGGAGCCGCCATTTTGAACCGGAAGTGAGCCTGGGCGCCGCCATTTTGAACCGGAAGTGAGCCTGGGCGCCGCCATTTTGAACCGGAAGTGAGCCTTGGAGCCGCCATTTTGAACCGGAAGTGAGCCTTGACGCCGCCATTTTGAACCGGAAGTGAGCCCGGGTGCCGCCATTTTGAACCGGAAGTGAGCCTGGGCGCCGCCATTTTGAACCGGAAGTGAGCCTGGGCGCCGCCATTTTGAACCGGAAGTGAGCCTGGGCGCCGCCATTTTGAACCGGAAGTGAGCCCGGGCGCCCCCATTTTTAACCGGAAGTGAGCCTGGGCGCCGCCATTTTGAACCGGAAGTGAGCCTGGGCGCCGCCATTTTGAACCGGAAGTGAGCCTGGGCGCCGCCATTTTGAACCGGAAGTGAGCCTGGGCGCCGCCATTTTGAACCGGAAGTGAGCCTTGGAGCCGCCATTTTGAACCGGAACTGGGCCTGGGCGCCGCCATTTTGAACCGGAAGTGAGCCTGGGCGCCGCCATTTTGAACCGGAAGTGAGCCTGGGCGCCGCCATTTTGAACCGGAAGTGAGCCTTCGCGCCGCCATTTTGAACTGGAAGTGAGCAGGGGCGCCGCCATTTTGAACCGGAAGTGAGACTGGGCGCCGCCATTTTGAACCGGAAGTGAGCCTGGGCGCCGCCATTTTGAACCGGAAGTGAGCCTGGGCGCCGCCAATTTGAACCGGAAGTGAGCCTGGGAGCCGCCATTTTGAACCGGAAGTGAGCCTGGGCGCCGCCATTTTGAACCGGAAGTGAGCCTGGGCGCCGCCATTTTGAACCGGAAGTGAGCCTTGGCGCCGCCATTTTGAACCGGAAGTGAGCCTTGACGCCGCCATTTTGAACCGGAAGTGAGCCCGGGTGCCGCCATTTTGAACCGGAAGTGAGCCTGGGCGCCGCCATTTTGAACCGGAAGTGAGCCTGGGCGCCGCCATTTTGAACCGGAAGTGAGCCTGGGCGCCGCCATTTTGAACCGGAAGTGAGCCTGGGCGCCCCCATTTTTAACCGGAAGTGAGCCTGGGCGCCGCCATTTTGAACCGGAAGTGAGCCTGGGCGCCGCCATTTTGAACCGGAAGTGAGCCTGGGCGCCGCCATTTTGAACCGGAAGTGAGCCTGGGCGCCGTTATTTTGAACCGGAAGTGAGCCTCGGCGCCGCCATTTTGAACCGGAAGTGAGCCTGGGCGCCGCCATTTTGAACCGGAAGTGAGCCTGGGCGCGGCCATTTTGAACCGGAAGTGGGCCTGGGCGCCGCCATTTTGAACCGGAAGTGAGCCTGGCCGCCGCCATTTTGAACCGGAAGTGAGCCTGGGCGCCGCCATTTTGGACCGGAAGTGAGCCTGGGCGCCGCCATTTTGAACCGGAAGTGAGCCTGGGCGCCGCCATTTTGAACCGGAAGTGAGCCTGGGCGCCGCCATTTTGAACCGGAAGTGAGCCCGCGCGCCGACATTTTGAACCGGAAGTGAGCCTGGGCGCCGCCATTTTGAACCGGAAGTGAGCCCGGGCGCCGCCATTTTGAACCGGAAGTGAGCCTGGGCGCCGCCATTTTGAACCGGAAGTGAGCCTGGGCGCCGCCATTTTGAACCGGAGGTGAGCCTGGGCGCCGCCATTTTGAACCGGAAGTGAGCCTAGGCGCGGCCATTTTGAACCGGAAGTGAGCCCGGGCGCCGCCATTTTGAACCGGAAGTGAGCCTTGGAGCCGCCATTTTGAACCGGAACTGGGCCTGGGCGCCGCCATTTTGAACCGGAAGTGAGCCTGGGCGCCGCCATTTTGAACCGGAAGTGAGCCTGGGCGGCGCCATTTTGAACCGGAAGTGAGCCTGGGCGCCGCCATTTTGAACCGGAAGTGAGCACGGGCGCCGCCATTTTGAACCGGAAGTGAGACTGGGCGCCGCCATTTTGAATCGGAAGTGAGCCTGGGCGCCGCCATTTTGAACCGGAAGTGAGCCTGGGCGCCGCCATTTTGAACCGGAAGTGAGCCTGGGCGCCGCCATTTTGAACCGGAAGTGAGCCTGGGCTCCGCCATTTTGAACCGGAAGTGAGCCTGGGCGCCGCCATTTTGAACCGGAAGTGAGCCTGGGCGCCGCCATTTTGAACCGGAAGTGAGCCCGGATGCCGCCATTTTGAACCGGAAGTGATCCTGGGAGCCGCCATTTTGAACCGGAAGTGAGCCTGGGCGCCGCCATTTTGAACCGGAAGTGAGCCTGGGCGCCGCCATTTTGAACCGGAAGTGAGCCTGGGCGCCGCCATTTTGAACCGGAAGTGAGCCTGGGCGCCGCCATTTTGAACCGGACGTGAGCCTGGGCGCCGCCATTTTGAACCGGAAGTGAGCCTGGGCGCCGCCATTTTGAACCGGAAGTGAGCCTGGGCGCCGCCATTTTGAACCGCAAGTGAGCCTGGGCGCCGCCATTTTGAACCGGAAGTGAGACGGGGAGCCGCCATTTTGAACCGGAAGTGAGCCTCGGCGCCGCCATTTTGAACCGGAAGTGACCCGGGAACCGCCATTTTGAACCGGAAGTGACCCGGGACCAGCCATTTTGAACCGGAAGTGAGCCTGGGCGCCGCCATTTTGAACCGGAAGTGAGCCTGGGCGCCGCCATTTTGAACCGGAAGTGAGCCTTGGCGCCGCCATTTGGAACCGGAAGTGAGCCTGGGCGCCGCCATTTTGAACCGGAAGTGAGCCTTGGCGCCGCCATTTTGAACCGGAAGTGAGCACGGGCGCCGCCATTTTGAACAGGAAGTGAGCCTGGGCGCCGCCATTTTGAACCGGAAGCGAGCCAGGGCGCCGCCATTTTGAACCGGAAGTGAGCCTGGGCGCCGCCATTTTGAACCAGAAGTGAGCCCGGGCGCCGCCATTTTGAACCGGAAGTGAGCCTGGGCGCCGCCATTTTGAACCGGAAGTGAGCCTGGGCGCCGCCATTTTGAACCGGAAGTGAGCACGGGCGCCGCCATTTTGAACCGGAAGTGAGCCTGGGCGCCGCCATTTTGAACCAGAAGTGAGCCTGGGCGCCGCCATTTTGAACCGGAAGTGAGCCTGGGCGCCGCCATTTTGAACCGGAAGTGAGCCTGGGCGCCGCCATTTTGAACCGGAAGTGAGCCCGGGCGACGCCATTTTGAACCGGAAGTGAGCACGGGCGCCGCCATTTTGAACCGGAAGTGAGCCGGGGCGCCGCCATTTTGAACCGGAAGTGAGCTTTGGCGCCGCCATTTTGAACCGGAAGTGAGCCTGGGCGCCGCCATTTTGAACCGGAAGTGAGCCCGGGTGCCGCCATTTTGAACCGGAAGTGAGCCTGGGGGCCGCCATTATGAACCGGAAGTGAGCACGGGCGCCGCCATTTTGAACCGGAAGTGAGCCTGGGCGCCGCCATTTTGAACCGGAAGTGAGCCTAGGCGCCGCCATTTTGAACCGGAAGTGAGCCCGGGCGCCGCCATTTTGAACCGGAAGTGAGCCTTGGAGCCGCCATTTTGAACCGGAACTGGGCCTGGGCGCCGCCATTTTGAACCGGAAGTGAGCCTTCGCGCCGCCATTTTGAACCGGAAGTGAGCCTGGGCGCCGCCATTTTGAACCGGAAGTGAGCCTTCGCGCCGCCATTTTGAACCGGAAGTGAGCACGGGCGCCGCCATTTTGAACCGGAAGTGAGCCGGGCGCCGCCATTTTGAACCGGAAGTGAGCCTGGGCGCCGCCATTTTGGACCGGAAGTGAGCCTGGGCGCCGCCAATTTGAACCGGAAGTGAGCCTGGGCGCCGCCATTTTGAACCGGAAGTGAGCCTGGGCGACGCCATTTTGAACCGGAAGTGAGCCTGGGCGCCGCCATTTTGAACCGGAAGTGAGCCTTGGCGCCGCCATTTTGAACCGGAAGTGAGCCTTGACGCCGCCATTTTGAACCGGAAGTGAGCCCGGGTGCCGCCATTTTGAACCGGAAGTGAGCCTGGGCGCCGCCATTTTGAACCGGAAGTGAGCCTGGGCGCCGCCATTTTGAACCGGAAGTGAGCACGGGCGCCGCCATTTTGAACCGGAAGTGAGCCTGGGCGCCGCCATTTTGAACCGGAAGTGAGCCAGGGCGCCGCCATTTTGAACCGGAAGTGAGCCTGGGCGCCGCCATTTTGAACCGGAAGTGAGGCTGGGCGCCGCCATTTTGAACCGGAAGTGAGCCTAGGCGCCGCCATTTTGAACCGGAAGTGATCCCGGGCGCCGCCATTTTGAACCGGAAGTGAGCCTTGGCCCCGCCATTTTGAACCGGAAGTGAGCCCGGGCGCCGCCATTTTGAACCGGAAGTGAGCCGGGGCGCCGCCATTTTGAACCGGAAGTGAGCCTGGGCGCCGCCATTTTGAACCGGAAGTGAGCATGGGCGCCGCCATTTTGAACCGGAAGTGAGCCTGGGCGCCGCCATTTTGAACCGGAAGTGAGCCTGGGCGCCGCCATTTTGAACCGGAAGTGAGCCTGGGCGCCGCCATTTTGAACCGGAAGTGAGCCTGGGCGCCGCCATTTTGAACCGGAAGTGAGCCTGGGCGCCGCCATTTTGAACCGGAAGTGAGCCTGGGCGCCGCCATTTTGAACCGGAAGTGAGCCTCGGCGCCGCCATTTTGAACCGGAAGTGAGCCCGCGCGCCGACATTTTGAACCGGAAGTGAGCCTGGGCGCCGCCATTTTGAACCGGAAGTGAGCCCGGGCGCCGCCATTTTGAACCGGAAGTGAGCCTGGGCGCCGCCATTTTGAACCGGAAGTGAGCCTGGGCGCCGCCATTTTGAACCGGAGGTGAGCCTGGGAGCCGCCATTTTGAACCGGAAGTGAGCCTAGGCGCGGCCATTTTGAACCGGAAGTGAGCCCGGGCGCCGCCATTTTGAACCGGAAGTGAGCCTTGGAGCCGCCATTTTGAACCGGAACTGGGCCTGGGCGCCGCCATTTTGAACCGGAAGTGAGCCTGGGCGCCGCCATTTTGAACCGGAAGTGAGCCTGGGCGCCGCCATTTTGAACCGGAAGTGAGCCTTCGCGCCGCCACTTTGAACTGGAAGTGAGCACGGGCGCCGCCATTTTGAACCGGAAGTGAGACTGGGCGCCGCCATTTTGAACCGGAAGTGAGCCTGGGCGCCGCCATTTTGAACCGGAAGTGAGCCTGGGCGCCGCCAATTTGAACCGGAAGTGAGCCTGGGCGCCGCCATTTTGAACCGGAAGTGAGCCTGGGCGCCGCCATTTTGAACCGGAAGTGAGCCTGGGCGCCGCCATTTTGAACCGGAAGTGAGCCTTGGCGCCGCCATTTTGAACCGGAAGTGAGCCTTGACGCCGCCATTTTGAACCGGAAGTGAGCCCGGGTGCCGCCATTTTGAACCGGAAGTGAGCCTGGGCGCCGCCATTTTGAACCGGAAGTGAGCCTGGGCGCCGCCATTTTGAACCGGAAGTGAGCCTGGGCGCCGCCATTTTGAACCGGAAGTGAGCCTGGGCGCCCCCATTTTGAACCGGAAGTGAGCCTGGGCGCCGCCATTTTGAACCGGAAGTGAGCCTGGGCGCCGCCATTTTGAACCGGAAGTGAGCCTTAGGGCCGCCATTTTGAACCGGAAGTGAGCCTGGGCGCCGCCATTTTGAACCGGAAGTGAGCCTCGGCGCCGCCATTTTGAACCGGAAGTGAGCCTGGGCGCCGCCATTTTGAACCGGAAGTGAGCCTGGGCGCGGCCATTTTGAACCGGAAGTGGGCCTGGGCGCCGCCATTTTGAACCGGAAGTGAGCCTGGCCGCCGCCATTTTGAACCGGAAGTCAGCCTGGGCGCCGCCATTTTGGACCGGAAGTGAGCCTGGGCGCCGCCATTTTGAACCGGAAGTGAGCCTGGGCGCCGCCATTTTGAACCGGAAGTGAGCATGGGCGCCGCCATTTTGAACCGGAAGTGAGCCTGGGCGCCGCCATTTTGAACCGGAAGTGAGCCTGGGCGCCGCCATTTTGAACCGGAAGTGAGCCTGGGCGCCGCCATTTTGAACCGGAAGTGAGCCTGGGCGCCGCCATTTTGAACCGGAAGTGAGCCTGGGCGCCGCCATTTTGAACCGGAAGTGAGCCTGGGCGCCGCCATTTTGAACCGGAAGTGAGCCTGGGCGCCGCCATTTTGAACCGGAAGTGAGCCCGCGCGCCGACATTTTGAACCGGAAGTGAGCCTGGGCGCCGCCATTTTGAACCGGAAGTGAGCCCGGGCGCCGCCATTTTGAACCGGAAGTGAGGCTGGGCGCCGCCATTTTGAACCGGAAGTGAGCCTGGGCGCCGCCATTTTGAACCGGAGGTGAGCCTGGGAGCCGCCATTTTGAACCGGAAGTGAGCCTAGGCGCGGCCATTTTGAACCGGAAGTGAGCCCGGGCGCCGCCATTTTGAACCGGAAGTGAGCCTTGGAGCCGCCATTTTGAACCGGAACTGGGCCTGGGCGCCGCCATTTTGAACCGGAAGTGAGCCGGGGCGCCGCCATTTTGAACCGTAAGTGAGCCTGGGCGCCGCCATTTTGAACCGGAAGTGAGCCTTCGCGCCGCCATTTTGAACCGGAAGTGAGCACGGGCGCCGCCATTTTGAACCGGAAGTGAGACTGGGCGCCGCCATTTTGAACCGGAAGTGAGCCTGGGCGCCGCCATTTTGAACCGGAAGTGAGCCTGGGCGCGGCCAATTTGAACCGGAAGTGAGCCTGGGAGCCGCCATTTTGAACCGGAAGTGAGCCTGGGCGCCGCCATTTTGAACCGGAAGTGAGCCTGGGCGCCGCCATTTTGAACCGGAAGTGAGCCTTGGCGCCGCCATTTTGAACCGGAAGTGAGCCTTGACGCCGCCATTTTGAACCGGAAGTGAGCCCGGGTGCCGCCATTTTGAACCGGAAGTGAGCCTGGGCGCCGCCATTTTGAACCGGAAGTGAGCCTGGGCGCCCCCATTTTTAACCGGAAGTGAGCCTGGGCGCCGCCATTTTGAACCGGAAGTGAGCCTGGGCGCCGCCATTTTGAACCGGAAGTGAGCACGGGCGCCGCCATTTTGAACCGGAAGTGAGCCTGGGCGCCGCCATTTTGAACCGGAAGTGAGCCTCGGCGCCGCCATTTTGAACCGGAAGTGAGCCTGGGCGCCGCCATTTTGAACCGGAAGTGAGCCTGGGCGCGGCCATTTTGAACCGGAAGTGGGCCTGGGCGCCGCCATTTTGAACCGGAAGTGAGCCTGGGCACCGCCATTTTGAACCGGAAGTCAGCCTGGGCGCCGCCCTTTTGGACCGGAAGTGAGCCCGGGCGCCGCCATTTTGAACCGGAAGTGAGCCTTGGCGCCGCCATTTGGAACCGGAAGTGAGCACGGGCGCCGCCATTTGGAACCGGAAGTGAGCCTGGGCGCCGCCATTTTGAACCGGAAGTGAGCACGGGCGCCGCCATTTTGAACCGGAAGTGAGCCTGGGCGCCGCCATTTTGAACCGGAAGTGAGCCTGGGCGCCGCCATTTTGAACCGGAAATGAGCCTGGGCGCCGCCATTTTGAACCGGAAGTGAGCCTGGGCGCCGCCATTTTGAACCGGAAGTGAGCCTGGGCGCCGCCATTTTGAACCGGAAGTGAGCCAGGGCGCCGCCATTTTGAACCGGAAGTTACCTGGGAACCGCAATTTTGAACCGGAAGAGAGCCTGGGCGCCGCCATTTTGAACCGGAAGTGAGACGGGGAGCCGCCATTTTGAACCGGAAGTGAGCCTGGACCCCGCCATTTTGAACCGGAAGTGACACGGGACCCGCAATTTTGAACCGGAAGTGAGCCTGGGCGCCGCCATTTTGAACCGGAAGTGAGCCTGGGCTCCGCCATTTTGAACCGGAAGTGAGCCAGGGCGCCGCCATTTTGAACAGGAAGTGAGCCAGGGCGCCGCCATTTTGAACCGGAAGTGAGCCTGGGCGCCGCCATTTTGAACCGGAAGTGAGCCTGGGCGCCGCCATTTTGAACCGGAAGTGAGCCTTGGCGCCGCCATTTTGAACCGGAAGTCAGCCTGGGCGCCGCCATTTTGAACCGGAAGTGAGCCTGGGCGCCGCCATTTTGAACCGGAAGTGAGCCTGGGCGCCGCCATTTTGAACCGGAAGTGAGCCTGGGCGCCGCCATTTTGAACCGGAAGTGAGACGGGGAGCCGCCATTTTGAACCGGAAGTGAGCCAGGGCGCCGCCATTTTGAACCGGAAGTGACCCGGGAACCGCCATTTTGAACCGGAAGTGACCCGGGACCAGCCATTTTGAACCGGAAGTGAGCCTGGGCGCCGCCATTTTGAACCGGAAGTGAGCCTGGGCGCCGCCATTTTGAACCGGAAGAGAGCCTTGGCGCCGCCATTTGGAACCGGAAGTGAGCCTGGGCGCCGCCATTTTGAACCGGAAGTGAGCCTTGGCGCCGCCATTTTGAACCGGAAGTGAGCCCGGGCGCCGCCATTTAGAACCAGAAAATTGTCCGGGCGCCGCCATTTTGAACCGGAAGTGAGCCTGGGCGCCGCCATTTTGAACCGGAAGTGAGCCTGGGCGCCGCCATTTTGAACCGGAAGTGAGCCTGGGCGCCGCCATTTTGAACCGGAAGTGAGCCTGGGCGCCGCCATTTTGAACCGGAAGTGAGCCCGGGCGCCGCCATTTTGAACCGGAAGTGAGCCTTCGCGCCGCCATTTTGAACCGGAAGTGAGCACGGGCGCCGCCATTTTGAACCGGAAGTGAGCCGGGCGCCGCCATTTTGGACCGGAAGTGAGCCTGGGCGCCGCTATTTTGAACCGGAAGTGAGCCTGGGCGCCGCCATTTTGAACCGGAAGTGACCCGGGACCCGCCATTTTGAACCGGAAGTGAGCCTGGGCGCCGCCATTTTGAACCGGAAGTGAGCCGACGAGCCGCCATTTTGAACCGGAAGTGAGCCTTGGCGCCGCCATTTGGAACCGGAAGTGAGCCCGGGCGCCGACATTTTGAACCGGAAGTGAGCCTGGGCGCCGCCATTTTGAACCGGAAGTGAGCCAGGGCGCCGCCATTTGGAACCGGAAGTGAGCCTGTACGCCGCAATTTTGAACCGGAAGTGAGCCAGGGCGCCGCCATTTTGAACCGGAAGTGAGCCTTGGAGCCGCCATTTTGAACCGGAAGTGGGCCTGGGCGCCGCCATTTTGAACCGGAAGTGAGCCTGGGCGCCGCCATTTTGAACCGGAAGTGAGCCTGGGCGCCGCCATTTAGAACCGGAAGTGAGCCTTGGCGCCGCCATTTTGAACCGGAAGTGAGCCTGGGCGCCGCCATTTTGAACCGGAAGTGAGCCGGGCGCCGCCATTTTGA
This sequence comes from Periparus ater, assembly GCA_032357785.1. Lineage (NCBI taxonomy): Eukaryota > Metazoa > Chordata > Aves > Passeriformes > Paridae > Periparus > Periparus ater. Next base: position 3,567,585 of record CM063632.1, on the reverse strand, counting down.
ACCGGAAGTGAGCCTGGGCGCCGCCATTTTGAACCGGAAGTGAGCCTGGGCGCCGCCATTTTGAACCGGAAGTGAGCCTGGGCGCCGCCATTTTGAACCGGAAGTGAGCCTGGGCGCCGCCATTTTGAACCGGAAGTGAGCCTGGGCGCCGCCATTTTGAACCGGAAGTGAGCCTTGGCGCCGCCATTTTGAACCGGAAGTGAGCCTTGGCGCCGCCATTTTGAACCGGAAGTGAGCCCGGGTGCCGCCATTTTGAACCGGAAGTGAGCCTGGGCGACGCCATTTTGAACCGGAAGTGAGCCTGGGCGCCGCCATTTTGAACCGGAAGTGAGCCTGGGAGACGCCATTTTGAACCGGAAGTGAGCCTGGGCGCCGCCATTTTGAACCGGAAGTGAGCCTGGGCGCCGCCATTTTGAACCGGAAGTGAGGCTGGGCGCCGCCATTTTGAACCGGAAGTGAGCCTGGGCGCCGCCATTTTGAACCGGAAGTGAGCCATGGCGCCGACATTTTGAACCGGAAGTGAGCCTGGGCGCCGCCATTTTGAACCGGAAGTGAGCGTGTGAGCCGCCATTTTGAACCGGAAGTGAGCCAGGGCGCCGCCATTTTGAACCGGAAGTGACCCGGGAACCGCCATTTTGAACCGGAAGTGACCCGGGACCAGCCATTTTGAACCGGAAGTGATCCTGGGCGCCGCCATTTTGAACCGGAAGTGAGCCTGGGCGCCGCCATTTTGAACCGGAAGTGAGCCTTGGCGCCGCCATTTGGAACCGGAAGTGAGCCTGGGCGCCGCCATTTTGAACCGGAAGTGAGCCTGGGCGCCGCCATTTTGAACCGGAAGTGAGCCCGGGCGCCGCCATTTTGAACCGGAAGTGAGCCCGGGCGCCGCCATTTTGAACCGGAAGTGACACGGGACCCGCAATTTTGAACCGGAAGTGAGCCTGGGCGCAGGCATTTTGAACCGGAAGTGAGCCTGGGCGCCGCCATTTTGAACCGGAAGTGGGCCTGGGCGCCGCCATTTTGAACAGGAAGTGAGCCAGGGCGCCGCCATTTTGAACCGGAAGTGAGCCTTCGCGCCGCCATTTTGAACCGGAAGTGAGCCTGGGCGCCGCCATTTTGAACCGGAAGTGAGCCTTGGCGCCGCCATTTTGAACCGGAAGTGAGCCTGGGCGCCGCCATTTTGAACCGGAAGTGAGCCTGGGCGCCGCCATTTTGAACCGGAAGTGAGCCTGGGCGGCGCCATTTTGAACCGGAAGTGAGCCTGGGCGCCGCCATTTTGAACCGGAAGTGAGACGGGGAGCCGCCATTTTGAACCGGAAGTGAGCCAGGGCGCCGCCATTTTGAACCGGAAGTGACCCGGGAACCGCCATTTTGAACCGGAAGTGACCCGGGACCAGCCATTTTGAACCGGAAGTGAGCCTGGGCGCCGCCATTTTGAACCGGAAGTGAGCCTGGGCGCCGCCATTTTGAACCGGAAGTGAGCCTTGGCGCCGCCATTTTGAACCGGAAGTGAGCCTGGGCGCCGCCATTTTGAACCGGAAGTGAGCCTTGGCGCCGCCATTTTGAACCGGAAGTGAGCCCGGGCGCCGCCATTTAGAACCAGAAAATTGTCCGGGCGCCGCCATTTTGAACCGGAAGTGAGCACGGGCGCCGCCATTTTGAACCGGAAGTGAGGCTGGGCGCCGCCATTTTGAACCGGAAGTGAGCCTGGGCGCCGCCATTTTGAACCGGAAGTGAGCCTGGGCGCCGACATTTTGAACCGGAAGTGAGCCTGGGCGCCGCCATTTTGAACCGGAAGTGAGCCGGGGAGCCGCCATTTTGAACCGGAAGTGAGCCAGGGCGCCGCCATTTTGAACCGGAAGTGACCCGGGAACCGCCATTTTGAACCGGAAGTGACCCGGGACCAGCCATTTTGAACCGGAAGTGATCCTGGGCGCCGCCATTTTGAACCGGAAGTGAGCCTGGGCGCCGCCATTTTGAACCGGAAGTGAGCCTTGGCGCCGCCATTTGGAACCGGAAGTGAGCCTGGGCGCCGCCATTTTGAACCGGAAGTGAGCCTGGGCGCCGCCATTTTGAACCGGAAGTGAGCCCGGGCGTCGCCATTTTGAACCGGAAGTGAGCCCGGGCGCCGCCATTTTGAACCGGAAGTGACACGGGACCCGCAATTTTGAACCGGAAGTGAGCCTGGGCGCAGCCATTTTGAACCGGAAGTGAGCCTGGGCGCCGCCATTTTGAACCGGAAGTGGGCCTGGGCGCCGCCATTTTGAACAGGAAGTGAGCCAGGGCGCCGCCATTTTGAACCGGAAGTGAGCCTTCGCGCCGCCATTTTGAACCGGAAGTGAGCCTGGGCGCCGCCATTTTGAACCGGAAGTGAGCCTTGGCGCCGCCATTTTGAACCGGAAGTGAGCCTGGGCGCCGCCATTTTGAACCGGAAGTGAGCCTGGGCGCCGCCATTTTGAACCGGAAGTGAGCCTGGGCGGCGCCATTTTGAACCGGAAGTGAGCCTGGGCGCCGCCATTTTGAACCGGAAGTGAGACGGGGAGCCGCCATTTTGAACCGGAAGTGAGCCAGGGCGCCGCCATTTTGAACCGGAAGTGACCCGGGAACCGCCATTTTGAACCGGAAGTGACCCGGGACCAGCCATTTTGAACCGGAAGTGAGCCTGGGCGCCGCCATTTTGAACCGGAAGTGAGCCTGGGCGCCGCCATTTTGAACCGGAAGTGAGCCTTGGCGCCGCCATTTTGAACCGGAAGTGAGCCTGGGCGCCGCCATTTTGAACCGGAAGTGAGCCTTGGCGCCGCCATTTTGAACCGGAAGTGAGCCCGGGCGCCGCCATTTAGAACCAGAAAATTGTCCGGGCGCCGCCATTTTGAACCGGAAGTGAGCACGGGCGCCGCCATTTTGAACCGGAAGTGAGCCTGGGCGCCGCCATTTTGAACCGGAAGTGAGCCTGGGCGCCGCCATTTTGAACCGGAAGTGAGCCTGGGCGCCGCCATTTTGAACCGGAAGTGAGCCCGGGCGCCGCCATTTTGAACCGGAAGTGAGCCTTCGCGCCGCCATTTTGAACTGGAAGTGAGCACGGGCGCCGCCATTTTGAACCGGAAGTGAGCCGGGCGCCGCCATTTTGGACCGGAAGTGAGCCTGGCCGCCGCCATTTTGAACCGGAAGTGAGCCTGGGCGCCGCCATTTTGAACCGGAAGTGACCCGGGACCCGCCATTTTGAACCGGAAGTGAGCCTGGGCGCCGCCATTTTGAACCGGAAGTGAGCCGACGAGCCGCCATTTTGAACCGGAAGTGAGCCTTGGCGCCGCCATTTGGAACCGGAAGTGAGCCCGGGCGCCGACATTTTGAACCGGAAGTGAGCCTGGGCGCCGCCATTTTGAACCGGAAGTGAGCCTGGGCGCCGCCATTTGGAACCGGAAGTGAGCCTGTACGCCGCAATTTTGAACCGGAAGTGAGCCAGGGCGCCGCCATTTTGAACCGGAAGTGAGCCTTGGAGCCGCCATTTTGAACCGGAAGTGGGCCTGGGCGCCGCCATTTTGAACCGGAAGTGAGCCTGGGCACCGCCATTTTGAACCGGAAGTGAGCCTGGGCGCCGCCATTTAGAACCGGAAGTGAGCCTTGGCGCCGCCATTTTGAACCGGAAGTGAGCACGGGCGCCGCCATTTTGAACCGGAAGTGAGCCGGGCGCCGCCATTTTGAACCGGAAGTGAGCCTGGGCGCCGCCATTTTGAACCGGAAGTGAGCCTGGGCGCCGCCATTTTGAACCGGATGTGAGCCTGGGCGCCGCCATTTTGAACCGGAAGTGAGCCTGGGCGCCGCCATTTTGAACCGGAAGTGAGCCTGGGCGCCGCCATTTTGAACCGGAAGTGAGCCTTGGCGCCGCCATTTTGAACCGGAAGTGAGCCTTGGCGCCGCCATTTTGAACCGGAAGTGAGCCCGGGTGCCGCCATTTTGAACCGGAAGTGAGCCTGGGCGACGCCATTTTGAACCGGAAGTGAGCCTGGGCGCCGCCATTTTGAACCGGAAGTGAGCCTGGGAGACGCCATTTTGAACCGGAAGTGAGCCTGGGCGCCGCCATTTTGAACCGGAAGTGAGCCTGGGCGCCGCCATTTTGAACCGGAAGTGAGGCTGGGCGCCGCCATTTTGAACCGGAAGTGAGCCTGGGCGCCGCCATTTTGAACCGGAAGTGAGCCTGGGCGCCGCCATTTTGAACCGGAAGTGAGCCTGGGCGCCGCCATTTTGAACCGGAAGTGAGCCGGGGAGCCGCCATTTTGAACCGGAAGTGAGCCAGGGCGCCGCCATTTTGAACCGGAAGTGACCCGGGAACCGCCATTTTGAACCGGAAGTGACCCGGGACCAGCCATTTTGAACCGGAAGTGATCCTGGGCGCCGCCATTTTGAACCGGAAGTGAGCCTGGGCGCCGCCATTTTGAACCGGAAGTGAGCCTTGGCGCCGTCATTTTGAACCGGAAGTAATCCTGGGCGCCGCCATTTTTAACCGGAAGTGAGCCGGGAGCCGCCATTTTGAACCGGAAGTGAGCCGTTGTGCCGCCATATTGAACCGGAAGTGAGCCCGGGCGCCGCCATTTTGAACCGGAAGTGAGCCTGGGCGCCGCCATTTTGAACCGGAAGTGAGCCCCGGCGCCGCCATTTTGAACCGGAAGTGAGCCTGGGCGCCGCCATTTTGAACCGGAAGTGAGCCTGGGCGCCGCCATTTTGAACCGGAAGTGAGCCTGGGCGCCGCCATTTTGAACCGGAAGTGAGCCTGGGCGCCGCCATTTTGAACCGGAAGTGAGCCTGGGCGCCGCCATTTTGAACCGGAAGTGAGACGGGGCGCCGCCATTTTGAACCGGAAGTGAGCCAGGGCGCCTCCATTTTGAACCGGAAGTGTGCCAGGGCGCCGCCATTTTGAACCGGAAGTGAGCCTGGGGCCGCCATTTTCAACCGGAAATGATCCGGTCTCCGCCATTTTGAACCGGAAGTGAGCCGGGGCGCCGCCATTTTGAACCGGAAGTGAGCCCGGGCGCCGCCATTTTGAACCGGAAGTGAGCCGGGGCGCCGCCATTTTGAACCGGAAGTGAGCCCTGGCGCCGCCATTTTGAACCGGAAGTGAGCCTGGGCGCCGCCATTTTGAACCGGAAATGAGCCCTGGCTCCGCCATTTTGAACCGGAAGTGAGCATGGGCGCCGCCATTTTGAACCGGAAGTGAGCCTGGGCGCCGCCATTTTGACCGGAAGTGAGCCCGCGCGCCGACATTTTGAACCGGAAGTGAGCCTTGGCGCCGCCATTTTGAACCGGAAGTGAGCTGGGCGCCGCCATTTTGAACCGGAAGGTGAGCCTGGGCGCCGCCATTTTGAACCGGAAGTGAGCCTGGGCGCCGCCATTTTGAACCGGAAGTGAGCCGGGGAGTCGCCATTTTGAACCGGAAGTGAGCCTGGGCGCCGCCATTTTGAACCGGAAGTATACGTGGGCGCCGCCATTTTGAACCGGAAGTGAGCCAGGGCGCCGCCATTTTGAACCGGAAGTGAGCCTGGGTGCCGCCATTTTGAACCGGAAGTGAGCCTGGGCGACGCCATTTGGAACCGGAAGTGAGCCCGGGCGCCGCCATTTGGAACCGGAAGTGAGCCTTGGCGCCGCCATTTTGAACCGGAAGTGAGCCTGGGCGCCGCCCATTTTGAACCGGAAGTGAGCCCGGGAGCCGCCATTTTGAACCGGAAGTGAGCCTGGGCGCCGCCATTTTGAACCGGAAGTGAGCCTGGGCGACCGCCATTTTTGAACCGGAAAGTTTGAGTCCGGGCGCCGCCATTTTGAACCGGAAGTGAGCACGGGCGCCGCCATTTTGAACCGGAAGTGAGCCTGGGGCGCCGCCATTTTGAACCGGAAGTGAGCCTGGCGCCGCCATTTTGAACCGGAAGTGAGCCTGGGCGCCGCCATTTTGAACCGGAAGTGAGCCTGGGCGCCGCCATTTTGAACCGGAAGTGAGCCTGGGCGCCGCCATTTTGAACAGGAAGTGAGCGGGGGGCCCCCATTTTGAACCGGAAGTGAGCCTGGGCGCCGCCATTTTGGAACCGGAAGTGAGCCTGGGCGCCGCCATTTTGAACCGGAAGTGAGCCCTGGGCGCCGCCATTTTGAACCGGAAGTGAGCCTGGGCGCCGACATTTTGAACCGGAAGTGAGCCTGGGCGCCGCCATTTTGAACCGGAAGTGAGCCCGGGGGCCGCCATTTTGAACCGGAAGTGAGCCTGGGCGCCCGCCATTTTGAACCGGAAGTGAGCCTGGGCGCCGCCATTTTGAACCGGAAGTGAGCACGGGCGCCGACATTTTGAACCGGAAGTGAGCCTGGGCGCCGCCATTTTGAACCGGAAGTGAGCCTGGGCGCCGCCATTTTGAACCGGAAGTGAGCCTGGGCGCCCCATTTTGAACGGAAGTGAGCCTGGGCGCCCCCAATTTGAACCGGAAGTGAGCCTGGGCGCCGCCATTTTGAACCGGAAGTGAGCCTGGGCGCCGCCATTTTGAACCGGAAGTGAGCCTGGGCGCCGCCATTTTGAACCGGAAGTGAGCCCTGGGAGCCGCCATTTTGAACCGGAAGTGGAGACGGGGAGCCGCCATTTTGAACCGGAAGTGAGCCAGGGCGCCGCCATTTTGAACCGGAAGTGACCCGGGAACCGCCATTTTGAACCGGAAGTGACCCGGGACCAGCCATTTTGAACCGGAAGTGAGCCTGGGCGCCGCCATTTTGAACCGGAAGTGAGCCTGGGCGCCGCCATTTTGAACCGGAAGAGAGCCTTGGCGCCGCCATTTGGAACCGGAAGTGAGCCTGGGCGCCGCCATTTTGAACCGGAAGTGAGCCTTGGCGCCGCCATTTTGAACCGGAAGTGAGCCCGGGCGCCGCCATTTAGAACCAGAAAATTGTCGGGCGCCGCCATTTTGAACCGGAAGTGAGCCTGGGCGCCGCCATTTTGAACCGGAAGTGAGCCTGGGCGCCGCCATTTTGAACCGGAAGTGAGCCTGGGCGCCGCCATTTTGAACCGGAAGTGAGCCTGGGCGCCGCCATTTTGAACCGGAAGTGAGCCCGGGCGCCGCCATTTTGAACGGAAGTGAGCCTTCGCGCCGCCATTTTGAACCGGAAGTGAGCCTGGGCGCCGCCATTTTGAACCGGAAGTGAGCCGGGCGCCGCCATTTTGGACCGGAAGTGAGCCTGGGCGCCGCCATTTTGAACCGGAAGTGAGCCTGGGCGCCGCCATTTTGAACCGGAAGTGACCCGGGACCCGCCATTTTGAACCGGAAGTGAGCCTGGGCGCCGCCATTTTGAACCGGAAGTGAGCCGACGAGCCGCCATTTTGAACCGGAAGTGAGGCCTTGGCGCCGCCATTTGGAACCGGAAGTGAGCCCGGGCGCCGACATTTTGAACCGGAAGTGAGCCTGGGCGCCGCCATTTTGAACCGGAAGTGAGCCAGGGCGCCGCCATTTGGAACCGGAAGTGAGCCTGTACGCCGCAATTTTGAACCGGAAGTGAGCCAGGGCGCCGCCATTTTGAACCGGAAGTGAGCCCTGGAGCCGCCATTTTGAACCGGAAGTGGGCCTGGGCGCCGCCATTTTGAACCGGAAGTGAGCCCTGGGCGCCGCCATTTTGAACCGGAAGTGAGCCTGGGCGCCGCCATTTAGAACCGGAAGTGAGCCTTGGCGCCGCCATTTTGAACCGGAAGTGAGCACGGGCGCCGCCATTTTGAACCGGAAGTGAGCCGGGCGCCGCCATTTTGAACCGGAAGTGAGCCTGGGCGCCGCCATTTTGAACCGGAAGTGAGCCTGGGCGCCGCCATTTTGAACCGGAAGTGAGCCTGGGCGCCGCCATTTTGAACCGGAAGTGAGCCTGGGCGCCGCCATTTTGAACCGGAAGTGAGCCTGGGCGCCGCCATTTTGAACGGAAGTGAGCCTTGGCGCCGCCATTTTGAACCGGAAGTGAGCCTTGGCGCCGCCATTTTGAACCGGAAGTGAGCCCGGTTGCCGCCATTTTGAACCGGAAGTGAGCCTGTGTGCCGCCATTTTGAACCGGAAGTGAGCCTGGGCGCCGCCATTTTGAACCGGAAGTGAGCCTGGGAGACGCCATTTTTGAACCGGAAGTGAGCCTGGGCGCCGCCATTTTGAACCGGAAGTGAGCCTGGGCGCCGCCATTTTGAACCGGAAGTGAGGCTGGGCGCCGCCATTTTGAACCGGAAGTGAGCCTGGGCGCCGCCATTTTGAACCGGAAGTGAGCCTGGGCGCCGACATTTTGAACCGGAAGTGAGCCTGGGCGCCGCCATTTTGAACCGGGAAGTGAGCGTGGGAGCCGCCATTTTGAACCGGAAGTGAGCCAGGGCGCCGGCCATTTTGAACCGGAAGTGACCCGGGAACCGCCATTTTGAACCGGAAGTGACCCGGGGACCAGCCATTTTGAACCGGAAGTGATCCTGGGCGCCGCCATTTTGAACCGGAAGTGAGCCTGGGCGCCGCCATTTTGAACCGGAAGTGAGCCTTGGCGCCGCCATTTGGAACCGGAAGTGAGCCTGGGCGCCGCCATTTTGAACCGGAAGTGAGCCTGGGCGCCGCCATTTTGAACCGGAAGTGAGCCCGGGCGCCGCCATTTTGAACCGGAGTGAGCCGGGGCGCCGCCATTTTGAACCGGAAGTGACACGGGACCCGCAATTTTTGAACCGGAAGTGAGCCTGGGCGCAGGCATTTTGAACCGGAAGTGAGCCTGGGCGCCGCCATTTTGAACGGAAGTGGGCCTGGGCGCCGCCATTTTGAACAGGAAGTGAGCCAGGGCGCCGCCATTTTGAACCGGAAGTGAGCCTTCGCGCCGCCATTTTGAAACGGAAGTGAGCCTGGGCGCCGCCATTTTGAACCGGAAGTGAGCCTTGGCGCCGCCATTTTGAACCGGAAGAAGTGAGCCTGGGCGCCGCCATTTTGAACCGGAAGTGAGCCTGGGCGCCGCCATTTTGAACCGGAAGTGAGCCTGGGCGGCGCCATTTTGAACCGGAAGTGAGCCTGGGCGCCGCCATTTTGAACCGGAAGTGAGACGGGGAGCCGCCATTTTGAACCGGAAGTGAGCCAGGGCGCCGCCATTTTGAACCGGAAGTGACCCGGGAACCGCCATTTTGAACCGGAAGTGACCCGGGACCAGCCATTTTGAACCGGAAGTGAGCCTGGGCGCCGCCATTTTGAACCGGAAGTGAGCCTGGGCGCCGCCATTTTGAACCGGAAGTGAGCCTTGGCGCCGCCATTTGAACCGGAAGTGAGCCTGGGCGCCGCCATTTTGAACCGGAAGTGAGCCTTGGCGCCGCCATTTTGAACCGGAAGTGAGCCCGGGCGCCGCCATTTAGAACCAGAAAATTGTCCGGGCGCCGCCATTTTGAACCGGAAGTGAGCACGGGCGCCGCCATTTTGAACCGGAAGTGAGGGCTGGGCGCCGCCATTTTGAACGGAAGTGAGCCTGGGCGCCGCCCATTTTGAACCGGAAGTGAGCCTGGGCGCCGCCATTTTGAACCGGGAAGTGAGCCTGGGCGCCGCCATTTTGAACCGGAAGTGAGCCGGGGAGCCGCCATTTTGAACCGGAAGTGAGCCAGGGCGCCGCCATTTTGAACCGGAAGTGACCCGGGAACCGCCATTTTGAACCGGAAGTGACCCGGGACCAGCCATTTTGAACCGGAAGTGATCCTGGGCGCCGCCATTTTGAACCGGAAGTGAGCCTGGGCGCCGCCATTTTGAACCGGAAGTGAGCCTTGGCGCCGCCATTTGGAACCGGAAGTGAGCCTGGGCGCCGCCATTTTGAACCGGAAGTGAGCCTGGGCGCCGCCCATTTTGAACCGGAAGTGAGCCCGGGCGTCGCCATTTTGAACCGGAAGTGAGCCCGGGCGCCGCCATTTTGAACCGGAAGTGACACGGGACCCGCAATTTTGAACCGGAAGTGAGCCTGGGCGCAGCCATTTTGAACCGGAAGTGAGCCTGGGCGCCGCCATTTTGAACCGGAAGTGGGCCTGGGCGCCGCCATTTTGAACAGGAAGTGAGCCAGGGCGCCCGCCATTTTGAACCGGAAGTGAGCCTTTGCGCCGCCATTTGTGAACCGAGAAGTGAGCCTGGGCGCCGCCATTTTGAACCGGAAGTGAGCCTTGGCGCCGCCATTTTGAACCGGAAGTGAGCCTGGGCGCCGCCATTTTGAACACGGAAGTGAGCCTGGGCGCCGCCATTTTGAACCGGAAGTGAGCCTGGGCGGCGCCATTTTGAACCGGAAGTGAGCCTGGGCGCCGCCATTTTTGAACCGGAAGTGAGACGGGGAGCCGCCATTTTGAACCGGAAGTGAGCCAGGGCGCCGCCATTTTGAACCGGAAGTGAGCCTGGGCGCCGCCATTTGAACCGGAAGTGAGCCTGGGCGCCGCCATTTGAACCGGAAGTGAGCACGGGCCGCCGCCATTTTGAACCGGAAAGTGAGCCTGGGCGCCGCCATTTTGAACCGGAAGTGAGCCTTGGCGCCGCCATTTTGAACCGGAAGTGAGAGCCTGGGCGCCGCCATTTTGAACCGGAAGTGAGCCTTGGCGCCGCCATTTTGAACCGGAAGTTGAGCCCGGGCGCCGCCATTTAGAACCAGAAAATTGTCCGGGCGCCGCCATTTTGAACCGGAAGTGAGCACGGGCGCCGCCATTTTGAACCGGAAAGTGAGCCTGGGCGCCGCCATTTTGAACCGGAAGTGAGCCTGGGCGCCGCCATTTGAACCGGAAGTGAGCCTGGGCGCCGCCATTTTGAACCGGAAGTGAGCCCGGGCGCCGCCATTTTGAACCGGAAGTGAGCCTTCGCGCCGCCATTTTGAAGTGGAAGTGAGGCACGGGCGCCGCCATTTTGAACCGGAAGTGAGCCGGGCGCCGCCATTTTGGACCGGAAGTGAGCTGGCCGCCGCCATTTTGAACCGGAAGTGAGCCTGGGCGCCGCCATTTTGAACCGGAAGTGACCCGGGACCCGCCATTTTGAACCGGAAGTGAGCCTGGGCGCCGCCATTTTGAACCGGAAGTGAGCCGACGAGCCGCCATTTTGAACCGGAAGTGAGCCTTGGCGCCGCCATTTGGAACCGGAAGTGAGCCCGGGCGCCGACATTTTGAACCGGAAAGTGAGCCTGGGCGCCGCCATTTTGAACCGGAAGTGGAGCCTGGGCGCCGCCATTTGGAACCGGAAGTGAGCCTGTACGCCGCAATTTTGAACCGGAAGTGAGCCCGGGCGCCGCCATTTTGAACCGGAAGTTGAGCCGGCACGCCGCCATTTTGAACCGGAAGTGGGCCTGGGCGCCGCATTTTGAACCGGAAGTGAGCCTGGGCGCCGCCATTTTGAACCGGAAGTGAGCCTGGGCGCCGCCATTTAGAACCGGAAGTGAGCCTTGGCGCCGCATTTTGAACCGGAAGTGAGCACGGGCGCCGCCATTTTGAACCGGAAGTGAGCCGGGCGCCTGGGCGCCGCCATTTTGAACCGGAAGTGAGCCTGGGCGCCGCCATTTTGAACCGGATGTGAGCCTGGGCGCCGCCATTTTGAACCGGAAGTGAGCCTGGGCGCCGCCATTTTGAACCGGAAGTGAGCCTGGGCGCCGCCATTTTGAACCGGAAGTGAGCCTTGGCGCCGCCATTTTGAACCGGAAGTGAGCCTTGGCGCCGCCATTTTGAACCGGAAGTGAGCCCGGGTGCCGCCATTTTGAACCGGAAGTGAGCCTGGGCGACGCCATTTTGAACCGGAAGTGAGCCTGGGCGCCGCCATTTTGAACCGGAAGTGAGCCTTCGCGCCGCCATTTTGAACCGGAAGTGAGCCTGGGCGCCGCCATTTTGAACCGGAAGTGAGCCTGGGCGCCGCCATTTTGAACCGGAAGTGAGGCTGGGCGCCTCCATTTTGAACCGGAAGTGAGCCTGGGCGCCGCCATTTTGAACCGGAAGTGAGCCTGGGCGCCGCCATTTTGAACCGGAAGTGAGCCTGGGCGCCGCCATTTTGAACCGGAAGTGAGCCGGGGAGCCGCCATTTTGAACCGGAAGTGAGCCAGGGCGCCGCCATTTTGAACCGGAAGTGACCCGGGAACCGCCATTTTGAACCGGAAGTGACCCGGGACCAGCCATTTTGAACCGGAAGTGATCCTGGGCGCCGCCATTTTGAACCGGAAGTGAGCCTGGGCGCCGCCATTTTGAACCGGAAGTGAGCCTTGGCGCCGCCATTTTGAACCGGAAGTAATCCTGGGCGCCGCCATTTTTAACCGGAAGTGAGCCGGGAGCCGCCATTTTGAACCGGAAGTGAGCCGTTGTGCCGCCATATTGAACCGGAAGTGAGCCCGGGCGCCGCCATTTTGAACCGGAAGTGAGCCTGGGCGCCGCCATTTTGAACCGGAAGTGAGCCCCGGCGCCGCCATTTTGAACCGGAAGTGAGCCTGGGCGCCGCCATTTTGAACCGGAAGTGAGCCTGGGCGCCGCCATTTTGAACCGGAAGTGAGCCTGGGCGCCGCCATTTTGAACCGGAAGTGAGCCTGGGCGGCGCCATTTTGAACCGGAAGTGAGCCTGGGCGCCGCCATTTTGAACCGGAAGTGAGACGGGGAGCCGCCATTTTGAACCGGAAGTGAGCCAGGGCGCCTCCATTTTGAACCGGAAGTGTGCCAGGGCGCCGCCATTTTGAACCGGAAGTGAGCCTGGGGCCGCCATTTTCAACCGGAAATGATCCGGTCTCCGCCATTTTGAACCGGAAGTGAGCCGGGGCGCCGCCATTTTGAACCGGAAGTGAGCCCGGGCGCCGCCATTTTGAACCGGAAGTGAGCCGGGGCGCCGCCATTTTGAACCGGAAGTGAGCCCTGGCGCCGCCATTTTGAACCGGAAGTGAGCCTGGGCGCCGCCATTTTGAACCGGAAATGAGCCCTGGCGCCGCCATTTTGAACCGGAAGTGAGCCTGGGCGCCGCCATTTTGAACCGGAAGTGAGCCTGGGCGCCGCCATTTTGAACCGGAAGTGAGCCCGCGCGCCGACATTTTGAACCGGAAGTGAGCCTTGGCGCCGCCATTTTGAACCGGAAGTGAGCCTGGGCGCCGCCATTTTGAACCGGAAGTGAGCCTGGGCGCCGCCATTTTGAACCGGAAGTGAGCCTGGGCGCCGCCATTTTGAACCGGAAGTGAGCCCGGGAGCCGCCATTTTGAACCGGAAGTGAGCCTGGGCGCCGCCATTTTGAACCGGAAGTATACGTGGGCGCCGCCATTTTGAACCGGAAGTGAGCATGGGCGCCGCCATTTTGAACCGGAAGTGAGCCTGGGTGCCGCCATTTTGAACCGGAAGTGAGCCTGGGCGACGCCATTTGGAACCGGAAGTGAGCCCGGGCGCCGCCATTTGGAACCGGAAGTGAGCCTTGGCGCCGCCATTTTGAACCGGAAGTGAGCCTGAGCGCCGCCATTTTGAACCGGAAGTGAGCCCGGGAGCCGCCATTTTGAACCGGAAGTGAGCCTGGGCGCCGCCATTTTGAACCGGAAGTGAGCCTGGGCGCCGCCATTTTGAACCGGAAGTGAGTCCGGGCGCCGCCATTTTGAACCGGAAGTGAGCACGGGCGCCGCCATTTTGAACCGGAAGTGAGCCTGGGCGCCGCCATTTTGAACCGGAAGTGAGCCTGGGCGCCGCCATTTTGAACCGGAAGTGAGCCTGGGCGCCGCCATTTTGAACCGGAAGTGAGCCTGGGCGCCGCCATTTTGAACCGGAAGTGAGCCTGGGCGCCGCCATTTTGAACAGGAAGTGAGCGGGGGGCCCCCATTTTGAACCGGAAGTGAGCCTGGGCGCCGCCATTTTGAACCGGAAGTGAGCCTGGGCGCCGCCATTTTGAACCGGAAGTGAGCCTGGGCGCCGCCATTTTGAACCGGAAGTGAGCCTGGGCGCCGACATTTTGAACCGGAAGTGAGCCTGGGCGCCGCCATTTTGAACCGGAAGTGAGCACGGGCGCCGCCATTTTGAACCGGAAGTGAGCCTGGGCGCCGCCATTTTGAACCGGAAGTGAGCCTGGGCGCCGCCATTTTGAACCGGAAGTGAGCCTGGGCGCCCCCAATTTGAACCGGAAGTGAGCCTGGGCGCCGCCATTTTGAACCGGAAGTGAGCCTGGGCGCCGCCATTTTGAACCGGAAGTGAGCCTGGGCGCCGCCATTTTGAACCGGAAGTGAGCCTGGGCGCCGCCATTTTGAACCGGAAGTGAGCCTGGGGGCCGCCATTTTGAACCGGAAGTGAGCCCGGGGGCCGCCATTTTGAACCGGAAGTGAGCCTGGGCGCCGCCATTTTGAACCGGAAGTGAGCCTGGGCGCCGCCATTTTGAACCGGAAGTGAGCCTGGGCGGCGCCATTTTGAACCGGAAGTGAGCCTGGGCGCCGCCATTTTGAACCGGAAGTGAGACGGGGAGCCGCCATTTTGAACCGGAAGTGAGCCAGGGCGCCGCCATTTTGAACCGGAAGTGACCCGGGAACCGCCATTTTGAACCGGAAGTGACCCGGGACCAGCCATTTTGAACCGGAAGTGAGCCTGGGCGCCGCCATTTTGAACCGGAAGTGAGCCTGGGCGCCGCCATTTTGAACCGGAAGTGAGCCTGGGCGCCGCCATTTGGAACCGGAAGTGAGCCTGGGCGCCGCCATTTTGAACCGGAAGTGAGCCTGGGCGCCGCCATTTTGAACCGGAAGTGAGCCCGGGCGCCGCCATTTAGAACCGGAAAATTGTCCGGGCGACTCCATTTTGAACCGGAAGTGAGCCGGGGCGCCGCCATTTTGAACCGAAAGTGAGCCTGGGCACCGCCATTTTGAACCGGAGGTGAGCCTGGGCGCCGCCATTTTGAACCGGAAGTGAGCCTGGGCGCCGCCATTTTGAACCGGAAGTGAGCCCGGGCGCCGCCATTTTGAACCGGAAGTGAGCCTTCGCGCCGCCATTTTGAACCGGAAGTGAGCACGGGCGCCGCCATTTTGAACCGGAAGTGAGCCGGGCGCCGCCATTTTGGACCGGAAGTGAGCCTGGGCGCCGCCATTTTGAACCGGAAGTGAGCCTGGGCGCCCCCATTTTGAACCGGAAGTGACCCGGGACCCGCCATTTTGAACCGGAAGTGAGCCTGGGCGCCGCCATTTTGAACCGGAAGTGAGCCTGGGCGCCGCCATTTTGAACAGGAAGTGAGCCTTGGCGCCGCCATTTGGAACCGGAAGTGAGCCCGGGCGCCGACATTTTGAACCGGAAGTGAGCCTGGGCGCCGCCATTTTGAACCGGAAGTGAGCCAGGGCGCCGCCATTTGGAACCGGAAGTGAGCCTGTACGCCGCAATTTTGAACCGGAAGTGAGCCAGGGCGCCGCCATTTTGAACCGGAAGTGAGCCTTGGAGCCGCCATTTTGAACCGGAAGTGGGCCTGGGCGCCGCCATTTTGAACCGGAAGTGAGCCTGGACGCCGCCATTTTGAACCGGAAGTGAGCCTGGGCGCCGCCATTTAGAACCGGAAGTGAGCCTTGGCGCCGCCATTTTGAACCGGAAGTGAGCCCGGGCGCTGCCATTTTGAACCGGAAGTGAGCCGGGCGCCGCCATTTTGAACCGGAAGTGAGCCTCGGCGCCGCCATTTTGAACCGGAAGTGAGCCTGGGCGCCGCCATTTTGAACCGGAAGTGAGCCTGGGCGCCGCCATTTTGAACCGGAAGTGAGCCCGGGCGCCGCCATTTTGAACCGGAAGTGAGCTTTGGCGCCGCCATTTTGAACCGGAAGTGAGCCTTGGCGCCGCCATTTTGAACCGGAAGTGAGCCCGGGTGCCGCCATTTTGAACCGGAAGTGAGCCTGGGCGACGACATTTTGAACCGGAAGTGAGCCTGGGCGCCGCCATTTTGAACCGGAAGTGAGCCGGGGAGACGCCATTTTGAACCGGAAGTGAGCCTGGGCGCCGCCATTTTGAACCGGAAGTGAGGCTGGGCGCCGCCATTTTGAACCGGAAGTGAGCCTGGGCGCCGCCATTTTGAACCGGAAGTGAGCCTGGGCGCCGCCATTTTGAACCGGAAGTGAGCCTGGGCGCCGCCATTTTGAACCGGAAGTGAGCCTGGGCGCCGCCATTTTGAACCGGAAGTGAGACGGGGAGCCGCCATTTTGAACCGGAAGTGAGCCAGGGCGCCGCCATTTTGAACCGGAAGTGACCCGGGAACCGCCATTTTGAACCGGAAGTGACCCGGGACCAGCCATTTTGAACCGGAAGTGATCCTGGGCGCCGCCATTTTGAACCGGAAGTGAGCCTGGGCGCCGCCATTTTGAACCGGAAGTGAGCCTTGGCGCCGCCATTTGGAACCGGAAGTGAGCCTGGGCGCCGCCATTTTGAACCGGAAGTGAGCCTGGGCGCCGCCATTTTGAACCGGAAGTGAGCCCGGGCGCCGCCATTTTGAACCGGAAGTGAGCCCGGGCGCCGCCATTTTGAACCGGAAGTGAGCCTGGGCGCCGCCATTTTGAACCGGAAGTGAGCACGGGCGCCGCCATTTTGAACCGGAAGTGAGCCTGGGCGCCGCCATTTTGAACCGGAAGTGAGCCTGGGCGCCGCCATTTTGAACCGGAAGTGAGCCTGGGCGCCGCCATTTTGAACCGGAAGTGAGCCTGGCCGCCGCCATTTTGAACCGGAAGTGAGCCTGGGCGCCGCCATTTTGAACCGGAAGTGAGACGGGGAGCCGCCATTTTGAACCGGAAGTGAGCCAGGGCGCCTCCATTTTGAACCGGAAGTGTGCCAGGGCGCCGCCATTTTGAACCGGAAGTGAGCCTGGGGCCGCCATTTTGAACCGGAAATGATCCGGTCTCCGCCATTTTGAACCGGAAGTGAGCCGGGGCGCCGCCATTTTGAACCGTAAGTGAGCCTGGGCGCCGCCATTTTGAACCGTAAGTGAGCCGGGGCGCCGCCATTTTGAACCGGAAGTGAGCACGGGCGCCGCCATTTTGAACCGGAAGTGAGCCTGGGCGCCGCCATTTTGAACAGGAAGTGAGCGGGGGGCCGCCATTTTGAACCGGAAGTGAGCCTGGGCGCCGCCATTTTGAACCGGAAGTGAGCCTGGGCGCCGCCATTTTGAACCGGAAGTGAGACGGGGAGCCGCCATTTTGAACCGGAAGTGAGCCAGGGCGCCGCCATTTTGAACCGGAAGTGACCCGGGAACCGCCATTTTGAACCGGAAGTGACCCGGGACCAGCCATTTTGAACCGGAAGTGATCCTGGGCGCCGCCATTTTGAACCGGAAGTGAGCCTGGGCGCCGCCATTTTGAACCGGAAGTGAGCCTTGGCGCCGCCATTTGGAACCGGAAGTGAGCCTGGGCGCCGCCATTTTGAACCGGAAGTGAGCCTGGGCGCCGCCATTTTGAACCGGAAGTGAGCCCGGGTGCCGCCATTTTGAACCGGAAGTGAGCCTGGGCGCCGCCATTTTGAACCGGAAGTGAGCCTGGGCGCCGCCATTTTGAACCGGAAGTGAGCACGGGCGCCGCCATTTTGAACCGGAAGTGAGCCTGGGCGCCGACATTTTGAACCGGAAGTGAGCCTGGGCGCCGCCATTTGGAACCGGAAGTGAGCCTGGGCGCCGCCATTTTGAACCGGAAGTGAGCCTTGGCGCCGCCATTTTGAACCGGAAGTGAGCCTTGGCGCCGCCATTTTGAACCGGAAGTGAGCCAGGGCGCCGCCATTTTGAACCGGAAGTGAGCCAGGGCGCCTCCATTTTGAACCGGAAGTGTGCCAGGGCGCCGCCATTTTGAACCGGAAGTGAGCCTGGGGCCGCCATTTTGAACCGGAAGTGATCCTGGGCGCCGCCATTTTGAACCGGAAGTGAGCCGGGGCGCCGCCATTTTGAACCGGAAGTGAGCCTGGGCGCCGCCATTTTGAACCGGAAGTGAGCCGGGGCGCCGCCATTTTGAACCGGAAGTGAGCCCTGGCGCCGCCATTTTGAACCGGAAGTGATCCCGGGCCCCGCCATTTTGAACCGGAAATGAGCCCTGGCGCCGCCATTTTGAACCGGAAGTGAGGCTGGGCGCCGCCATTTTGAACCGGAAGTGAGCCTGGGCGCCGCCGTTTTGAACCGGAAGTGAGCCTGGGCGCCGCCATTTTGAACCGGAAGTGAGCCCGGTCGCTGCCATTTTGAACCGGAAGTGAGCCTGGGCGCCGCCATTTTGAACCGGAAGTGAGCCTGGGCGCCGCCATTTTGAACCGGAAGTGAGCCAGGGCGCCGCCATTTTGAACCGGAAGTGAGCCTGGGCGCCGCCATTTTGAACCGGAAGTGAGCCTGGGCGCCGCCATTTGGAACCGGAAGTGAGCCTGGGCGCCGCCATTTGGAACCGGAAGTGAGCCTTGGCGCCGCCATTTTGAACCGGAAGTGAGCCTGGGCGCCGCCATTTTGAACCGGAAGTGAGTCCGGGCGGCGCCATTTTGAACCGGAAGTGAGCCTGGGCGCCGCCATTTTGAACCGGAAGTGAGCCTGGGCGCCGCCATTTTGAACCGGTAGTGAGTCCGGGCGCCGCCATTTTGAACCGGAAGTGAGCACGGGCGCCGCCATTTTGAACCGGAAGTGAGCCTGGGCGCCGCCATTTTGAACCGGAAGTGAGCCTGGGCGCCGCCATTTTGAACCGTAAGTGAGCCTGGGCGCCGCCATTTTGAACCGGAAGTGAGCCTGGGCGCCGCCATTTTGAACCGGAAGTGAGCCTTGGCGCCGCCATTTTGAACCGGAAGTGAGCCTGGGCGCCGCCATTTTGAACAGGAAGTGAGCGGGGGGCCGCCATTTTGAACCGGAAGTGAGCCCGGGCGCCGCCATTTTGAACCGGAAGTGAGCCTGGGCGCCGCCATTTTGAACCGGAAGTGAGCCTGGGCGCCGCCATTTTGAACCGGAAGTGAGCCTGGGCGCCGCCATTTTGAACCGGAAGTGAGCCTGGGCGCCGCCATTTTGAACCGGAAGTGAGCCTGGGCGCCGCCATTTTGAACCGGAAGTGAGCCTGGGCGCCGCCATTTTGAACCGGAAGTGAGCCTGGGAGCCGCCATTTTGAATCGGAAGTGAGCACGGGCGCCGCCATTTTGAACCGGAAGTGAGCCTGGACGCCGACATTTTGAACCGGAAGTGAGCCTGGGCGCCGCCATTTTGAACCGGAAGTGGGCCTGGGCGCCGCCATTTTGAACCGGAAGTGAGCCTGGGCGCCGCCATTTTGAACCGGAAGTGAGCCTGGGCGCCGCCATTTTGAACCGGAAGTGAGCCTGGGCGCCGCCATTTTGAACCGGAAGTGAGCCTGGGCGCCGCCATTTTGAACCGGAAGTGAGCCTGGGCGCCGCCATTTTGAACCGGAAGTGAGCCTGGGCGCCGCCATTTTGAACCGGAAGTGATACGGGGAGCCGCCATTTTGAACCGGAAGTGAGCCAGGGCGCCGCCATTTTGAACCGGAAGTGAACCGGGACCCGCCATTTTGAACCGGAAGTGAACCGGGACCAGCCATTTTGAACCGGAAGTGAGCCTGGCCGCCGCCATTTTGAACCGGAAGTGAGCCTGGGCGCCGCCATTTTGAACCGGAAGTGAGGCTGGGCGCCGCCATTTTGAACCGGAAGTGAGCCTGGGCGCCGCCATTTTGAACCGGAAGTGAGCCCGGGCGCCGCCATTTTGAACCGGAAGTGAGCCTTGGCGCCGCCATTTTGAACCGGAAGTGAGCCTGGGCGCCGCCATTTTGAACCGGAAGTGAGCACGGGAGCCGCCATTTTGAACCGGAAGTGAGCCTGGGCGCCGCCATTTTGAACCGGAAGTGAGCCGGGGCGCCGCCATTTTGAACCGTAAGTGAGCCTGGGCGCCGCCATTTTGAACCGGAAGTGAGCCTGGGCGCCGCCATTTTGAACCGGAAGTGAGCCCGGGAGCTGCCATTTTGAACCGGAAGTGAGGCTGGGCGCCGCCATTTGGAACCGGAAGTGAGCCTGGGCGCCGCCATTTTGAACCGGAAGTGAGCCTGGGCGCCGCCATTTTGAACCGGAAGTGAGCCCGGGCGCCGCCATTTTGAACCGGAAGTGAGCCTGGACGCCGACATTTTGAACCGGAAGTGAGCCTGGGCGCCGCCATTTTGAACCGGAAGTGAGCCTGGGCGCCGCCATTTTGAACCGGAAGTGAGCCTGGGCGCCGCCATTTTGAACCGGAAGTGAGCCTGGGCGCCGCCATTTTGAACCGGAAGTGAGCCTGGGAGCCGCCATTTTGAACCGGAAATGAGCCCTGGCGCCGCCATTTTGAACCGGAAGTGAGGCTGGGCGCCGCCATTTTGAACCGGAAGTGAGCCTGGGCGCCGCCATGTTGAACCGGAAGTGAGCCTGGGCGCCGCCATTTTGAACCGGAAGTGAGCCTGGGCGCCGCCATTTTGAACCGGAAGTGAGTCCGGGCGCCGCCATTTTGAACCGGAAGTGAGCCTGGGCGCCGCCATTTTGAACCGGAAGTGAGCCCGAGGGCCGCCATTTTGAACCGGAAGTGAACCCGGGCGCCGCCGTTTTGAACCGGAAGTGAGCCTGGGCGCCGCCATTTTGAACCGGAAGTGAGCCCAAACGCCGCCATTTTGAACCGGAAGTGAGCCTGGGCGCCGCCATTTTGAACCGGAAGTGAGACGGGGAGTCGCCATTGTGAACCGGAAGTGAGCCTGGGCGCCGCCATTTTGAACCGGAAGTGAGCACGGGCGCCGCCATTTGGAACCGGAAGTGAGCCTTGGCGCCGCCATTTTGAACCGGAAGTGAGCCTGGGCGCCGCCATTTTGAACCGGAAGTGAGCCTGGGCGCCGCCATTTTGAACCGGAAGTGAGCCCGGGAGCCGCCATTTTGAACCGGAAGTGAGTCCGGGCGCCGCCATTTTCAACCGGAAGTGAGCCTGGGCGCCGCCATTTTGAACCGGAAGTGAGCCTGGGCGCCGCCATTTTGAACCGGAAGTGAGCCTGGGCGCCGCCATTTTGAACCGGAAGTGAGCCTGGGCGCCGCCATTTTGAACCGGAAGTGAGCCCGGGCGCCGCCATTTTGAACCGGAAGTGAGCACGGGCGCCGCCATTTTGAACCGGAAGTGAGCCTGGGCGCCGCCATTTTGAACCGGAAGTGAGCCCGGGAGCCGCCATTTTGAACCGGAAGTGAGCCTGGGCGCCGCCATTTTGAACCGGAAGTGAGCCTGGGCGCCGCCATTTTGAACCGGAAGTGAGCCTGGGCGCCGACATTTTGAACCGGAAGTGAGCCGGGGCGCCGCCATTTTGAACCGGAAGTGAGCCTGGGCGCCGCCATGTTGAACCGGAAGTGAGCCTGGGCGCCGCCATTTTGAACCGGAAGTGAGCGGGGCGCCGCCATTTTGAACCGGAAGTGAGCCTGGGGCCGCCATTTTGAACCGGAAGTGAGCGGGGGGCCGCCATTTTGAACCGGAAGTGAGCCTGGGCGCCGCCATTTTGAACCGGAAGTGAGCCTGGGCGCCGCCATTTTGAACCGGAAGTGAGCCTGGGCGCCGCCATTTTGAACCGGAAGTGAGCCTGGGCGCCGCCATTTTGAACCGGAAGTGAGCCTGGGCGCCGCCATTTTGAACCGGAAGTGAGCCTTGGCGCCGCCATTTTGAACCGGAAGTGAGCCTGGGCGCCGCCATTTTGAACCGGAAGTGATCCTGGGCGCCGCCATTTTGAATCGGAAGTGAGCCTGGGCGCCGCCATTTTGAACCGGAAGTGAGCCTGGGCGCCGCCGTTTTGAACCGGAAGTGAGCCTGGGCGCCGCCATTTTGAACCGGAAGTGAGCCTGGGCGCCGCCATTTTGAACCGGAAGTGAGACGGGGAGCCGCCATTTTGAACCGGAAGTGAGCCTTGGCGCCGCCATTTTGAACCGGAAGTGAGCCTGGGCAGCGCCATTTTGAACCGGAAGTGAGCCTGGGCAGCGCCATTTTGAACCGGAAGTGAGCCTGGGCGCCGCCATTTTGAACCGGAAGTGAGTCCGGGCGCCGCCATTTTGAACCGGAAGTGAGCCTGGGCGCCGCCATTTTGAACCGGAAGTGAGCCCGGGCGCCGCCATTTTGAACCGGAAGTGAGCCTGGGCGCCGCCATTTTGAACCGGAAGTGAGCCTGGGCGCCGCCATTTTGAACCGGAAGTGAGTCCGGGCGCCGCCATTTTGAACCGGAAGTGAGCACGGGCGCCGCCATTTTGAACCGGAAGTGAGCCTGGGCGCCGCCATTTTGAACCGGAAGTGAGCCTGGGCGGCGCCATTTTGAACCGGAAGTGAGCCTGGGCGCCGCCATTTGGAACAGGAAGTGAGCCTGGGCGCCGCCATTTTGAACCGGAAGTGAGCCTGGGCGCCGCCATTTTGAACCGGAAGTGAGCCTGGGCGCCGCCATTTTGAACCGGAAGTGAGCCTGGGCGCCGCCATTTTGAACCGGAAGTGAGCCTGGGCGCTGCCATTTTGAACCGGAAGTGAGCCGGGGAGCCGCCATTTTGAACCGGAAGTGAGCCAGGGCGCCGCCATTTTGAACCGGAAGTGAGCCTGGGCGCCGCCATTTTGAACCGGAAGTGAGTCTGTGCGCCGTTATTTTGAACCGGAAGTGAGCCTGGGCGCCGTTATTTTCAACCGGAAGTGAGCCTGGGCGCCGCCATTTTGAACCGGAAGTTAGCACGGGCGCTGCCATTTTGAACCGGAAGTGAGCCCGGGCGCCGCCATTTTGAACCGGAAGTGAGCCAAGGGCCGCAATTTTGAACCGGAAGTGAGCCCGGGCGCCGCCATTTTGAACCGGAAGTGAGCCTGGGCGCCGCCATTTTGAACCGGAAGTGAGCACGGGCGCCGCCATTTGGAACCGGAAGTGAGCCTTGGCGCCGCCATTTTGAACCGGAAGTGAGCCTGGGCGCCGCCATTTTGAACCGGAAGTGAGCCTGGGCGCCGCCATTTTGAACCGGAAGTGAGCCCGGGAGCCGCCATTTTGAACCGGAAGTGAGACGGGGAGCCGCCATTTTGAACCGGAAGTGAGCCTGGGCGCCGCCATTTTGAACCGGAAGTGAGCCTGGGCGCCGCCATTTTGAACCGGAAGTGAGCCTGGGCGCCGCCATTTTGAACCGGAAGTGAGCCTGGGCGCCGCCATTTTGAACCGGAAGTGAGCACGGGCGCCGCCATTTTGAACCGGAAGTGAGCCTGGGCGCCGCCATTTTGAACCGGAAGTGAGCCCGAGAGCCGCCATTTTGAACCAGAAGTGAGCCTGGGCGCCGCCATGTTGAACCGGAAGTGAGTCTGGGCGCCGCCATTTTGAACCGGAAGTGAGCTTGGGCGCCGCCATTTTGAACCGGAAGTGAGCCTGGGGCCGCCATTTTGAACCGGAAGTGAGCGGGTGGCCGCCATTTTGAACCGGAAGTGAGCCTGGGCGCCGCCATTTTGAACCGGAAGTGAGCCTGGGCGCCGCCATTTTGAACCGGAAGTGAGCCTGGGCGCCGCCATTTTGAACCGGAAGTGAGCCTGGGCGCCGCCATTTTGAACCGGAAGTGAGCACGGGCGCCGCCATTTTGAACCGGAAGTGAGCCTGGGCGCCGCCATTTTGAACCGGAAGTGAGCCCGAGAGCCGCCATTTTGAACCAGAAGTGAGCCTGGGCGCCGCCATGTTGAACCGGAAGTGAGTCTGGGCGCCGCCATTTTGAACCGGAAGTGAGCTTGGGCGCCGCCATTTTGAACCGGAAGTGAGCCTGGGGCCGCCATTTTGAACCGGAAGTGAGCGGGTGGCCGCCATTTTGAACCGGAAGTGAGCCTGGGCGCCGCCATTTTGAACCGGAAGTGAGCCTGGGCGCCGCCATTTTGAACCGGAAGTGAGCCTGGGCGCCGCCATTTTGAACCGGAAGTGAGCCTGGGCGCCGCCATTTTGAACCGGAAGTGAGCACGGGCGCCGCCATTTGGAACCGGAAGTGAGCCTGGGCGCCGCCATTTTGAACCGGAAGTGAGCCTGGGCGCCGCCATTTTGAATCGGAAGTGAGCCTGGGCGCCGCCATTTTGAACCGGAAGTGAGCCTGGGCGCCGCCATTTTGAACCGGAAGTGAGCCTGGGCGCCGCCATTTTGAACCGGAAGTGAGCCTGGGCGCCGCCATTTTGAACCGGAAGTGAGACGGGGAGCCGCCATTTTGATCCGGAAGTGAGCCAGGGCGCCGCCATTTTGAACCGGAAGTGAGCCTGGGCGCCGCCATTTTGAACCGGAAGTGAGCCTGGGCAGCGCCATTTTGAACCGGAAGTGAGCCTGGGCGCCGCCATTTTGAACCGGAAGTGAGTCCGGGCGCCGCCATTTTGAACCGGAAGTGAGCCTGGGCGCCGCCATTTTGAACCGGAAGTGAGCCCGGGCGCCGCCATTTTGAACCGGAAGTGAGCCTGGGCGCCGCCATTTTGAACCGGAAGTGAGCCTGGGCGCCGCCATTTTGAACCGGAAGTGAGTCCGGGCGCCGCCATTTTGAACCGGAAGTGAGCACGGGCGCCGCCATTTTGAACCGGAAGTGAGCCTGGGCGGCGCCATTTTGAACCGGAAGTGAGCCTGGGCGGCGCCATTTTGAACCGGAAGTGAGCCTGGGCGCCGCCATTTGGAACCGGAAGTGAGCCTGGGCGCCGCCATTTTGAACCGGAAGTGAGCCTGGGCGCCGCCATTTTGAACCGGAAGTGAGCCTGGGTGCCGCCATTTTGAACCGGAAGTGTGCCTGGGCGCCGCCATTTTGAACCGGAAGTGAGCCTGGGCGCTGCCATTTTGAACCGGAAGTGAGCCTGGGCGCCGCCATTTTGAACCGGAAGTGAGCCTGGGCGCCGCCATTTTGAAACCGGAAGTGAGCCTGGGCGCCGCCATTTTGAACCGGAAGTGAGTCCGGGCGCCGCCATTTTGAACCGGAAGTGAGCCTGGGCGCCGCCATTTTGAACCGGAAGTGAGCCCGGGCGCCGCCATTTTGAACCGGAAGTGAGCCTGGGCGCCGCCATTTTGAACCGGAAGTGAG
>CM063632.1:3530145-3537645 GCA_032357785.1 Periparus ater | reverse complement strand
GGTTAGGGTTAGGGTTAGGGTTAGGGTTAGGGTTAGGGTTAGGGTTAGGGTTAGGGTTAGGGTTAGGGTTAGGGTTAGGGTTAGGGTTAGGGTTAGGGTTAGGGTTAGGGTTAGGGTTAGGGTTAGGGTTAGGGTTAGGGTTAGGGTTAGGGTTAGGGTTAGGGTTAGGGTTAGGGTTAGGGTTAGGGTTAGGGTTAGGGTTAGGGTTAGGGTTAGGGTTAGGGTTAGGGTTAGGGTTAGGGTTAGGGTTAGGGTTAGGGTTAGGGTTAGGGTTAGGGTTAGGGTTAGGGTTAGGGTTAGGGTTAGGGTTAGGGTTAGGGTTAGGGTTAGGGTTAGGGTTAGGGTTAGGGTTAGGGTTAGGGTTAGGGTTAGGGTTAGGGTTAGGGTTAGGGTTAGGGTTAGGGTTAGGGTTAGGGTTAGGGTTAGGGTTAGGGTTAGGGTTAGGGTTAGGGTTAGGGTTAGGGTTAGGGTTAGGGTTAGGGTTAGGGTTAGGGTTAGGGTTAGGGTTAGGGTTAGGGTTAGGGTTAGGGTTAGGGTTAGGGTTAGGGTTAGGGTTAGGGTTAGGGTTAGGGTTAGGGTTAGGGTTAGGGTTAGGGTTAGGGTTAGGGTTAGGGTTAGGGTTAGGGTTAGGGTTAGGGTTAGGGTTAGGGTTAGGGTTAGGGTTAGGGTTAGGGTTAGGGTTAGGGTTAGGGTTAGGGTTAGGGTTAGGGTTAGGGTTAGGGTTAGGGTTAGGGTTAGGGTTAGGGTTAGGGTTAGGGTTAGGGTTAGGGTTAGGGTTAGGGTTAGGGTTAGGGTTAGGGTTAGGGTTAGGGTTAGGGTTAGGGTTAGGGTTAGGGTTAGGGTTAGGGTTAGGGTTAGGGTTAGGGTTAGGGTTAGGGTTAGGGTTAGGGTTAGGGTTAGGGTTAGGGTTAGGGTTAGGGTTAGGGTTAGGGTTAGGGTTAGGGTTAGGGTTAGGGTTAGGGTTAGGGTTAGGGTTAGGGTTAGGGTTAGGGTTAGGGTTAGGGTTAGGGTTAGGGTTAGGGTTAGGGTTAGGGTTAGGGTTAGGGTTAGGGTTAGGGTTAGGGTTAGGGTTAGGGTTAGGGTTAGGGTTAGGGTTAGGGTTAGGGTTAGGGTTAGGGTTAGGGTTAGGGTTAGGGTTAGGGTTAGGGTTAGGGTTAGGGTTAGGGTTAGGGTTAGGGTTAGGGTTAGGGTTAGGGTTAGGGTTAGGGTTAGGGTTAGGGTTAGGGTTAGGGTTAGGGTTAGGGTTAGGGTTAGGGTTAGGGTTAGGGTTAGGGTTAGGGTTAGGGTTAGGGTTAGGGTTAGGGTTAGGGTTAGGGTTAGGGTTAGGGTTAGGGTTAGGGTTAGGGTTAGGGTTAGGGTTAGGGTTAGGGTTAGGGTTAGGGTTAGGGTTAGGGTTAGGGTTAGGGTTAGGGTTAGGGTTAGGGTTAGGGTTAGGGTTAGGGTTAGGGTTAGGGTTAGGGTTAGGGTTAGGGTTAGGGTTAGGGTTAGGGTTAGGGTTAGGGTTAGGGTTAGGGTTAGGGTTAGGGTTAGGGTTAGGGTTAGGGTTAGGGTTAGGGTTAGGGTTAGGGTTAGGGTTAGGGTTAGGGTTAGGGTTAGGGTTAGGGTTAGGGTTAGGGTTAGGGTTAGGGTTAGGGTTAGGGTTAGGGTTAGGGTTAGGGTTAGGGTTAGGGTTAGGGTTAGGGTTAGGGTTAGGGTTAGGGTTAGGGTTAGGGTTAGGGTTAGGGTTAGGGTTAGGGTTAGGGTTAGGGTTAGGGTTAGGGTTAGGGTTAGGGTTAGGGTTAGGGTTAGGGTTAGGGTTAGGGTTAGGGTTAGGGTTAGGGTTAGGGTTAGGGTTAGGGTTAGGGTTAGGGTTAGGGTTAGGGTTAGGGTTAGGGTTAGGGTTAGGGTTAGGGTTAGGGTTAGGGTTAGGGTTAGGGTTAGGGTTAGGGTTAGGGTTAGGGTTAGGGTTAGGGTTAGGGTTAGGGTTAGGGTTAGGGTTAGGGTTAGGGTTAGGGTTAGGGTTAGGGTTAGGGTTAGGGTTAGGGTTAGGGTTAGGGTTAGGGTTAGGGTTAGGGTTAGGGTTAGGGTTAGGGTTAGGGTTAGGGTTAGGGTTAGGGTTAGGGTTAGGGTTAGGGTTAGGGTTAGGGTTAGGGTTAGGGTTAGGGTTAGGGTTAGGGTTAGGGTTAGGGTTAGGGTTAGGGTTAGGGTTAGGGTTAGGGTTAGGGTTAGGGTTAGGGTTAGGGTTAGGGTTAGGGTTAGGGTTAGGGTTAGGGTTAGGGTTAGGGTTAGGGTTAGGGTTAGGGTTAGGGTTAGGGTTAGGGTTAGGGTTAGGGTTAGGGTTAGGGTTAGGGTTAGGGTTAGGGTTAGGGTTAGGGTTAGGGTTAGGGTTAGGGTTAGGGTTAGGGTTAGGGTTAGGGTTAGGGTTAGGGTTAGGGTTAGGGTTAGGGTTAGGGTTAGGGTTAGGGTTAGGGTTAGGGTTAGGGTTAGGGTTAGGGTTAGGGTTAGGGTTAGGGTTAGGGTTAGGGTTAGGGTTAGGGTTAGGGTTAGGGTTAGGGTTAGGGTTAGGGTTAGGGTTAGGGTTAGGGTTAGGGTTAGGGTTAGGGTTAGGGTTAGGGTTAGGGTTAGGGTTAGGGTTAGGGTTAGGGTTAGGGTTAGGGTTAGGGTTAGGGTTAGGGTTAGGGTTAGGGTTAGGGTTAGGGTTAGGGTTAGGGTTAGGGTTAGGGTTAGGGTTAGGGTTAGGGTTAGGGTTAGGGTTAGGGTTAGGGTTAGGGTTAGGGTTAGGGTTAGGGTTAGGGTTAGGGTTAGGGTTAGGGTTAGGGTTAGGGTTAGGGTTAGGGTTAGGGTTAGGGTTAGGGTTAGGGTTAGGGTTAGGGTTAGGGTTAGGGTTAGGGTTAGGGTTAGGGTTAGGGTTAGGGTTAGGGTTAGGGTTAGGGTTAGGGTTAGGGTTAGGGTTAGGGTTAGGGTTAGGGTTAGGGTTAGGGTTAGGGTTAGGGTTAGGGTTAGGGTTAGGGTTAGGGTTAGGGTTAGGGTTAGGGTTAGGGTTAGGGTTAGGGTTAGGGTTAGGGTTAGGGTTAGGGTTAGGGTTAGGGTTAGGGTTAGGGTTAGGGTTAGGGTTAGGGTTAGGGTTAGGGTTAGGGTTAGGGTTAGGGTTAGGGTTAGGGTTAGGGTTAGGGTTAGGGTTAGGGTTAGGGTTAGGGTTAGGGTTAGGGTTAGGGTTAGGGTTAGGGTTAGGGTTAGGGTTAGGGTTAGGGTTAGGGTTAGGGTTAGGGTTAGGGTTAGGGTTAGGGTTAGGGTTAGGGTTAGGGTTAGGGTTAGGGTTAGGGTTAGGGTTAGGGTTAGGGTTAGGGTTAGGGTTAGGGTTAGGGTTAGGGTTAGGGTTAGGGTTAGGGTTAGGGTTAGGGTTAGGGTTAGGGTTAGGGTTAGGGTTAGGGTTAGGGTTAGGGTTAGGGTTAGGGTTAGGGTTAGGGTTAGGGTTAGGGTTAGGGTTAGGGTTAGGGTTAGGGTTAGGGTTAGGGTTAGGGTTAGGGTTAGGGTTAGGGTTAGGGTTAGGGTTAGGGTTAGGGTTAGGGTTAGGGTTAGGGTTAGGGTTAGGGTTAGGGTTAGGGTTAGGGTTAGGGTTAGGGTTAGGGTTAGGGTTAGGGTTAGGGTTAGGGTTAGGGTTAGGGTTAGGGTTAGGGTTAGGGTTAGGGTTAGGGTTAGGGTTAGGGTTAGGGTTAGGGTTAGGGTTAGGGTTAGGGTTAGGGTTAGGGTTAGGGTTAGGGTTAGGGTTAGGGTTAGGGTTAGGGTTAGGGTTAGGGTTAGGGTTAGGGTTAGGGTTAGGGTTAGGGTTAGGGTTAGGGTTAGGGTTAGGGTTAGGGTTAGGGTTAGGGTTAGGGTTAGGGTTAGGGTTAGGGTTAGGGTTAGGGTTAGGGTTAGGGTTAGGGTTAGGGTTAGGGTTAGGGTTAGGGTTAGGGTTAGGGTTAGGGTTAGGGTTAGGGTTAGGGTTAGGGTTAGGGTTAGGGTTAGGGTTAGGGTTAGGGTTAGGGTTAGGGTTAGGGTTAGGGTTAGGGTTAGGGTTAGGGTTAGGGTTAGGGTTAGGGTTAGGGTTAGGGTTAGGGTTAGGGTTAGGGTTAGGGTTAGGGTTAGGGTTAGGGTTAGGGTTAGGGTTAGGGTTAGGGTTAGGGTTAGGGTTAGGGTTAGGGTTAGGGTTAGGGTTAGGGTTAGGGTTAGGGTTAGGGTTAGGGTTAGGGTTAGGGTTAGGGTTAGGGTTAGGGTTAGGGTTAGGGTTAGGGTTAGGGTTAGGGTTAGGGTTAGGGTTAGGGTTAGGGTTAGGGTTAGGGTTAGGGTTAGGGTTAGGGTTAGGGTTAGGGTTAGGGTTAGGGTTAGGGTTAGGGTTAGGGTTAGGGTTAGGGTTAGGGTTAGGGTTAGGGTTAGGGTTAGGGTTAGGGTTAGGGTTAGGGTTAGGGTTAGGGTTAGGGTTAGGGTTAGGGTTAGGGTTAGGGTTAGGGTTAGGGTTAGGGTTAGGGTTAGGGTTAGGGTTAGGGTTAGGGTTAGGGTTAGGGTTAGGGTTAGGGTTAGGGTTAGGGTTAGGGTTAGGGTTAGGGTTAGGGTTAGGGTTAGGGTTAGGGTTAGGGTTAGGGTTAGGGTTAGGGTTAGGGTTAGGGTTAGGGTTAGGGTTAGGGTTAGGGTTAGGGTTAGGGTTAGGGTTAGGGTTAGGGTTAGGGTTAGGGTTAGGGTTAGGGTTAGGGTTAGGGTTAGGGTTAGGGTTAGGGTTAGGGTTAGGGTTAGGGTTAGGGTTAGGGTTAGGGTTAGGGTTAGGGTTAGGGTTAGGGTTAGGGTTAGGGTTAGGGTTAGGGTTAGGGTTAGGGTTAGGGTTAGGGTTAGGGTTAGGGTTAGGGTTAGGGTTAGGGTTAGGGTTAGGGTTAGGGTTAGGGTTAGGGTTAGGGTTAGGGTTAGGGTTAGGGTTAGGGTTAGGGTTAGGGTTAGGGTTAGGGTTAGGGTTAGGGTTAGGGTTAGGGTTAGGGTTAGGGTTAGGGTTAGGGTTAGGGTTAGGGTTAGGGTTAGGGTTAGGGTTAGGGTTAGGGTTAGGGTTAGGGTTAGGGTTAGGGTTAGGGTTAGGGTTAGGGTTAGGGTTAGGGTTAGGGTTAGGGTTAGGGTTAGGGTTAGGGTTAGGGTTAGGGTTAGGGTTAGGGTTAGGGTTAGGGTTAGGGTTAGGGTTAGGGTTAGGGTTAGGGTTAGGGTTAGGGTTAGGGTTAGGGTTAGGGTTAGGGTTAGGGTTAGGGTTAGGGTTAGGGTTAGGGTTAGGGTTAGGGTTAGGGTTAGGGTTAGGGTTAGGGTTAGGGTTAGGGTTAGGGTTAGGGTTAGGGTTAGGGTTAGGGTTAGGGTTAGGGTTAGGGTTAGGGTTAGGGTTAGGGTTAGGGTTAGGGTTAGGGTTAGGGTTAGGGTTAGGGTTAGGGTTAGGGTTAGGGTTAGGGTTAGGGTTAGGGTTAGGGTTAGGGTTAGGGTTAGGGTTAGGGTTAGGGTTAGGGTTAGGGTTAGGGTTAGGGTTAGGGTTAGGGTTAGGGTTAGGGTTAGGGTTAGGGTTAGGGTTAGGGTTAGGGTTAGGGTTAGGGTTAGGGTTAGGGTTAGGGTTAGGGTTAGGGTTAGGGTTAGGGTTAGGGTTAGGGTTAGGGTTAGGGTTAGGGTTAGGGTTAGGGTTAGGGTTAGGGTTAGGGTTAGGGTTAGGGTTAGGGTTAGGGTTAGGGTTAGGGTTAGGGTTAGGGTTAGGGTTAGGGTTAGGGTTAGGGTTAGGGTTAGGGTTAGGGTTAGGGTTAGGGTTAGGGTTAGGGTTAGGGTTAGGGTTAGGGTTAGGGTTAGGGTTAGGGTTAGGGTTAGGGTTAGGGTTAGGGTTAGGGTTAGGGTTAGGGTTAGGGTTAGGGTTAGGGTTAGGGTTAGGGTTAGGGTTAGGGTTAGGGTTAGGGTTAGGGTTAGGGTTAGGGTTAGGGTTAGGGTTAGGGTTAGGGTTAGGGTTAGGGTTAGGGTTAGGGTTAGGGTTAGGGTTAGGGTTAGGGTTAGGGTTAGGGTTAGGGTTAGGGTTAGGGTTAGGGTTAGGGTTAGGGTTAGGGTTAGGGTTAGGGTTAGGGTTAGGGTTAGGGTTAGGGTTAGGGTTAGGGTTAGGGTTAGGGTTAGGGTTAGGGTTAGGGTTAGGGTTAGGGTTAGGGTTAGGGTTAGGGTTAGGGTTAGGGTTAGGGTTAGGGTTAGGGTTAGGGTTAGGGTTAGGGTTAGGGTTAGGGTTAGGGTTAGGGTTAGGGTTAGGGTTAGGGTTAGGGTTAGGGTTAGGGTTAGGGTTAGGGTTAGGGTTAGGGTTAGGGTTAGGGTTAGGGTTAGGGTTAGGGTTAGGGTTAGGGTTAGGGTTAGGGTTAGGGTTAGGGTTAGGGTTAGGGTTAGGGTTAGGGTTAGGGTTAGGGTTAGGGTTAGGGTTAGGGTTAGGGTTAGGGTTAGGGTTAGGGTTAGGGTTAGGGTTAGGGTTAGGGTTAGGGTTAGGGTTAGGGTTAGGGTTAGGGTTAGGGTTAGGGTTAGGGTTAGGGTTAGGGTTAGGGTTAGGGTTAGGGTTAGGGTTAGGGTTAGGGTTAGGGTTAGGGTTAGGGTTAGGGTTAGGGTTAGGGTTAGGGTTAGGGTTAGGGTTAGGGTTAGGGTTAGGGTTAGGGTTAGGGTTAGGGTTAGGGTTAGGGTTAGGGTTAGGGTTAGGGTTAGGGTTAGGGTTAGGGTTAGGGTTAGGGTTAGGGTTAGGGTTAGGGTTAGGGTTAGGGTTAGGGTTAGGGTTAGGGTTAGGGTTAGGGTTAGGGTTAGGGTTAGGGTTAGGGTTAGGGTTAGGGTTAGGGTTAGGGTTAGGGTTAGGGTTAGGGTTAGGGTTAGGGTTAGGGTTAGGGTTAGGGTTAGGGTTAGGGTTAGGGTTAGGGTTAGGGTTAGGGTTAGGGTTAGGGTTAGGGTTAGGGTTAGGGTTAGGGTTAGGGTTAGGGTTAGGGTTAGGGTTAGGGTTAGGGTTAGGGTTAGGGTTAGGGTTAGGGTTAGGGTTAGGCGTTAGGGTTAGGGTTAGGGTTAGGGTTAGGGTTAGGGTTAGGGTTAGGGTTAGGGTTAGGGTTAGGGTTAGGGTTAGGGTTAGGGTTAGGGTTAGGGTTAGGGTTAGGGTTAGGGTTAGGGTTAGGGTTAGGGTTAGGGTTAGGGTTAGGGTTAGGGTTAGGGTTAGGGTTAGGGTTAGGGTTAGGGTTAGGGTTAGGGTTAGGGTTAGGGTTAGGGTTAGGGTTAGGGTTAGGGTTAGGGTTAGGGTTAGGGTTAGGGTTAGGGTTAGGGTTAGGGTTAGGGTTAGGGTTAGGGTTAGGGTTAGGGTTAGGGTTAGGGTTAGGGTTAGGGTTAGGGTTAGGGTTAGGGTTAGGGTTAGGGTTAGGGTTAGGGTTAGGGTTAGGGTTAGGGTTAGGGTTAGGGTTAGGGTTAGGGTTAGGGTTAGGGTTAGGGTTAGGGTTAGGGTTAGGGTTAGGGTTAGGGTTAGGGTTAGGGTTAGGGTTA
>CM063632.1:3500133-3529645 GCA_032357785.1 Periparus ater | reverse complement strand
CCTAACCCTAACCCTAACCCTAACCCTAACCCTAACCCTAACCCTAACCCTAACCCTAACCCTAACCCTAACCCTAACCCTAACCCTAACCCTAACCCTAACCCTAACCCTAACCCTAACCCTAACCCTAACCCTAACCCTAACCCTAACCCTAACCCTAACCCTAACCCTAACCCTAACCCTAACCCTAACCCTAACCCTAACCCTAACCCTAACCCTAACCCTAACCCTAACCCTAACCCTAACCCTAACCCTAACCCTAACCCTAACCCTAACCCTAACCCTAACCCTAACCCTGAACCCTAACCCTAACCCTAACCCTAACCCTAACCCTAACCCTAACCCTAACCCTAACCCTAACCCTAACCCTAACCCTAACCCTAACCCTAACCCTAACCCTAACCCTAACCCTAACCCTAACCCTAACCCTAACCCTAACCCTAACCCTAACCCTAACCCTAACCCTAACCCTAACCCTAACCCTAACCCTAACCCTAACCCTAACCCTAACCCTAACCCTAACCCTAACCCTAACCCTAACCCTAACCCTAACCCTAACCCTAACCCTAACCCTAACCCTAACCCTAACCCTAACCCTAACCCTAACCCTAACCCTAACCCTAACCCTAACCCTAACCCTAACCCTAACCCTAACCCTAACCCTAACCCTAACCCTAACCCTAACCCTAACCCTAACCCTAACCCTAACCCTAACCCTAACCCTAACCCTAACCCTAACCCTAACCCTAACCCTAACCCTAACCCTAACCCTAACCCTAACCCTAACCCTAACCCTAACCCTAACCCTAACCCTAACCCTAACCCTAACCCTAACCCTAACCCTAACCCTAACCCTAACCCTAACCCTAACCCTAACCCTAACCCTAACCCTAACCCTAACCCTAACCCTAACCCTAACCCTAACCCTAACCCTAACCCTAACCCTAACCCTAACCCTAACCCTAACCCTAACCCTAACCCTAACCCTAACCCTAACCCTAACCCTAACCCTAACCCTAACCCTAACCCTAACCCTAACCCTAACCCTAACCCTAACCCTAACCCTAACCCTAACCCTAACCCTAACCCTAACCCTAACCCTAACCCTAACCCTAACCCTAACCCTAACCCTAACCCTAACCCTAACCCTAACCCTAACCCTAACCCTAACCCTAACCCTAACCCTAACCCTAACCCTAACCCTAACCCTAACCCTAACCCTAACCCTAACCCTAACCCTAACCCTAACCCTAACCCTAACCCTAACCCTAACCCTAACCCTAACCCTAACCCTAACCCTAACCCTAACCCTAACCCTAACCCTAACCCTAACCCTAACCCTAACCCTAACCCTAACCCTAACCCTAACCCTAACCCTAACCCTAACCCTAACCCTAACCCTAACCCTAACCCTAACCCTAACCCTAACCCTAACCCTAACCCTAACCCTAACCCTAACCCTAACCCTAACCCTAACCCTAACCCTAACCCTAACCCTAACCCTAACCCTAACCCTAACCCTAACCCTAACCCTAACCCTAACCCTAACCCTAACCCTAACCCTAACCCTAACCCTAACCCTAACCCTAACCCTAACCCTAACCCTAACCCTAACCCTAACCCTAACCCTAACCCTAACCCTAACCCTAACCCTAACCCTAACCCTAACCCTAACCCTAACCCTAACCCTAACCCTAACCCTAACCCTAACCCTAACCCTAACCCTAACCCTAACCCTAACCCTAACCCTAACCCTAACCCTAACCCTAACCCTAACCCTAACCCTAACCCTAACCCTAACCCTAACCCTAACCCTAACCCTAACCCTAACCCTAACCCTAACCCTAACCCTAACCCTAACCCTAACCCTAACCCTAACCCTAACCCTAACCCTAACCCTAACCCTAACCCTAACCCTAACCCTAACCCTAACCCTAACCCTAACCCTAACCCTAACCCTAACCCTAACCCTAACCCTAACCCTAACCCTAACCCTAACCCTAACCCTAACCCTAACCCTAACCCTAACCCTAACCCTAACCCTAACCCTAACCCTAACCCTAACCCTAACCCTAACCCTAACCCTAACCCTAACCCTAACCCTAACCCTAACCCTAACCCTAACCCTAACCCTAACCCTAACCCTAACCCTAACCCTAACCCTAACCCTAACCCTAACCCTAACCCTAACCCTAACCCTAACCCTAACCCTAACCCTAACCCTAACCCTAACCCTAACCCTAACCCTAACCCTAACCCTAACCCTAACCCTAACCCTAACCCTAACCCTAACCCTAACCCTAACCCTAACCCTAACCCTAACCCTAACCCTAACCCTAACCCTAACCCTAACCCTAACCCTAACCCTAACCCTAACCCTAACCCTAACCCTAACCCTAACCCTAACCCTAACCCTAACCCTAACCCTAACCCTAACCCTAACCCTAACCCTAACCCTAACCCTAACCCTAACCCTAACCCTAACCCTAACCCTAACCCTAACCCTAACCCTAACCCTAACCCTAACCCTAACCCTAACCCTAACCCTAACCCTAACCCTAACCCTAACCCTAACCCTAACCCTAACCCTAACCCTAACCCTAACCCTAACCCTAACCCTAACCCTAACCCTAACCCTAACCCTAACCCTAACCCTAACCCTAACCCTAACCCTAACCCTAACCCTAACCCTAACCCTAACCCTAACCCTAACCCTAACCCTAACCCTAACCCTAACCCTAACCCTAACCCTAACCCTAACCCTAACCCTAACCCTAACCCTAACCCTAACCCTAACCCTAACCCTAACCCTAACCCTAACCCTAACCCTAACCCTAACCCTAACCCTAACCCTAACCCTAACCCTAACCCTAACCCTAACCCTAACCCTAACCCTAACCC
Organism: Periparus ater; assembly: GCA_032357785.1. Lineage (NCBI taxonomy): Eukaryota > Metazoa > Chordata > Aves > Passeriformes > Paridae > Periparus > Periparus ater. Next base: position 3,526,744 of record CM063632.1, on the reverse strand, counting down.
TAACCCTAACCCTAACCCTAACCCTAACCCTAACCCTAACCCTAACCCTAACCCTAACCCTAACCCTAACCCTAACCCTAACCCTAACCCTAACCCTAACCCTAACCCTAACCCTAACCCTAACCCTAACCCTAACCCTAACCCTAACCCTAACCCTAACCCTAACCCTAACCCTAACCCTAACCCTAACCCTAACCCTAACCCTAACCCTAACCCTAACCCTAACCCTAACCCTAACCCTAACCCTAACCCTAACCCTAACCCTAACCCTAACCCTAACCCTAACCCTAACCCTAACCCTAACCCTAACCCTAACCCTAACCCTAACCCTAACCCTAACCCTAACCCTAACCCTAACCCTAACCCTAACCCTAACCCTAACCCTAACCCTAACCCTAACCCTAACCCTAACCCTAACCCTAACCCTAACCCTAACCCTAACCCTAACCCTAACCCTAACCCTAACCCTAACCCTAACCCTAACCCTAACCCTAACCCTAACCCTAACCCTAACCCTAACCCTAACCCTAACCCTAACCCTAACCCTAACCCTAACCCTAACCCTAACCCTAACCCTAACCCTAACCCTAACCCTAACCCTAACCCTAACCCTAACCCTAACCCTAACCCTAACCCTAACCCTAACCCTAACCCTAACCCTAACCCTAACCCTAACCCTAACCCTAACCCTAACCCTAACCCTAACCCTAACCCTAACCCTAACCCTAACCCTAACCCTAACCCTAACCCTAACCCTAACCCTAACCCTAACCCTAACCCTAACCCTAACCCTAACCCTAACCCTAACCCTAACCCTAACCCTAACCCTAACCCTAACCCTAACCCTAACCCTAACCCTAACCCTAACCCTAACCCTAACCCTAACCCTAACCCTAACCCTAACCCTAACCCTAACCCTAACCCTAACCCTAACCCTAACCCTAACCCTAACCCTAACCCTAACCCTAACCCTAACCCTAACCCTAACCCTAACCCTAACCCTAACCCTAACCCTAACCCTAACCCTAACCCTAACCCTAACCCTAACCCTAACCCTAACCCTAACCCTAACCCTAACCCTAACCCTAACCCTAACCCTAACCCTAACCCTAACCCTAACCCTAACCCTAACCCTAACCCTAACCCTAACCCTAACCCTAACCCTAACCCTAACCCTAACCCTAACCCTAACCCTAACCCTAACCCTAACCCTAACCCTAACCCTAACCCTAACCCTAACCCTAACCCTAACCCTAACCCTAACCCTAACCCTAACCCTAACCCTAACCCTAACCCTAACCCTAACCCTAACCCTAACCCTAACCCTAACCCTAACCCTAACCCTAACCCTAACCCTAACCCTAACCCTAACCCTAACCCTAACCCTAACCCTAACCCTAACCCTAACCCTAACCCTAACCCTAACCCTAACCCTAACCCTAACCCTAACCCTAACCCTAACCCTAACCCTAACCCTAACCCTAACCCTAACCCTAACCCTAACCCTAACCCTAACCCTAACCCTAACCCTAACCCTAACCCTAACCCTAACCCTAACCCTAACCCTAACCCTAACCCTAACCCTAACCCTAACCCTAACCCTAACCCTAACCCTAACCCTAACCCTAACCCTAACCCTAACCCTAACCCTAACCCTAACCCTAACCCTAACCCTAACCCTAACCCTAACCCTAACCCTAACCCTAACCCTAACCCTAACCCTAACCCTAACCCTAACCCTAACCCTAACCCTAACCCTAACCCTAACCCTAACCCTAACCCTAACCCTAACCCTAACCCTAACCCTAACCCTAACCCTAACCCTAACCCTAACCCTAACCCTAACCCTAACCCTAACCCTAACCCTAACCCTAACCCTAACCCTAACCCTAACCCTAACCCTAACCCTAACCCTAACCCTAACCCTAACCCTAACCCTAACCCTAACCCTAACCCTAACCCTAACCCTAACCCTAACCCTAACCCTAACCCTAACCCTAACCCTAACCCTAACCCTAACCCTAACCCTAACCCTAACCCTAACCCTAACCCTAAACCCTAACCCTAACCCTAACCCTAACCCTAACCCCTAACCCTAACCCTAACCCTAACCCTAACCCTAACCCTAACCTAACCCTAACCCTAACCCTAACCCTAACCCTAACCCTAACCCTAACCCTAACCCTAACCCTAACCCTAACCCTAACCCTAACCCTAACCCTAACCCTAACCCTAACCCTAACCCTAACCCTAACCCTAACCCTAACCCTAACCCTAACCCTAACCCTAACCCTAACCCTAACCCTAACCCTAACCCTAACCAACCCTAACCCTAACCCTAACCCTAACCCTAACCCTAACCCTAACCCTAACCCTAACCCTAACCCTAACCCTAACCCTAACCCTAACCCTAACCCAAACCCTAACCCTAACCCTAACCCTAACCCTAACCCTAACCCTAACCCTAACCCTAACCCTAACCCTAACCCTAACCCTAACCCTAACCCTAACCCTAACCCTAACCCTAACCCTAACCCTAACCCTAACCCTAACCCTAACCCTAACCCTAACCCTAACCCTAACCCTAACCCTAACCCTAACCCTAACCCTAACCCTAACCCTAACCCTAACCCTAACCCTAACCCTAACCCTAACCCTAACCCTAACCCTAACCCTAACCCTAACCCTAACCCTAACCCTAACCCTAACCCTAACCCTAACCCTAACCCTAACCCTAACCCTAACCCTAACCCTAACCCTAACCCTAACCCTAACCCTAACCCTAACCCTAACCCTAACCCTAACCCTAACCCTAACCCTAACCCCTAACCCTAACCCTAACCCTAACCCTAACCCTAACCCTAACCCTAACCCTAACCCTAACCCTAACCCTAACCCTAACCCTAACCCTAACCCTAACCCTAACCCTAACCCTAACCCTAACCCTAACCCTAACCCTAACCCTAACCCTAACCCTAACCCTAACCCTAACCCTAACCCTAACCCTAACCCTAACCCTAACCCTAACCCTAACCCTAACCCTAACCCTAACCCTAACCCTAACCCTAACCCTAACCCTAACCCTAACCCTAACCCTAACCCTAACCCTAACCCTAACCCTAACCCTAACCCTAACCCTAACCCTAACCCTAACCCTAACCCTAACCCTAACCCTAACCCTAACCCTAACCCTAACCCTAACCCTAACCCTAACCCTAACCCTAACCCTAACCCTAACCTAACCCTAACCCTAACCCTAACCCTAACCCTAACCCTAACCCTAACCCTAACCCTAACCCTAACCCTAACCCTAACCCTAACCCTAACCCTAACCCTAACCCTAACCCTAACCCTAACCCTAACCCTAACCCTAACCCTAACCCTAACCCTAACCCTAACCCTAACCCTAACCCTAACCCTAACCCTAACCCTAACCCTAACCCTAACCCTAACCCTAACCTAACCCTAACCCTAACCCTAACCCTAACCCTAACCCTAACCCTAACCCTAACCCTAACCCTAACCCTAACCCTAACCCTAACCCTAACCCTAACCCTAACCTAACCCTAACCCTAACCCTAACCCTAACCCTAACCCTAACCCTAACCCTAACCCTAACCCTAACCCTAACCCTAACCCTAACCCTAACCCTAACCCTAACCTAACCCTAACCCTAACCCTAACCCTAACCCTAACCCTAACCCTAACCCTAACCCTAACCCTAACCCTAACCCTAACCCTAACCCTAACCCTAACCCTAACCCTAACCCTAACCCTAACCCTAACCCTAACCCTAACCCTAACCCTAACCCTAACCTAACCCTAACCCTAACCCTAACCCTACCCTAACCCTAACCCTAACCCTAACCCTAACCCTAACCCTAACCCTAACCCTAACCCTAACCCTAACCCTAACCCTAACCTAACCCTAACCCTAACCCTAACCCTAACCCTAACCCTAACCCTAACCCTAACCCTAACCCTAACCCTAACCCTAACCCTAACCCTAACCCTAACCCTAACCCTAACCCTAACCCTAACCCTAACCCTAACCCTAACCTAACCCTAACCCTAACCTAACCCTAACCCTAACCCTAACCCTAACCCTAACCCTAACCCTAACCCTAACCCTAACCCTAACCCTAACCCTAACCCTAACCCTAACCCTAACCCTAACCCTAACCCTAACCTAACCCTAACCCTAACCCTAACCCTAACCCTAACCCTAACCCTAACCCTAACCCTAACCCTAACCCTAACCCTAACCCTAACCCTAACCTAACCCTAACCCTAACCCTAACCCTAACCCTAACCCTAACCCTAACCCTAACCCTAACCCTAACCCTAACCCTAACCCTAACCCTAACCCTAACCCTAACCCTAACCCTAACCCTAACCCTAACCTAACCCTAACCCTAACCCTAACCCTAACCCTAACCCTAACCCTAACCCTAACCCTAACCCTAACCCTAACCCTAACCCTAACCCTACCCTAACCCTAACCCTAACCCTAACCCTAACCCTAACCCTAACCCTAACCCTAACCCTAACCCTAACCCTAACCCTAACCCTAACCCTAACCCTAACCCTAACCCTAACCCTAACCCTAACCCTAACCCTAACCCTAACCCTAACCCTAAACCCTAACCCTAACCCTAACCCTAACCCTAACCCTAACCCTAACCCTAACCCTAACCCTAACCCTAACCCTAACCCTAACCCCTAACCCTAACCCCTAACCCTAACCCTAACCCTAACCCTAACCCTAACCCTAACCCTAACCCTAACCCTAACCCTAACCCTAACCCTAAACCCTAACCCTAACCCTAACCCTAACCTAACCCTAACCCTAACCCTAACCCTAACCCTAACCCTAACCCTAACCCTAACCCTAACCTAACCCCTAACCCTAACCCTAACCCTAACCCTAACCCTAACCCTAACCCTAACCCTAACCCTAACCCTAACCCTAACCCTAACCCTAACCCTAACCCTAACCCTAACCCTAACCCTAACCCCTAACCCCTAACCCTAACCCTAACCCTAACCCGAACCCTAACCCTAACCCTAACCCTAACCCTAACCCTAACCCTAACCCTAACCCTAACCCTAACCCTAACCCTAACCCGAACCCTAACCCTAACCCTAACCCTAACCCTAACCCTAACCCTAACCCTAACCCGAACCCTAACCCTAACCCGAACCCTAACCCTAACCCGAACCCTAACCCTAACCCTAACCCTAACCCGAACCCTAACCCTAACCCGAACCCTAACCCTAACCCTAACCCGAACCCGAACCCTAACCCTAACCCGAACCCTAACCCGAACCCTAACCCTAACCCTAACCCTAACCCTAACCCTAACCCTAACCCTAACCCGAACCCTAACCCTAACCCTAACCCTAACCCTAACCCTAACCCTAACCCTAACCCTAACCCTAACCCTAACCCTAACCCTAACCCTAACCCTAACCCTAACCTAACCCTAACCCTAACCCTAACCCTAACCCTAACCCTAACCCTACCCCTAACCCTAACCCTTAACCCTAACCCTAACCCTAACCCTAACCCTACCCCTAACCCTAACCCTAACCCTAACCCTAACCCTAACCCTAACCTTAACCCTAACCCTAACCCCGGCTCACTTCCTGTTCAAAATGGCGGCGCTCAGGCTCACTTCCGGTTCAAAATGGCGGCGCCCGGGCTCACTTCCGGTTCAAAATGGCGGCTCCCAGGCTCACTTCCGGTTCAAAATGACGGTGCTTAGGCTCACTTCCGGTTCAAAATGGCGGCGTCCAGGCTCACTTCCGGTTCAAAATGGCGGCGCCCAGGCTCACTTCCGGTTCAAAATAGCGGCGCCAAAAGCTCACTTCCGGTTCAAAATGGCTGCGCCCCGGCTCACTTCCAGTTCAAAATGGCGGCGCCCAGGCTCACTTCCGGTTCAAAATGGCGGCGCATGGGCTCATTTCGTGTTCAAAATGGCGGCGCCACGGCTCACTTCCGGTTCAAAATGGCGGCGTCCTGGCTCACTTCCGGTTCAAAATGGCGGCGCCCAGGCTCACTTCCGGTTCAAAATGGCGGCGCCAGGGCTCACTTCCGGTTCAAAATGGCGGCACCCGGGCTCACTTCCGGTTCAAAATGGCGGCGCTCAGGCTCACTTCCGGTTCAAAATGGCGGCGCCCTGGCTCACTTCCGGTTCAATATGGCGGAACCCGGACTCACTTCCGGTTCAAAATGGCGGCGCCCGGGGCTCACTTCCGGTTCAAAATGGCGGCTCCCAGGCTCACTTCCGGTCCAAAATGGCGGCGTCAGGGCTCACTTCCGGTTCAAAATGGCGGCGCCCTGGCTCACTTCCGGTCCAAAATGGCGGCGCCCGGGCTCACTTCCGGTTCAAAATGGCGGCGCCAGGGATCACTTCCGGTTCAAAATGGCGGCGGCCGGGCTCACTTCCGGTTCAAAATGGCGACGCCCAGGCTCACTTCCGGTTCAAAATGGCGGCGCCCGGGCTCACTTCCGGTTCAAAATGGCGGCGCCCAGGCTCACTTCCGGTTCAAAATGGCGGCGCCCAGGCTCACTTCCCGTCCAAAATGGCGGCGCCCAGGCTCACTTCCGGTTCAAAATGGCGGCGCCCGTGATCACTTCCGGTTCAAAATGGCGGCGCCCAGGCTCACTTCCGGTTCAAAATGGCGGCGCCCAGGCTCACTTCCGGTTCAAAATGGCGGCGCCCGGGCTCACTTCCGGTTCAAAATGGCGGAGCCCGGGCTCACTTTCGGTTCAAAATGGCGGCCCTCAGCTCACTTCCGGTTCAAAATGGCGGCGCATGTGCTCATTTCCGATTCAAAATGGCGGCGCCCATGCTCACTTCCGGTTCAAAAATGGCGGCGCCCCGGCTCACTTCCGGTTCAAAATGGCGGCGCCCAGGCTCACTTCCGGTTCAAAATGGCGGCGCCCAGATCACTTCCGGTTCAAAATGGCGGATCCCTGGCTCACTTCCGGTTCAAAATGGCGGCGCCCGGGCTCACTTCCGGTTCAAAATGGCGGCGCCCAGGCTCACTTCCGGTTCAAAATGGCGGCGCCCGGGCTCACTTCCGGTTCAAAATGGCGGCGCCCAGGCTCACTTCCGGTTCAAAATGGCGGCTCCCCGGCTCACTTCCGGTTCAAAATGGCGGCGCCCGGGCTCACTTCCGGTTCAAAATGGCGGCGCCCGGGCTCACTTCCGTTCAAAATGGCGGCGCTCAGGCTCACTTCCGGTTCAAAATGGCGGCGCCCGGGCTCACTTCCGGTTCAAAATGGCGGCCCCCGGCTCTCTTCCGGTTCAAAATGGCGGCGCCCGGGCTCACTTCCGGTTCAAAATGGCGGCGCCCGGGCTCACTTCCGGTTCAAAATGGCGGCGCCCAGGCTCACTTCTGGATTAAAATGGCGGCGCCCGGGCTCACTTCCGGTTCAAAATGGCGGCACCCAGGCTCACTTCCGGTTCAAAATGGCGGCGCCAAAGCTCACTTCCGGTTCAAAATGGCGGCGCTCGGATCACTTCCGGTTCAAAATGGCGGCGCCCGGGCTCACTTCCGATTCAAAATGGCGGCGCCCAGGCTCACTTCCGGTTCAAAATGGCGGCGCCCGGGCTCACTTCCGGTTCAAAATGGCGGCGCCCGGGTTGACTTCCGGTTCAAAATGGCGGCGCCCAGGCTCACTTCCGGTTCAAAATGGCGGCGCCCGGGCTCACTTCCGGTTCAAAATGGCGGCGCCACGGCTCACTTCCGGTTCAAAATGGCGGCGCCCGGGCTCACTTCCGGTTCAAAATGGCGGCGCATGTGCTCATTTCCTGTTCAAAATGTCGGCGCCCAAACTCACTTCCGGTTCAAAATGGCGGCGCCCTGGCTCACTTCCGGTTCAAAATGGCGGCGCCCAAACTCACTTCCGGTTCAAAATGGCGACGCCCAGGCTCACTTCCGGTTCAAAATGGCGGCGCCACGGCTCACTTCCGGTTCAAAATGGCGGCGCCCAGGCTCACTTCCGGTTCAAAATGGCGGCGCCCAGGCTCACTTCCCGTCCAAAATGGCGGCGCCCAGGCTCACTTCCGGTTCAAAATGGCGGCGCCCAGGCTCACTTCCGGTTCAAAATGGCGGCGCCCAGGCTCACTTCCGGTTCAAAATGGCGGCGCCCAGGCTCACTTCCGGTTCAAAATGGCGGCGCCCGGGCTCACTTCCGGTTCAAAATGGCGGAGCCCGGGCTCACTTTCGGTTCAAAATGGCGGCCCTCAGCTCACTTCCGGTTCAAAATGGCGGCGCATGTGCTCATTTCCGATTCAAAATGGCGGCGCCCATGCTCACTTCCGGTTCAAAATGGCGGCGCCCCGGCTCACTTCCGGTTCAAAATGGCGGCGCCCAGGCTCACTTCCGGTTCAAAATGGCGGCGCCCAGATCACTTCCGGTTCAAAATGGCGGATCCCTGGCTCACTTCCGGTTCAAAATGGCGGCGCCCCGGCTCACTTCCGGTTCAAAATGGCGGCGCCCGGGATCACTTCCGGTTAAAAATGGCCGCGTCCTGGCTCACTTCCGGTTCAAAATGGCGGCGCCCGGGATCACTTCCGGTTCAAAATGGCGGCACCCGGGCTCACTTCCGGTTCAAAATGGCGGCTCCCCGGCTCACTTCCGGTTCAAAATGGCGGCGCCCAGGCTCACTTCCGGTTCAAAATGGCGGAACCCGGACTCACTTCCGGTTCAAAATGGCGGCGCCCGGGCTCACTTCCGGTTCAATATGACGTCACCCAGACTCACTTCCGGTCCAAAATGGCGGCGCATGGGCTCACTTCCGGTTCAAAATGGCGGCGCCCTGGCTCACTTCCGGTTCAAAATGGCGGCGCCCGGGCTCACTTCCGGTTCAAAATGGCGGCGCCCGGGCTCACTTCCGGTTTAAAATGGCGGCGCCCGGGATCACTTCCCGTTCAAAATGGCGGCGCCCAGGCTCACTTCCGGTTCAAAATGGCGGCGCCCCGGCTCACTTTTGGTTCAAAATGGCGGCGCCCGGGCTCACTTCCGGTTCAAAATGGCGGCGCCCGGGCTCACTTCCGGTTCAAAATGGCGGCGCCCAGGCTCACTTCCGGTTCAAAATGGCGGCGCCCGTGATCACTTCCGGTTCAAAATGGCGGAGCCCGGGCTCACTTCCGGTTCAAAATGGCGGCGCCCGGGCTCACTTCCGGTTCAAAATGGCGGCGCCTGGGCTCACTTCCGGTTCAAAATGGCGGCGCCCAGGCTCACTTTCGGTTCAAAATGGCGGCGCCCGGATCACTTCCGGTTCAAAATGGCGGCGCTCAGGCTCACTTCCGGTTCAAAATGCCGGCGCCCGGGCTCACTTCCGGTTCAAAATGGCGGCTCCCCGGCTCACTTCCGGTTCAAAATGGCGGCTCCCCGGCTCACTTCCGGTTCAAAATGGCGGCGCCCAGGCTCACTTCCGGTTCAAAATGGCAGCGCCCGGCCTCACTTCCGCTTCAAAATGGCGGCGCCCAGGTTCACTTCCGGTTCAAAATGGCGGCGCCCGGTCTCACTTCCGGTTCAAAATGGCGGCGTCCGGTTCACTTCCGGTTCAAAATGGCGGCGCCCAGGCTCACTTCCGGTTCAAAATGGCGGCGCATGTGCTCATTTCCGATTCAAAATGGCGGCGCCCATGCTCACTTCCGGTTCAAAATGGCTGCGCCCTGGCTCACTTTAGGTTCCAAATGGCGACGCCCGGGCTCACATCCGGTTCAAAATGGCGGCGCGCAGATCACTTCCGGTTCAAAATGGCGGATCCCAGGCTCACTTCCGGTCCAAAATGGCGGCGCCCGGGCTCACTTCCGGTTCAAAATGGCGGCGCCCAGGCTCACTTCCGGTTCAAAATGGCGGCGCCCAGGCTCACTTCCGGTTCAAAATGGCGGCGCCCAGGCTCACTTCCGGTTCAAAATGGCGGCGCATGGGCTCACTTCCGGTTCAAAATGGCGGCGCCCAGGCTCACTTCCGGTTCAAAATGGCAGCGCCCGGGCTCACTTCAGGTTCAAAATGGCGGCGCCCAGGCTCACTTCCGGTTCAAAATGGCGGCGCCCGGGCTCACTTCCGGTTCAAAATGGCGGCGCCCAGGCTCACTTCCGGTTCAAAATGGCGGCGCCCGGGATCACTTCCGGTTCAAAATGGCGGCGCTCAGGCTCACTTCCGGTTCAAAATGGCGGCGCCCGGGCTCACTTCCAGTTCAAAATGGCGCCGCCCGGGCTCGCTTCCGGTTCAAAATGGCGGCGCCCGGGCTCACTTCCGGTTCAAAATGGCGGCGCCCGGGCTCACTTCCGGTTCAATATGGCGGCTGTCAAACTCACTTCCGGTTCAAAATGGCGGCGCCCGGGCTCACTTCCGGTTCAATATGGCGGCTGTCAAACTCACTTCCGGTTCAAAATGGCGGCGTCAGGGCTCACTTCCGGTTCAAAATGGCGGCGCCCTGGCTCAGTTCCGGTCCAAAATGGCGGCGCCCGGGCTCACTTCCGGTTCAAAATGGCGGCGCCCAGGCTCACTTCCGGTTCAAAATGGCGGCGCCCGGGCTCACTTCCGGTTCAAAATGGCGGCGCCCAGGCTCACTTCCGGTTCAAAATGGCGGTGCCCCGGCTCACTTCCGGTTCAAAATGGCAGCGCCCAGGCTCACTTCCGGTTCAAAATGGCGGCGCCCGGGCTCACTTCCGGTTCAAAATGGCGGCTCCCCGGCTCACTTCCGGTTCAAAATGGTTGCGCCCAGGCTCACTTCCGGTTCAAAATGGCGGCGCCCAGGCTCACTTCCGGTTCAAAATGGCGGCGCTCAGGCTCACTTCCGGTTCAAAATGTCGGCGCCTGGGCTCACTTCCGGTTCAAAATGGCGGCGCCCAGGCTCACTTCCGGTTCAAAATGGAGGTGCCCGGGATCACTTCCGGATCAAAATGGCGGCGCCCTGGCTCACTTCCGGTTCAAAATGGCGGCGCCCGGGCTCACTTCCGGTTCAAAATGGCGGCGCCCAGGCTCACTTCCGGTTCAAAATGGCGGCGCCCGGGCTCACTTCCGGTTCAAAATGGTGGCCCCCGGGCTCACTTCCGGTTCAAAATGGCAGCTCCCAGGCTCACTTCCGGTTCAAAATGGCGGCGCCCAGGCTCACTTCCGGTTCAAAATGGCGGCGCCCAGGCTCACTTCCGGTTCAAAATGGCGGCGCCCGGGCTCACTTCCGGTTCAAAATGGAGGCTCCCCGGCTCACTTCCGGTTCAAAATGGCGGCATTAGGGGTCACTTCCGGTTCAAAATGGCGGCGCCCAGGCTTACTTCCGGTTCAAAATGGCAGCGCCCAGGCTCACTTCCGGTTCAAAATTGCGGCGCCCAGGCTCACTTCCGGTTCAAAATGGCGGCGCATGGGCTCATTTCCTGTTCAAAATGGCGGTGCCCGGGCTCACTTCCGGTTCAAAATGGCGGCGCCCTGGCTCACTTCCGGTTCAAAATGGCAGCGCCCAGGCTCACTTCCGGTTCAAAATGGCGGCACCCAGGCTCACTTCCGCTCCAAAATAGCGGCGTCAGGGCTCACTTCCGGTTCAAAATGGCGGCGCATGGGCTCACTTCTAGTCCAAAATGGCGGCGCCCGGGCTCACTTCCGGTTCAAAATGTCGGCGCCCAGGCTCACTTCCGGTTCAAAATGGCGGCGCCCGGGCTCACTTCCCGTTCAAAATGGCGGCGCCCAGGCTCACTTCCGGTTCAAAATGGCAGCACCCGGGCTCACTTCCGCTCCCAAATGGCGGCGCCCAGGCTCACTTCCGGTTCAAAATGGCGGCGCCCAGGCTCACTTCCGGTTCAAAATGGCGGCGCCCAGGCTCACTTCCGGTTCAAAATGGCGGCACCCGGGATCACTTCCGGTTCAAAATGGCGGCGCCCGGGCTCACTTCCGGTTCAAAATGGCGGCGCCCGGGCTCATTTCTGGTTCAAAATGGCGGCACCCAGGCTCACTTCCGGTTCAAAATGGCGGCGCTCGGGCTCATTTCCGGTTCAAAATGGCGGCGCCCGGGCTCACTTCCGGTTCAAAATGGCGGCCCACAGGCTCACTTCCGGTTCAAAATGGCGGCGCCCAGGCACACTTCCGGTTCAAAATGGCGGCACCCAGGCTCACTTCCGGTTCAAAATGGAGGCGCCCAGGCTCACTTTCGGTTCAAAATGGGGGCGCCCAGGCTCACTTCCGGTTCAAAATGGCGGCGCCCAGGCTCACTTCCGGTTCAAAATGGCGGCGCCCAGGCTTACTTCCTGTTCAAAATGGGGGCCCCCGGCTCACTTCCAGTTCAAAATGGCGGCCCCCGGCTCACTTCCGGTTCAAAATAGCGGCGCCCAGGCTCACTTCCGGTTCAAAATGGCGGCCCCCAGCTCACTTCCGGTTCAAAATGGCGGCGCCCGGGCTCACTTCCGGTTCAAAATGGCGGCGCCCGTGCTCACTTCCGGTTCAAAATGGCGACACCCGTGCTCACTTCCGGTTCAAAATGGTGCCCCGGCTCACTTCCGGTTCAAAATGCCGTCTCCCAACTCACTTCCGGTTCAGAATGAACGCTTTTGGGCTCACTTTCGGTTCAAAATAGCGGCGCCCGGGCACACTTCCGGTTCAAAATGGCGGCGCCCAGGCTCACTTCCGGTTCAAAATGGCTGCGCACGGGCTCACTTCCGGTTCAAAATGCCGGCGCCCGGGCTCACTTCCGGTTCAAAATGGCGGCGCCCGGGCTCACTTTCGGTTCAAAATGGCGGTTTCCCGGCTCACTTCCGGTTCAAAATGGCGGCGCCCAGGCTCACTTCCGGTTCAAAATGGGGGCGCCCGGGCTCACTTCCGGTTCAAAATGGCGGCGACCGGGCTCACTTCCGGTTCAAAATGGCGGCGCCCAGGCTTACTTCCGGTTCAAAATGGCGGCCCCCGGGCTCACTTCCGGTTCAAAATGGCGGCGCCCAGGCTCACTTCCCGTTCAAAATGGCAACTCCCAGGCTCACTTCCGGTTCAACATGGCGGCGCCCAGGCTCACTTCCGGTTCAAAATGGCGGCGCCCAGGCTCACTTCCGGATCAAAATGGCGGCGCCCGTGCTCACTTCCGGTTCAAAATGGCGGCGCCCGTGCTCACTTCCGGTTCAAAATGGCGGCGCCCAGGCTCACTTCCGGTTCCAAATGGCGGCGCCAAGGCTCACTTCCGGTTCAAAATGGCGGCTCCCCGGCTCACTTCCGGTTCAAAATGGCGGCGCCCAGGATCACTTCCGGTTCAAAATGGCTGGTCCCGGGTCACTTCCGGTTCAAAATGGCGGTTCCCGGGTCACTTCCGGTTCAAAATGGCGGCGCCCGGGCTCACTTCCGGTTCAAAATGGCGGCGCCCGGGCTCACTTCCGGTTCAAAATGGCGGTGCCCGGGATCACTTCCGGTTCAAAATGGCGGCACCCGGGCTCACTTCCGGTTCAAAATGGCGGCTCCCCGGCTCACTTCCGGTTCAAAATGGCGGCGCCACGGCTCACTTCCGGTTCAAAATGGCGGCCCCCAGCTCACTTCCGGTTCAAAATGGCGGCGCCCGGGCTCACTTCCGGTTCAAAATGGCGGCGCCCAGGCTCACTTCCGGTTCAAAATGGCGACGCCCGTGCTCACTTCCGGTTCAAAATGGTGCCCCGGCTCACTTCCGGTTCAAAATGGCGGCATTAGGGGTCACTTCCGGTTCAAAATGGCGGCGCCCAGGCTTACTTCCGGTTCAAAATGGCAGCGCCCAGGCTCACTTCCGGTTCAAAATCGCGGCGCCCAGGCTCACTTCCGGTTCAAAATGGCGGCGCATGGGCTCATTTCCTGTTCAAAATGGCGGTGCCCGGGCTCACTTCCGGTTCAAAATGGCGGCGCCCTGGCTCACTTCCGGTTCAAAATGGCAGCGCCCAGGCTCACTTCCGGTTCAAAATGGCGGCACCCAGGCTCACTTCCGCTCCAAAATAGCGGCGTCAGGGCTCACTTCCGGTTCAAAATGGCGGCGCATGGGCTCACTTCTAGTCCAAAATGGCGGCGCCCGGGCTCACTTCCGGTTCAAAATGTCGGCGCCCAGGCTCACTTCCGGTTCAAAATGGCGGCGCCCGGGCTCACTTCCCGTTCAAAATGGCGGCGCCCAGGCTCACTTCCGGTTCAAAATGGCAGCACCCGGGCTCACTTCCGCTCCCAAATGGCGGCGCCCAGGCTCACTTCCGGTTCAAAATGGCGGCGCCCAGGCTCACTTCCGGTTCAAAATGGGGGCGCCCAGGCTCACTTCCGGTTCAAAATGGCGGCACCCGGGATCACTTCCGGTTCAAAATGGCGGCGCCCGGGCTCACTTCCGGTTCAAAATGGCGGCGCCCGGGCTCATTTCTGGTTCAAAATGGCGGCACCCAGGCTCACTTCCGGTTCAAAATGGCGGCGCTCGGGCTCATTTCCGGTTCAAAATGGCGGCGCCCGGGCTCACTTCCGGTTCAAAATGGCGGCCCACAGGCTCACTTCCGGTTCAAAATGGGGGCGCCCAGGCACACTTCCGGTTCAAAATGGCGGCACCCAGGCTCACTTCCGGTTCAAAATGGAGGCGCCCAGGCTCATTTCCGGTTCAAAATGGCGTCACTTTGGCTCACTTCCGGTTCAAAATGGCGGCTCCCCGGCTCACTTCCGGTTCAAAATGGCGGCGCCCGGGCTCACTTCCGGTTCAAAATGGCGGCGCCCAGGCTCACTTCCGGTTCAAAATGGCGGCGCCCAGGCTCACTTCCGGTTCAAAATGGCGGCACCCGGGCTCACTTCCGGTTCAAAATGGCGGCGCCCAGGCTCACTTCCGTTTCAAAATGGCGGCCCCCTGGCTCACTTCCGGTTCAAAATGGCGGCGCCCGGGCTCACTTCCGGTTCAAAATGGCGGCGCCCGGGCTCACTTCCGGTTCAAAATGGCGGCGCATGGGCTAACTTCCGGTTCAAAATGGCGGCACCCGGGCTCACTTCCGGTTCAAAATGGCTGCCCCCGCCTCACTTCCGGTTCAAAATGTCGGCGCTATGGCTCACTTCCGGTTCAAAATGGCGGCCCCCTGCTCACTTCCGGTTCACAATTAAGGCGCCCAGGCTCACTTCCGGTTCAAAATGGCGGCCCCCGGCTCACTTCCTGTTCAAAATGGAGGCGCCCAGGCTCACTTTCGGTTCAAAATGGGGGCGCCCAGGCTCACTTCCGGTTCAAAATGGCGGCGCCCAGGCTCACTTCCGGTTCAAAATGGCGGCGCCCAGGCTTACTTCCTGTTCAAAATGGGGGCCCCCGGCTCACTTCCGGTTCAAAATGGCGGCCCCCGGCTCACTTCCGGTTCAAAATAGCGGCGCCCAGGCTCACTTCCGGTTCAAAATGGCGGCCCCCAGCTCACTTCCGGTTCAAAATGGCGGCGCCCGGGCTCACTTCCGGTTCAAAATGGCGGCGCCCAGGCTCACTTCCGGTTCAAAATGGCGACACCCGTGCTCACTTCCGGTTCAAAATGGTGCCCCGGCTCACTTCCGGTTCAAAATGCCGTCTCCCAACTCACTTCCGGTTCAGAATGAACGCTTTTGGGCTCACTTTCGGTTCAAAATGGCGGCGCCCGGGCACACTTCCGGTTCAAAATGGCGGCGCCCAGGCTCACTTCCGGTTCAAAATGGCTGCGCACGGGCTCACTTCCGGTTCAAAATGCCGGCGCCCGGGCTCACTTCCGGTTCAAAATGGCGGCGCCCGGGCTCACTTTCGGTTCAAAATGGCGGTTTCCTGGCTCACTTCCGGTTCAAAATGGCGGCGCCCAGGCTCACTTCCGGTTCAAAATGGCGGCGCCCAGGCTCACTTCCGGTTCAAAATGGCGGCGCCGGGCTCACTTCCGGTTCAAAATGGCGGCGCCCAGGCTTACTTCCGGTTCAAAATGGCGGCGCCCGGGCTCACTTCCGGTTCAAAATGGCGGCGCCCAGGCTCACTTCCCGTTCAAAATGGCAACTCCCAGGCTCACTTCCGGTTCAACATGGCGGCGCCCAGGCTCACTTCCGGTTCAAAATGGCGGCGCCCAGGCTCACTTCCGGATCAAAATGGCGGCGCCCAGGCTCACTTCCGGTTCAAAATGGCGGCGCCGGGGCTCACTTCCGGTTCAAAATGGCGGCGCATGGGCTCACTTCTAGTCCAAAATGGCGGCGCCCAGGCTCACTTCCGGTTCAAAATGGCGGCGCCTGGGCTCACTTCTGGTTCAAAATGGGGGCGCCCAGGCTCACTTCCGGTTCAAAATGGCGGCATTAGGGCTCACTTCCGGTTCAAAATGGCGGCGCCCAGGCTCACTTCCGGTTCAAAATGGCAGCGCCCAGGCTCACTTCCGGTTCAAAATTGCGGCGCCCGGGCTCACTTCCGGTTCAAAATGGTGGCGCATGGGCTCATTTCCTGTTCAAAATGGCGGCGCCCGGGCTCACTTCCGGTTCAAAATGGCGGCGCCCGGGCTCACTTCCGGTTCAAAATGGCGGCACCCAGGCTCACTTCCGGCTCCAAAATAGCGGCGTCAGGGCTCACTTCCGGTTCAAAATGGCGGCGCATGGGCTCACTTCTAGTCCAAAATGGCGGCGCCCAGGCTCACTTCCGGTTCAAAATGGCGGCGCCCAGGCTCACTTCCGGTTCAAGATGGCGGCGCCCAGGCTCACTTCCGTTTCAAAATGGCGGCCCCCTGGCTCACTTCCGGTTCAAAATGGCGGCGCCCGGGCTCACTTCCGGTTCAAAATGGCGGCGCCCGGGCTCACTTCCGGTTCAAAATGGCGGCGCATGGGCTAACTTCCGGTTCAAAATGGCGGCACCCAGGCTCACTTCCGGTTCAAAATGGCGGCTCCCCGGCTCACTTCCGGTTCAAAATGGGGGCGCCCAGGCTCACTTCCGGTTCAAAATGGCGGCGCCCGGGCTCACTTCCGGTTGAAAATGGCGGCACCCAGGCTCACTTCCGGTTCAAAATGGCTGCCCCCGCCTCACTTCCGGTTCAAAATGTCGGCGCCCTGTCTCACTTCCGGTTCAAAATGGCGGCCCCCTGCTCACTTCCGGTTCACAATTAAGGCGCCCAGGCTCACTTCCGGTTCAAAATGGCGGCCCCCGGCTCACTTCCTGTTCAAAATGGAGGCGCCCAGGCTCACTTTCGGTTCAAAATGGGGGCGCCCAGGCTCACTTCCGGTTCAAAATGGCGGCGCCCAGGCTCACTTCCGGTTCAAAATGGCGGCGCCCAGGCTTACTTCCTGTTCAAAATGGGGGCCCCCGGCTCACTTCCGGTTCAAAATGGCGGCCCCCGGCTCACTTCCGGTTCAAAATAGCGGCGCCCAGGCTCACTTCCGGTTCAAAATGGCGGCCCCCAGCTCACTTCCGGTTCAAAATGGCGGCGCCCGGGCTCACTTCCGGTTCAAAATGGCGGCGCCCAGGCTCACTTCCGGTTCAAAATGGCGACACCCGTGCTCACTTCCGGTTCAAAATGGTGCCCCGGCTCACTTCCGGTTCAAAATGCCGTCTCCCAACTCACTTCCGGTTCAGAATGAACGCTTTTGGGCTCACTTTCGGTTCAAAATAGCGGCGCCCGGGCACACTTCCGGTTCAAAATGGCGGCGCCCAGGCTCACTTCCGGTTCAAAATGGCTACGCACGGGCTCACTTCCGGTTCAAAATGCCGGCGCCCGGGCTCACTTCCGGTTCAAAATGGCGGCGCCCGGGCTCACTTTCGGTTCAAAATGGCGGTTTCCCGGCTCACTTCCGGTTCAAAATGGCGGCGCCCAGGCTCACTTCCGGTTCAAAATGGCGGCGCCCAGGCTCACTTCCGGTTCAAAATGGAGGCGACCGGGCTCACTTCCGGTTCAAAATGGCGGCGCCCAGGCTTACTTCCGGTTCAAAATGGCGGCCCCCGGGCTCACTTCCGGTTCAAAATGGCGGCGCCCAGGCTCACTTCCCGTTCAAAATGGCAACTCCCAGGCTCACTTCCGGTTCAACATGGCGGCGCCCAGGCTCACTTCCGGTTCAAAATGGCGGCGCCCAGGCTCACTTCCGGTTCAAAATGGCTGCGCACGGGCTCACTTCCGGTTCAAAATGCCGGCGCCCGGGCTCACTTCCGGTTCAAAATGGCGGCGCCCGGGCTCACTTTCGGTTCAAAATGGCGGTTTCCCGGCTCACTTCCGGTTCAAAATGGCGGCGCCCAGGCTCACTTCCGGTTCAAAATGGCGGCGCCCAGGCTCACTTCCGGTTCAAAATGGCGGCGCCCGGGCTCACTTCCGGTTCAAAATGGCGGCGCCCAGGCTTACTTCCGGTTCAAAATGGCGGCGCCCAGTCTCACTTCCGGTTCAAAATGGCGGCGCCCAGGCTCACTTCCCGTTCAAAATGGCAACTCCCAGGCTCACTTCCGGTTCAACATGGCGGCGCCCAGGCTCACTTCCGGTTCAAAATGGCGGCGCCCAGGCTCACTTCCGGTTCAAAATGGCGGCGCCCAGGCTCACTTCCGGTTCAAAATGGCGGCTCCCGGGCTCACTTCCGGTTCAAAATGGCGGCGCCCTGGCTCACTTCCGGTTCAAAATGGCGGCGCCAAGGCTCACTTCCGGTTCAAAATGGCGGCGCCCTGGCTCACTTCCAGTTCAAAATGGAAACGCCCAGGCTCACTTCCGGTTCAAAATGTCGGCGCCCGGGCTCACTTCCGGTTCAAAATGGCGGCACCCGGACTCACTTCCGGTTCAAAATGGCGGCGCCAGGGCTCACTTCCGGTTCAAAATGGCGGCACCCAGGCTCACTTCCGGTTCAAAATGGCGGCGCCCAGGCTCACTTCCGGTTCAAAATGGCGGCGCCCGGGCTCACTTCCGGTTCAAAATGGCGGCTCTCAGGCTCACTTCCGGTTCAAAATGGCGGCGCCCAGGCTCACTTCCGGTTCAAAATGGCGGCGCCCAGGCTCACTTCCGGTTCAAAATGGCGGGTCCCGGGCTCACTTCCGGTTCAAAATGGCGGCGCCCGGGCTCACTTCCGGTTCAAAATGGCGGCGCCCAGGCTCACTTCCGGTTCAAAATGGCGGCGCCCAGGCTCACTTCCGGTTCAAAATGGGGGCGCCTAGGCTCACTTCCGGTTCAAAATGGCGGCGCCCAGGCTCACTTTCGGTTCAAAATGGGGGCGCCCAGGCTCACTTCCGGTTCAAAATGGCGGCGCCCGGGCTCACTTCCGGTTCAAAATGGCGGCGCCCAGGCTTACTTCCTGTTCAAAATGGGGGCCCCCGGCTCACTTCCGGTTCAAAATGGCGGCCCCCGGCTCACTTCCGGTTCAAAATAGCGGCGCCCAGGCTCACTTCCGGTTCAAAATGGCGGCGCCCAGGCTCACTTCCGGTTCAAAATGGCGGCGACCGAGCCAACTTCCGGTTCAAAATGGCGGCGCCCAGGCTCACTTCCGGTTCAAAATGGCGGCACCCAGGCTCACTTCCGGTTCAAAATGGCGGCGCCCGTGTTTACTTCCGGTTCAAAATGGCGGCTGCCAGGCTCACTTCCGGTTCAAAATGGCGGCGCCCGGGCTCACTTCCGGTTCAACATGGCGGCGCCAGCTCACTTCCGGTTCAAAATGGCGGCGCCCAGGCTCACTTCCGGTTCAAAATGGCGGCTGCCCGGGCTCACTTCCGGTTCAAAATGGCGGCACCCGGGCTCACTTCCGGTTCAAATGGCGGCGCCAAGGCTCACTTCCGGTTCAAAATGGCGGCGCCCTGGCTCACTTCCGGTTCAAAATGGAAACGCCCAGGCTCACTTCCGGTTCAAAATGTCGGCGCCCGGGCTCACTTCCGGTTCAAAATGGCGGCACCCGGACTCACTTCCGGTTCAAAATGGCGGCGCCCAGGCTCACTTCCGGTTCAAAATGGCGGCACCCAGGCTCACTTCCGGTTCAATATGGCGGCGCCCGGGGCTCACTTCCGGTTCAAAATGGCGGGCCCCCCTGGCTCACTTCGGTCCAAAATGGCGGCGCCCTGGCTCACTTCCGGTTCAAAATGGCGGCTCCCCGGCTCACTTCCGGTTCAAAATGGCGACACACGTGCTCACTTCGGGTTCCAAATGGCGGCTCCACGGCTCACTTCCGGTTCAAAATGGCGGCGCACAGGCTCACTTCCGGTTCGAAATGGCGGCTCCTTTCCGGTTCAAAATGGCGGCGCCCAGATCACTTCCGGTTCAAAATGGCGGCGCCCCGACTTTTGGTTCAAAATGGCGGCGCCCGAGCTCACTTCCGGTTCAAATGGCGGCGCCCAGGCTCACTTCCGGTTCAAAATGGCGGCGCCCAGGTTCACTTCCGGTTCAAAATGGCGGCGCCCGGGCTCACTTCCGGTTCAATATGGCGGCGCCGGGCTCACTTCCGGTTCAAAATGGCGGCGCCCGGGCTCATTTCTGGTTCAAAATGGCGGCACCCAGCTCACTTCCGGTTCAAAATGGCGGCGCCCGGGCTCACTTCCGGTTCAAAATGGCGGCGCTCAGGCTCACTTCCGGTTCAAAATGGCGGCGCCCGGTCGCACTTCCGGTTCAAAATGGCGGCGCCCAGGCTCACTTCCGGTTCAAAATGGGCGGCCCACAGGCTCACTTCCGGTTCAAAATGGCGGCGCCAGGCTCACTTCCGGTTCAAAATGGCGGCGCCCAGGCTCCACTTCCGGTTCAAAATGGCGGCGCCCAGGCTCATTTCCGGTTCAAAATGGCGGCACCCGGACTCACTTCCGGTTCAAATTGGCGGCGCCCAGGCTCACTTCCGGTTCAAAATGGCGGCACCCAGGCTCACTTCCGGTCCAAAATGGCGGCGTCAGGGCTCACTTTCCCGCTCCAAAATGGCGGCGCCCGGGCTCACTTCCGGTTCAAAATGGCGGCGCCATGGCTCACTTCCGGTTCAAAATGGCGGCGCCCAGGCTCACTTCCGGTTCAAAATGGCGGCTACCCGGCTCACTTCCGGTTCAAAATGGCGGCGCCCGGGCTCACTTCCGGTTCAAAATGGCGGCACCAGGGCTCACTTCCGGTTCAAAATGGCGGCGCCCGGGCTCACTTCCGGTTCAAAATGGCGGCGCCCGGGCTCACTTCCGGTTCAAAATGGCGGCGCCCATGCTCACTTCCGGTTCAAAATGGCGGCGCCCAGCTCACTTCCGGTTCAAAATGGCGGCGCCCGGGCTCACTTCCGGTTCAAAATGGCGGCGCCCTGGCTCACTTCCGGTTCAAAATGGCGGCTCCCAGGGCTCACTTCCGGTTCAAAATGGCGGCGCCCAGGCTCACTTCCGGTTCAAAATGGCGGCGCCCAGGGTCACTTTCTGTTCAAAATGGCGGAGCGATGTACTCACTTCCGGTTCAAAATGGCAGCGCCCGTTGCTCACTTCCGGTTCAAAATGGCGGCGCCCGGGCTCACTTCCGGTTCAAAATGGCGGCGCCCAAACTCACTTCCGGTTCAAAATGGAGGCGCCCGGGATCACTTCCGGTTCAAAATGGCGGCACCCTGGCTCACTTCCGGTTCAAAATGGCGGCGCCCGTGCTCACTTCCGGTTCAAAATGGCGGCGCCCAGGCTCACTTCCGGTTCAAATGGCGGCGCCCGGGATCACTTCCGGTTCAAAATGGCGGCGCCCTGGCTCACTTCTGGTCCAAAATGGCGGCGCCCGGGCTCACTTCCGGTTCAAAATGGCGGCGCCCAGGCTCACTTCCGGTTCAAAATGGCGCGCCACGGGCTCACTTCCCGGTTCAAAATGGCGGCGCCCTGGCTCACTTCCGGTTCAAAATGGCGGCGCCCGGGCTCACTTCCGGTTCAAAATGCGGCACCCTGGCTCACTTCCGGTCCAAAATGGCGGCGCTCAGGCTCACTTCCGGTTCAAAATGGCGGCGCCCCGTGATCACTTCCGGTTCAAAATGGCGGCGCCCAGCTCACTTCCGGTCAAAATGGCGGCGCCCGGACTCACTTCCGGTCAAAATGGCGGCGCCCGGGCTCTCTTCCGGTTCAAAATGGCGGCATCCGGGCTCACTTCCGGTTAAAATTGGCAGCTCCCAGGCTCACTTCCGGTTCAAAATGTCGGCACCCAGGCTCACTTCCGGTTCAAAATGGCGGCGCCGAGGCTCACTTCTGGTTCAAAATGGCGGCGGCCGGGCTCACTTCCGGTTCAAAATGGCGGCACCCAGGCTCACTTCCGGTCCAAAATAGCGGCGTCAGGGCTCACTTCCGGTTCAAAATGGCGGCGCATGGGCTCACGTCCGGTCCAAAATGGCGGCGCCCGGGCTCCCTTCCGGTTCAAAATGGCGGCTCCCGGGTTTACTTCCGGTTCAAAATGGCGGCGCCCAGGCTCACTTCCGGTTCAAAATGGCGGCGCCCAGGCTCACTTCCGGTTCAAAATGGCGGCGCCCGGGCTCACTTCCGGTTCAAAATGGCGGCTTCCCCAGACTCACTTCCGGTCAAAATGGCGGCTCCCCGGCTCACTTCCGGTTCAAATGGCGGCGCCCAGGCTCACTTCCGGTTCAAAATGGCGGCGACCGGGCTCATTTCCGGTTCAAAATGGCGTCACTTTGGCTCACTTCCGGTTCAAAATGGCGGCTCCCCGGCTCACTTCCGGTTCAAAATGGCGCGCGCCCCGGGCTCACTTCCGGTTCAAAATGGCGGCACCCAGGCTCACTTCCGGTTCAAAATGCGGCGGCGCCCAGGCTCACTTCCGGTTCAAAATGGCGGCACACCGGGCTCACTTCAGGTTCAAAATGGCGGCGCCCAGGCTCACTTCCGTTTCATAATGGCGGCGCCCAGGCTCACTTCCGGTTCAAAATGGCGGCGCCCGGGCTCACTTCCGGTTCAAAATGGCGGCGCCCAGGCTCACTTCCGGTTTCAAAATGGCGGCGCATGGGCTAACTTCCGGTTCAAAATGGCGGCACCCGTGGCTCACTTCCGGTTCAAAATGGCGGCTCACCGGCTCACTTCCGGTTCAAAATGGCGGCGCCCAGGCTCATTTCTGGTTCAAAATGGCGGCGACCGAGCCAACTTCCGGTTCAAAATGGCGGCGCCAGGCTCACTTCCGGTTCAAATGGCGGCACCCAGGCTCACTTCCGGTTCAAAATGGCGGCGCCCAGGCTCACTTCCGGTTCAAAATGGCGGCGCCCGGGGCTCACTTCCCGGTTCAAAATGGCGGCGCCCAGGCTCACTTCCGGTTCAAAATGGCGGCGCCCAGGCTCACTTCCGGTTCAAAATGGCGGCGCCCGGGGCTCACTTCCGGTTCAAAATGGCGGCACCCGGGCTCACTTCGGTTCAAAATGGCGGCGGCCAAGGCTCACTTCCGGTTCAAAATGGCGGCGCCCGTGCTCACTTCCGGTTCAAAATGGGAAACGCCCAGGCTCACTTCCGGTTCAAAATGTCGGCGCCCGGGCTCACTTCCGGTTCAAAATGGCCGGCACCCGGACTCACTTCCGGTTCAAAATGGCGGCGCCCAGCTCACTTCCGGTTCAAAATGGCGGCACCCAGGCTCACTTCCGGTCCAAAATGGCGGCGCCCGGGCTCACTTCGCGTTCAAAATGGCGGCACCCTGGCTCACTTCCGGTCCAAAATGGCGGCGCCCTGGCTCACTTCCGGTTCAAAATGGCGGCTCCCCGGCTCACTTCCGGTTCAAAATGGCGACACACGTGCTCACTTCCGGTTCCAAATGGCGGCTCCCCGGCTCACTTCCGGTTCAAAATGGCGGCGCACAGGCTCACTTCCGGTTCGAAATGGCGGCTCCTTTCCGGTTCAAAATGGCGGCGCCCAGATCACTTCCGGTTCAAAATGGCGGCGCCCCGGACTTTTGGTTCAAAATGGCGGCGCCCGGGCTCACTTCCGGTTCAAAATGGCGGCGCCCAGGCTCCTACTTCCGGTTCAAAATGGCAGCGCCCAGGCTCACTTCCGGTTCAAAATGGCGGCGCCCGGGCTCACTTCCGGTTCAAAATGGGCGGCGCATGGGCTCATTTCCTGTTCAAAATGGCGGCGCCCAGGCTCACTTCCCGTTCAAAATGGCGGCACCCTGGCCTCACTTCCGGTTCAAAATGGCGGCGCCCGGGCTCACTTCCGGTTCAAAATGGCAGCGCCCGGGATCACTTCCGGTTCAAAATGGCGGCTCCCCGGCTCACTTCCGGTCCAAAATGGCGGCTCCCAGGCTCACTTCCGGTTCAAAATGGCGGCGCCCGGGCTCACTTCCGGTTCAAAATGGCGGCACCCGGACTCACTTCCGGTTCCAAATGGCGGCGCCCGGGCGCACTTCCGGTTTCTAAATGGCGGCACCCAGGCTCAATTCCAGTCCAAAATGGCGGCGTCAGGGCTCACTTCCGGTTCAAAAATGGCGGCGCCAAGGCTCACTTCCGGTTCAAAATGGCGGCGCCCGGGGCTTACTTCCCGTTCAAAATGGCGGCGCCTGGGCTCACTTCCGGTTCAAAATGGCGGGCACCAGGGCTCACTTCCGGTTCAAAACTGCGGCTCCCAGGCTCACTTCCGGTTCAAAATGTCGGCACACAGGGCTCACTTCCGGTTCAAAATGGCGGCGCCCAGGCTCACTTCCGGTTCAAAATTGCGGCGCCTGGGCTCACTTCCGGTCAAAATGGCGGCACCAGGGGCTCACTTCCGGTTCAAAACTGCGGCGCCCAGGCTCACTTCCGGTTCAAAATGTCGGCGCCCAGGCTCACTTCCGGTTCAAAATGGCGGCGCCCAGGCTCACTTCCGGTTCAAAAATTGCGGCGCCCGGGATCACTTCCGGTTCAAAATGGCGGCGCCCAGGCTCACTTCCGGTTCAAAATGGCGGCGCCCAGGCTCACTTCCGGTTTCAAAATGGCGGCGCCCGGGGCTCACTTCCGGTTCAAAATGGCGGCGCCCTGGGCTCACTTCCGGTTCAAAATGGCGCGCCCAGGCTCACTTCCGGTTCAAAATGGCGTCTCCCAGGCTCACTTCCGGTTCAAAATGGCGGCGCCCAGGCTCACTTCCGGTTCAAAATGGCGGCGCCCGGGCTCACTTCCGGTTCAAAATGGCGGCGCCCCAGGCTCACTTCCGGTTCAAAATGGCGGCGCCAAATCTCACTTCCGGTTCAAAATGGCGGCGCCCGGGCTCACTTCCGGTTCAAAATGGCGGGCGCCCAGGCTCACTTCCGGTTCAAAATGGCGGCGCCCAGGCCTCACTTCCGGTTCAAAATGGCGGCGCCCAGGCTCACTTCCGGTTCAAAATGGCGCCCCCCGGGGTCACTTCCGGTTCAAAATGGCGGCGCCCTGGCTCACTTCCGGTTCAAAATGGCGGCGCCCAGGCTCACTTCCGGTTCAAAATGGCGGCTCCAGGCTCACTTCCGGTTCAAAATGGCGGGCGCCCAGGCTCATTTCGGTTCAAAATGGCGGCGCCCAGGCTCACTTCCGGTTCAAAATGGCGGCGCCCAGGCTCACTTTCGGTTCAAAATGGCGGCGCCAAAGCTCACTTCCGATTCAAATGGCGGCGCCCAGCCTCACTTCCGGTTCAAAATGGCGGCGCCCGGGCTCTCTTCCGGTTCAAAATGGCGGCGCCCGGGCTCACTTCCGGTTCAAAATGGCGGCGCCCGGCTCACTTCCGGTTCAAAATGGGCGGCTCCCGGGCAAAACTTCCGGTTCAAAATGGGCGGCACCCGGGCTCACTTCCGGTTCAAAATGGCGGCGCCCAGGCTCACTTCCGGTTCAAAATGGCGGCGCCCGGCTCACTTCCGGTTCAAAATGGCGGCGCCCAGGTT
Organism: Periparus ater; assembly: GCA_032357785.1. NCBI lineage: Eukaryota > Metazoa > Chordata > Aves > Passeriformes > Paridae > Periparus > Periparus ater. The sequence continues at coordinate 3,501,050 of CM063632.1, read as the reverse complement.
CACTTCCGGTTCAAAATGGCGGTTCCCGGGCTCACTTCCGTTCAAAATGGCGGCTACCAGGCTCACTTCCGGTTCAAAATGGCGGCGCCCGGGCTCACTTCCGGTTCAAAATGGCGGCGCCCTGGCTCACTTCCGGTTCAAAATGGCGGCGCCCGGGCTCACTTCCGGTTCAAAATGGCGGTGCCCCGGCTCACTTCCGGTTCAAAATGGCGGCGCCCCAAGCTCACTTCCGGTTCCAAATGGCGGCTCCCGGGCTCACTTCCGGTTCAAAACGGCGGCACCCGGGCTCACTTCCGGTTCAAAATGGCGGCGCCCTGGCTCATTTCCGGTTCAAAATGGCGGCGCCCAGGCTCACTTCCGGTTCAAAATGGCGGCGCCCAGGCTCACTTCCTGTTCAAATAATTGGTGGTGGCTTGATGTGGTCGGACGTACAAGGGCAGTCACGGGTGTTCCCTTCTGCAATAAGGCATACACAGAGGGTTTACCCACAGTTTCCCAGTTACAGCCGCTTTACTCTCGTGTTTTCCTGTGTTTTAACTCGAGATGAGATATTTACGCGTGTTCTCAACGGCCCTGTAGTTGTGGAGTCGTAGGCCTGGGTTTGACAGGGTGATCTTGCACCACTTCTGATAGTGTGTGGTGTTTTGGGGTGTTAGGAGGTGTTTCCTGACGTTTCTGTGTGTGTTGCAGTATTTCCCTAGATTGCCGGGGGAGTTTCCGTTGTCTTTCGGCATTTCAGAAAGCGGCGATGTGGTATAATGTTTTAAATGACGTTTTCCGCAAGTAGCCAGTGTGTTCCATTTAAATTCAAAATTATTGAATCTGAAAATTCTACAGAATTTTACAAAAATAAAAAAAAAAAAAAAAATCTAAAAAAATTATTTAAATATTTTCACAATTCCACAATTTTTTTTAAA
>CM063632.1:3467959-3499633 GCA_032357785.1 Periparus ater | reverse complement strand
TCAAAATGGCGGTTCCCGGGTCACTTCCGGTTCAAAATGGCGGCGCCCAGGCTCACTTCCGGTTCAAAATGGCGGCTCCCGGGCTCACTTCCGGTTCAAAATGGCGGCGCCCAGGCTCACTTCCGGTTCAAAATGGCGGCGCCAAGGCTCACTTCTGGTTCAAAATGTCGGCGCCCAGGCTCACTTCCGGTTCCAAATGGCGGCACCCGGGCTCACTTCCGGTTCAAAATGGCGGCGTCAAGGCTCACTTTCCGGTTCAAAATGGCGGCGCCCAGGCTCACTTCCGGTTCAAAAATGGCGGCGCCCAGGCTCACTTCCGGTTCAAAATGGCGGCGCCCAGGCTCACTTCCGGTTCAAAATGGCGGCGCCCAGGCTCACTTCCGGTTCAAATTGGCGGCGCCCAGGCTCACTTCCGGTTCAAAATGGCAGCGCCCAGGCTCACTTCCGGTTCAAAATGGCGGCGCCCAGGCTCACTTCCGGTTCAAAATGGCGGCGCCCGTGCTCACTTCCGGTTCAAAATGGCGGCGCGAAGGCTCACTTCCGGTTCAAAATGGCGGCGCCCAGGCTTACTTCCGGTTCAAAATGGCGGCGCCCAGGCTCACTTCCGGTTCAAAATGGGCGGCGCCCAGGCTCACTTCCGGTTCAAAATGGCGGCGCCAAGGCTCACTTCCGGTTCAAAATGGCGGCGCCCGGGCTCACTTCCGGTTCAAAATGGCGGCGCCCAGGCTCACTTCCGGTTCATAATGGAGGCCCCCCAGGCTCACTTCCGGTTCAAAATGGCGGCACCCGGGCTCACTTCCGGTTCAAAATGGCGGCGCCAAGGCTCACTTCCGGTTCAAAATGGCGGCGCCCAGGCTCACTTCCGGTTCACAATGGCGGCGCCCGTGCTCACTTCCGGTTCAAAATGGCGGCGCCCAGGCTCACTTCCGGTTCAAAATGGCGGCGCCCAGGCTCACTTTCCGGTTCAAAATGGCGGGCGCCCAGGCTCACTTCCGGTTCAAAATGGCGGCGCCCAGGCTCACTTCCGGTTCAAAATGGCGGCGCCCGGGCTCACTTCCGGTTCAAATGGCGGCGCCCAGGCTCACTTCCGGTTCAAAATGGCGGCGCCCAGGCTCACTTCCGGTTCAAATGGCGGCGCCCAGGCTCACTTCCGGTTCAAATGGCGGCGCCCGGGCTCACTTCCGGTTCAAAATGTCGGCGCCCAGGCTCACTTCCGGTTCAAAATGGCGGCGCCCGGGCTCACTTCCGGTTCAAATGGCGGCGCCCAGGCTCACTTCCGGTTCAAAATGGCGGCGCCCAGGCTCACTTCACGGTTCAAAATGGCGGCGCCCAGGCTCACTTCGGTTCAAAATGGCGGCGCCCAGGCTCACTTCCGGTTCAAAATGGCGGCGCCCAGGCTCACTTCCGGTTCAAAATGGCGGCGCCCAGGCTCACTTCAGGTTCAAAATGCCGACTCCAAGGCTCACTTCCGGTTCAAAATGGCGGCGCCAAGGCTCACTTCCGGTTCAAAATGGCGGCGCCCAGGCTCACTTCCGGTTCAAAATGGCGGCGCCTAGGCTCACTTCTGGTTCAAAATGGAGGCGCCCGGGCTCACTTCCGGTTCAAAATGGCGGCGCCCAGGCTCACTTCCGGTTCAAAATGGCGGCGCCCGTGCTCACTTCCGGTTCAAAATGGCGGCGCCCAGGCTCACTTCCGGTTCAAAATGGCGGCGCCCGGGCTCACTTCCGGTTCAAAAATGGCGGCGCCCAGGCTCACTTCCGGTTCAACATGGCGGCGCCCAGGCTCACTTCCGGTTCAAAATGGCGGCGCCCAGGCTCACTTCCGGTTCAAAATGGCGGCGCCCAGGCTCACTTCCGGTTCAAAAATGGCGGCGCCCAGGCTCACTTCCGGTTCAAAATGGCTGGTCCCGGGTCACTTCCGGTTCAAAATGGCGGTTCCCGGGTCACTTCCGGTTCAAAATGGCGGCGCCCTGGCTCACTTCCGGTTCAAAATGGCGGCTCCCCGTCTCACTTCCGATTCAAAATGGCGGCTCCCCGTCTCACTTCCGGTTCAAAATGGCGGCCTCCCCGTCTCACTTCCGGTTCAAAATGGCGGCGCCCTGGGTCACTTCCGGTTCAAAATGGCGGCGCCCAGGCTCACTTCCGGTTCAAAATGGCGGCGCCCAGGCTCACTTCCGGTTCAAAATGGCGGCGCCCAGGCTCACTTCCGGTTCAAAATGGCGGCGCCAAGGCTCACTTCCGGTTCAAAATGGCGGCGCCCAGGCTCACTTCCGGTTCAAAATGGCGGCGCCCAGGCTCACTTGCCGGTTCAAAATGTCGGCGCCCAGGCTCACTTCCGGTTCAAAATGGCGGCACCCGGGCTCACAATCCGGTTCAAAATGGCGGCGCCCAAGGCTCACTTCCGTTCAAAATGGCGGCGCCCAGGCTCACTGCCGGTTCAAAATGGCGGCGCCCAGGCTCACTTCCGGTTCAAAATGGCGGCGCCCAAGGCTCACTTTCCGGTTCAAAATGGCGGCGCCCTGGCTCACTTCCGGTTCAAAATGGCGGCGCCCAGGCTCACTTCCGGTTCAAAATGGCGGCGCCCGGGCTCACTTCCGGTCAAATGGCGGCGACTGGCTCACTTCCGGTTCAAAATGGCGGCGCCCAGGCTCACTTTCCGGTTCAAAATGGCGGCGCCCAGGCTCACTTCCGGTTCAAAATGGCGGCGCCCAGGCTCACTTCCGGTTCAAAATGGCGGCGCCCAGGCTCACTTCCGGTTCAAAATGGCTGGTCCCGGGTCACTTCCGGTTCAAAATGGCGGTTCCCGGGTCACTTCCGGTTCAAAATGGCGGCGCCCAGGCTCACTTCCGGTTCAAAATGGCGGCTCCCCGTCTCACTTCCGGTTCAAAATGGCGGCGCCCAGGCTCACTTCCGGTTCAAAATGGCGGCGCCCAGGCTCACTTCCGGTTCAAAATGGCGGCGCCCAGGCTCACCTCCGGTTCAAAATGGCGGCTCCCAGGCTCACTTCCGGTTTCCAAATGGCGGCGCCCAGGCTCACTTCCGGTACAAAATGACTGGTCACGGGTCACTTCCGGTTCAAAATGGCGGTTCCCCGGGTCACTTCCGGTTCAAAATGGCGGCGCCCAGGCTCACTTCCGGTTCAAAATGGCGGTTCCCGGGTCACTTCCGGTTCAAAATGGCGGCGCCCTGGCTCACTTCCGGTTCAAAATGGCGGCGCCCAGGCTCACTTCCGGTTCAAAATGGCGGCGCCCGGGCTCACTTCCGGTTCAAAATGGCGGCGCCCAGGCTCACTTCCGGTTCAAAATGTCGGCGCCCAGGCTCACTTCCGGTTCAAAATGGCGGCGCCCAGGCTCACTTCCGGTTCAAAATGCGGCGCCCGGGCTCACTTCCGGTTCAAAATGTCGGCGCCCAGGCTCACTTCCGGTTCAAAATGGCGGCGCCCGGGCTCACTTCGGTTCAAAATGGCGGCGCCCAGGCTCACTTCCGGTTCAAAATGGCGGCGCCCAGGCTCACTTCCGGTTCAAATGGCGGCGCCCAGGCTCACTTCCGGTTCAAAATGGGCGGCGCCCAGGCTCACTTCCGGTTCAAAATGGCGGCGCCCAGGCTCACTTCCGGTTCAAAATGGCGGCGCCCAGGCTCACTTCAGGTTCAAAATGCCGACTCCAAGGCTCAGTTCCGGTCAAAATGGCGCGCCAAGGCTCACTTCCGGTTCAAAATGGCGGCGCCCAGGCTCACTTCCGGTTCAAAATGGCGGCGCCTAGGCTCACTTCTGGTTCAAAATGGCGGCGCCCAGGCTCACTTCCGGTTTCAAAATGGCGCGCCCCAGGCTCACTTCCGGTTCAAAATGGCGGCGCCCAGGCTCACTTCCGGTTCAAAATGGCGGCGCCCGTGCTCACTTCCGGTTCAAAAATGGCGGCGCCCGGGCTCACTTCCGGTTCAAAATGGCGACGCCCAGGCTCACTTCCGGTTCAAAATGGCGGCGCCCAGGCTCACTTCCGGTTCAAAATGGCGGCGCCCAGGCTCACTTCCGGTTCAAAATGGCGGCGCCCAGGCTCACTTCCGGTTCAAAATGGCGGCGCCCAGGCTCACTTCCGGTTCAAAATGGCTGGTCCCGGGTCACTTCCGGTTCAAAATGGCGGTTCCCGGGTCACTTCCGGTTCAAAATGGCGGCGCCCTGGCTCACTTCCGGTTCAAAATGGCGGCTCCCCGTCTCACTTCCGATTCAAAATGGCGGCTCCCCGTCTCACTTCCGGTTTCAAAATGGCGGCTCCCCGTCTCACTTCCGGTTCAAAATGGCGGCGCCCAGGCTCACTTCCGGTTCAAAATGGCGGCGCCCAGGCTCACTTCCGGTTCAAAATGGCGGCGCCCAGGCTCACTTCCGGTTCAAAATGGCGGCGCCCAGGCTCACTTCCGGTTCAAAATGGCGGCGCCCAGGCTCACTTCCGGTTCAAAATGGCGGCGCCCAGGCTCACTTCCGGTTCAAAATGGCGGCGCCCAGGCTCACTTCCGGTTCAAAATGGCGGCGCCCAGGCTCACTTCCGGTTCAAAATGTCGGCGCCCAGGCTCACTTCCGGTTCAAAATGGCGGCACCCGGGCTCACTTCCGGTTCAAAATGGCGGCGCCAAGGCTCACTTCCGGTTCAAAATGGCGGCGCCCCAGGCTCACTTCCGGTTCAAAATGGCGGCGCCCAGGCTCACTTCCGGTTCAAAATGGCGGCGCCAGGCTCACTTCCGGTTCAAAATGGCGGCGCCCAGGCTCACTTCCGGTTCAAAATGGCGGCGCCCAGGCTCACTTCCGGTTCAAAATGGCGGCGCCCAGGCTCACTTCCGGTTTCAAAAATGGCGGCGCCAAGGCTCACTTCCGGTTCAAAATGGCGGCGCCCAGGCTCACTTCCGGTTCAAAATGGCGGCGCCCAGGCTCACTTCCGGTTCAAAATGGCGGCGCCCAGGCTCACTTCCGGTTCAAAATGGCGGCGCCCAGGCTCACTTCCGGTTCAAAATGGCTGGTCCCGGGTCACTTCCGGTTCAAAATGGCGGTTCCCGGGTCACTTCCGGTTCAAAATGGCGGCGCCAGGCTCACTTCCGGTTCAAAATGGCGGCTCCCCGTCTCACTTCCGGTTCAAAATGGCGGCGCCCAGGCTCACTTCCGGTTCAAAATGGCGGCGCCCAGGCTCACCTCCGGTTCAAAATGGCGGCTCCCAGGCTCACTTCCGGTTCCAAATGGCGGCGCCCAGGCTCACTTCCGGTACAAAATGACTGGTCACGGGTCACTTCCGGTTCAAAATGGCGGTTTCCCGGGTCACTTTTGGTTCAAAATGGCGGCGCCCTGGCTCACTTCCGGTTCAAAATGGCGGGCTCCCCGTCTCACTTCCGGTTCAAAATGGCGGCGCCCAGGCTCACTTCCGGTTCAAAATGGCGGCGCTTGGGCTCACTTCCGGTTCAAAATGGCGGCGCCCAGGCTCACTTCCGGTTCAAAATGGCGGCGCCTAGGCTCACTTTCCGGTTCAAAATGGCGGCGCCCAGGCTCACTTCCGGTTCCAAATGGCGGCGCCCAGGCTCACTTCCGGTTCAAAATGGCGGCGCCCAGGCTCACTTCCGGTTCAAAATGGCGGCGCCCAGGCTCACTTCCGGTTCAAATGGCGGCGCCCAGGCTCACTTCCGGTTCAAAAATGTCGGCGCCCAGGCTCACTTCCGGTTCAAAATGGCGGCACCCGGGCTCACTTCCGGTTCAAAATGGCGGCGCCAAGGCTCACTTCCGGTTCAAAATGGCGGCGCCAAGGCTCACTTCCGGTTCCAAATGGCGGCGCCCAGGCTCACTTCCGGTTCAAAATGGCGGCGCCCAGGCTCACTTCCGGTTCAAAAATGGCGGCGCCCAGGCTCACTTCCGGTTCAAAATGGCGGCGCCCTGGCTCACTTCCGGTTCAAAATGGCGGCGCCCAGGCTCAATTCCGGTTCAAAATTGGCGGCGCCCAGGCTCACTTCCGGTTCAAAATGGCGGCGCCCAGGCTCACTTCCGGTTCAAAATGGCGGCGCCCAGGGCTCACTTCCCGGTTCAAAATGGCGGCGCCCTGGCTCACTTCCGGTTCAAAATGTCGGCGCCCAGGCTCACTTCCGGTTCAAAATGGCGGCGCCCAGGCTCACTTCCGGTTCAAAATGGCGGCGCCCAGGGCTCACTTCCGGTTCAAAATGGCGGCGCCCGTGCTCACTTCCGGTTCAAAATGGCGGCGCCAAGGCTCACTTCCGGTTCAAAATGGCGGCGCCCAGGCTCACTTCCGGTTCAAAATGGCGCCGCCCAGGCTCAGTTCCGGTTCAAAATGGCGGCGCCCAGGCTCACTTCCGGTTCAAAATGGCGGCGCCCAGGCTCACTTCCGGTTCAAAATGGCGGCGCCCAGGCTCACTTCCGGTTCAAAATGGCGGCGCCCAGGCTCACTTCCGGTTCCAAATGGCGGCGCCCAGGCTCACTTCCGGTTCAAAATGCGGCGCCCAGGCTCACTTCCGGTTCAAAATGGCGGCGCCCAGGCTCACTTCCGGTTCAAAATGGCGGCGCCCAGGCTCACTTCCGGTTCAAAATGGCGGCGCCCAGGCTCACTTCCGGTTCAAAATGGCGGCGCCCAGGCTCACTTCTCCGTTCAAAATGGCGGCGCCCAGGCTCACTTCCGGTTCAAAATGGCGGCGCCCAGGCTCACTTCCGGTTCAAAATGGCGGCGCCCGGGCTCACTTCCGGTTCAAAATGGCGGCGCCCGGGCTCACTTCCGGTTCAAAATGGCGGCGCCCAGGCTCACTTCCGGTTCAAAATGGCGGCGCCCAGGCTCACTTCCGGTTTCCAAATGGCGGCGCCCAGGCCTCACTTCCGGTTCCAAATGGCGGCGCCAAGGCTCACTTCCGGTTCAAAATGGCGCGCCAAGGCTCACATCCGGTTCAAAATGGCGGCGCCCAGGATCACTTCCGGTTCAAAATGGCTGGTCCCGGGTCACTTCCGGTTCAAAATGGCGGTTCCCGGGTCACTTCCGGTTCAAAATGGCGGCGCCCTGGCTCACTTCGGTTCAAAATGGCGGCGCCCAGGCTCACTTCCGGTTCAAAATGGCGGCGCCCAGGCTCACTTCCGGTTCAAAATGGCGGCGCCCAGGCTCACTTCCGGTTCAAAATGGCGGCGCCCGGGCTCACTTCCGGTTCAAAATGGCGGCGCCCAGGCTCACTTCCGGTTCAAAATGGCGGCGCCCAGGATCACTTCCGGTTCAAAATGGCGGCGCCCAGGCTCACTTCCGGTTCAAAATGGGCGTCTCCCCCGGCTCACTTCCGGTTCAAAATGGCGGCGCCCAGGCTCACTTCCGGTTCAAAATGGCGGCGCCCGGGCTCACTTCCGGTTCAAAATGGCGGCGCCAAGGCTCACTTCCGGTTCAAAATGGCGGCGCCAAGGCTCACTTCCGGTTCAAAATGGCGGCGCCCGACTCACTTCCGGTTCAAAATGGCGGCGCCCAGGCTCACTTCCGGTTCAAAATGGCGGCGCCCAGGCTCACATCCGGTTCAAAATGGCGGCTCCCGGGCTCACTTCCGGTTCAAAATGGCGGCGCCCAGGCTCACTTCCGGTTCAAAATGGCGGCGCCAAGGCTCACTTCCGGTTCAAAATGGCGGCGCCCGGAGTCACTTCCGGTTCAAAATGGCGGCGCCCAGGCTCACTTCCGGTTCAAAATGGCGGCGCCAAGGCTCACTTCCGGTTCAAAATGGCGGCGCCCAGGCTCACTTCCGGTTCAAAATGGCGGCGCCAGGCTCACTTTCCGGTTCAAAATGGCGGCGCCCAGGCTCACTTCCGGTTCAAAATGGCAGCGACCGGGCTCACTTCCGGTTCAAAATGGCGGCGCCCAGGCTCACTTCCGGTTCAAAATGGCGGCGCCCAGGCTCACTTCCGGTTCAAAATGGCGGCGCCCGGACTCACTTCCGGTTCAAAATGGCGGCGCCCAGGCTCACTTCCGGTTCAAAATGGCGGCGCCCAGGCTCACTTCCGGTTCAAAATGGCGGCTCCCGGGCTCACTTCCGGTTCAAAATGGCGGCGCCCAGGCTCACTTCCGGTTCAAAATGGCGGCGCCCAGGCTCACTTCCGGTTCAAAATGGCGGCGCCCAGGCTCACTTCCGGTTCAAAATGGCGGCGCCCAGGCTCACTTCCGGTTCAAAATGGCGGCGCACAGGCTCACTTCCGGTTCAAAATGGCGGCGCCCAGGCTCACTTCCGGTTCAAAATGGCGGCGCCCGGGCTCACTTCCGGTTCAAAATGGCGGCGCCAAGGCTCACTTCCGGTTCAAAAATGGCGGCGCCCAGGCTCACTTCCGGTTCCTAATGGCGGCGCCATGGCTCACTTCCGGTTCAAAATGGCGGCGCCCAGGCTCACTTCCGGTTCAAAATGGCGGCGCCCAGGCTCACTTCCGGTTCAAAATGGCTGGTCCCGGGTCACTTCCGGTTCAAAATGGCGGTTCCCGGGTCACTTCCGGTTCAAAATGGCGGCGCCCAGGCTCACTTCCGGTTCCAAATGGCGGCGCCCAGGCTCACTTCCGGTTCAAAATGGCGGCGCCCAGGCTCACTTCCGGTTCAAAATGGCGGCGCCCAAACACACTTCCGGTTCAAAATGGCGGCGCCCAGGCTCACTTCCGGTTCAAAATGGCGGCGCCCAGGCTCACTTTCGGTTCCAAATGGCGGCGCCCAGGCTCACTTCCGGTTCAAAATGGCGGCGCCCGGGCTCACTTCCCGGTTCCAAATGGCGGCGCCAAGGCTCACTTCCGGTTCAAAATGGCGGTGCCCGTGCTCACTTCCGGTTCAAAATGGCGGCGCCCAGGCTCACTTCCGGTTCAAAATGGCGGCGCCCCGGGTCACTTCCGGTTCAAAATGGCGGGGTCCAGGCTCACTTCCGGTTCAAAATGGCGGCTCCCCGTCTCACTTCCGGTTCAAAATGGGGGCGCCCAGGCTCACTTCCGGTTCAAAATGGCGGCGCCCAGGCTTCACTTCCGGTTCAAAATGGCGGCGCCCGGGCTCACTTCCGGTTCAAATGGCGCCCAGGCTCACTTCCGGTTCAAAATAACGGCGCCCAGGCTCACTTCCGGTTCAAAATGGCGGCGCCCAGGCTCACTTCCGGTTCAAAATGGCGGCGCCCAGGCTCACTTCCGGTTCAAAATGGCGGCGCCCAGGCTCACTTCCGGTTCAAAATGGCGGCGCCCAGGCTCACTTCCGGTTCAAAATGGCGGCGCCCAGGCTCACTTCCGGTTCAAAATGGCGGCACCCGGGCTCACTTCCGGTTCAAAATGGCGGCGCCAAGGCTCACTTCCGGTTCAAAATGGCGGCGCCCAGGCTCACTTCCGGTTCAAAAATGGCGGCGCCAAGGCTCACTTCCCGGTTCAAAATGGCGGCGCCAAGGCTCACTTCCGGTTCAAAATGGCGGCGCCCAGGCTCACTTCCGGTTCAAAATGGCGGCGCCAAGGCTCACTTCCGGTTCAAAATGGCGGTGCCCAGGCTCACTTCCGGTTCAAAATGTCGGCGCCCAGGCTCACTTCCGGTTCAAAATGGCGGCGCCCGGGCTCACTTCCGGTTCAAAATGGCGGCGCCAAGGCTCACTTCCGGTTCTAAATGGCGGCGCCCAGGCTCACTTCCGGTTCAAAATGGCGGCGCCCAGGCTCACTTCCGGTTCAAAATGGCGGCGCCCAGGCCCACTTCCGGTTCAAAATAGCGGCTCCAAGGCTCACTTCCGGTTCAAAATGGCGGCGCCCTGGCTCACTTCCGGTTCAAAATGGCGGCGTACAGGCTCACTTCCGGTTCCAAATGGCGGCGCCCTGGCTCACTTCCGGTTCAAAATGGCGGCGCCCAGGCTCACTTCCGGTTCAAAATGTCGGCGCCCGGGCTCACTTCCGGTTCCAAATGGCGGCGCCAAGGCTCACTTCCGGTTCAAAATGGCGGCGCCCCAGGCTCACTTCCGGTTCAAAATGGCGGCGCCCGGGCTCACTTCCGGTTCCGAATGGCGGCGCCAAGGCTCACTTCCGGTTCAAAATGACGGCGCCCAGGCTCACTTCCGGTTCAAAATGGCGGCGCCCAGGCTCACTTCCGGTTCAAAATGGAGGCGCCCAGGCTCACTTCCGGTTCAAAATGGCGGCGCCCAGGCTCACTTCCGGTTCATAATGGCGGCGCCAAGGCTCACTTCCGGTTCAAAATGGCCGCGCCCAGGCTCACTTCCGGTTCAAAATGGCGGCGCCAGGCTCACTTCCGGTTCAAAATGGCGGCGCCCAGGCTCACTTCCGTTCAAAATGGCGGCGGCCAGGCTCACTTCCGGTTCAAAATGGCTGGTCCCGGTTCACTTCCGGTTCAAAATGGCGGGTCCCGGTTCACTTCCGGTTCAAACTGGCGGCGCCCAGGCTCACTTCCGGTTCAAACTGGCGGCGCCCAGCTCACTTCCGGTTCAAAATGGCGGCGCCCAGCCTCACTTCCGGTTCAAATGGCGGCGCCCAGGCTCACTTCCGGTTCAAAATGTCGGCGCCCAGGCTCACTTCCGGTTCAAAATGGCGACGCCCAGGCTCACTTCCGGTTCAAAATGGCGGCGCCCAGGCTCACTTCCGGTTCAAAATGGCGGCGCCCTGGCTCACTTCCGGTTCAAAATGGCGGCGCCCAGGCTCACTTCCGGTTCAAAATGGCGGCGCCCGAGCTCACTTCCGGTTCAGAATGGCGCCGCCAAGGCTCACTTCCGGTTCAAAATGGCGGCGCCCAGGCTCACTTCCGGTTCCAAATGGCGGCGCCAAGGCTCACTTCCGGTTCAAAATGGCGGCGCCCAGGCTCACTTCCGGTTCAAAATGGCGGCGCCCAGGATCACTTCCGGTTCAAAATGGCTGGTCCCGGGTCACTTCCGGTTCAAAATGGCGGCGCCCAGGCTCACTTCCGGTTCAAAATGGCGGCGCCCAGGCTCACTTCCGGTTCAAAATGGTGGCACCCGGGCTCACTTCCGGTTCAAAATGGGGGCGCCAAGGCCTCCCTTCCGGTTCAAAATGGCGGCGCCAAGGCTCACTTCCGGTTCAAAATGGCGGCGCCCAGGCTCACTTCCGGTTCAAAATGGCGGCGCCCAGGCTCACTTCCGGTTCAAAATGGCGGCGCCCAGGCTCACTTCCGGTTCAAATTGGCGGCGCCCAGGCTCACTTCCGGTTCAAAATGGCGGCGCCCGGCTCACTTCCGGTTCAAAATGGCGGCGCCCGTGCTCACTTCCGGTTCAAAATGGCGGCGCGAAGGCTCACTTCCGGTTCTAAATGGCGGCGCCCAGGCTCACTTCCGGTTCAAAATGGCGGCGCCCAGGCTCACTTCCGGTTCAAAATGGCGGCGCCCAGGCCAACTTCCGGTTCAAAATGGCGGCTCCAAGGCTCACTTCCGGTTCAAAATGGCGGCGCCCTGGCTCACTTCCGGTTCAAAATGGCGGCGCCCAGGCTCACTTCCGGTTCCAAATGGCGGCGCCCTGGCTCACTTCCGGTTCAAAATGGCGGCGCCAGGGCTCACTTCCGGTTCAAAATGTCGGCGCCCAGGCTCACTTCCGGTTCCAAATGGCGGCGCCAAGGCTCACTTCGGTTCAAAATGGCGGCGCCCATGCTCACTTCCGGTTCAAAATGGCGGCGCCCAGGCTCACTTCCGGTTCAAAATGGCGGGTCCCCGGGTCACTTCCGGTTCAAAATGGCGGCGCCCAGGCTCACTTCCGGTTCAAAATGGCGGCTCCCCGTCTCACTTCCGGTTCAAAATGGAGGCGCCCAGGCTCACTTCCGGTTCAAAATGGCGGCGCCCAGGCTCACTTCCGGTTCAAAATGGCGGGTCCCGGGTCACTTCCGGTTCAAAATGGCGGCGCCCGTGCTCACTTCCGGTTCAAAATGGAGGCGCCCGGGCTCACTTCCGGTTCAAAATGGCGGCGCCCAGGCTCACTTCCGGTTCAAAATGGCGTCGCCCAGGCTCACTTCCGGTTCAAAATGGCGGCGGCCAGGCTCACTTCCGGTTCAAAATGGCTGGTCCCGGTTCACTTCCGGTTCAAAATGGCGGGTCCCGGTTCACTTCCGGTTCAAAATGGCGGCGCCCAGGCTCACTTCCGGTTCAAAATGGCGGCGCCCAGGCTCACTTCCGGTTCAAAATGGCGGCGCCCTGGCTCACTTCCGGTTCAAAATGGCGGCGCCCAGTCTCACTTCCGGTTCAAAATGGCGGCGCCCAGGCTCACTTCCGGTTCAAAATGGCGGCGCCCAGGCTCACTTCCGGTTCAAAATGGCGGCGCCCAGGCTCACTTCCGGTTCAAAATGGCGGCGCCAAGGCTCACTTCCGGTTCCAAATGGCGGCGCCCGTGCTCACTTCCGGTTCAAAATGGCGGCGCCCAGGCTCACTTCCGGTTCAAAATGGCGGCGCCCAGGCTCACTTCCGGTTCAAAATGGCGGCGCCCAGGCTCACTTTCGGTTCCAAATGGCGGCGCCCAGGCTCACTTCCGGTTCAAAATGGCGGCGCCCAGGCTCACTTCCGGTTCAAAATGGCAGCGACCGGGCTCACTTCCGGTTCAAAATGGCGGCGCCCAGGCTCACTTCCGGTTCAAAATGGCGGCGCCCAGGCTCACTTCCGGTTCAAAATGGCGGCGCCAAGGCTCACTTCCGGTTCAAAATGGCGGCGCCTGTTCTCACTTCCGGTTCAAAATGGCGGCGCCCAGGCTCACTTCCGGTTCAAAATGGCGGCGCCCAGGCTCACTTCCGGTTCAAAATGGCGGCGCCCAGGCTCACTTCCGGTTCAAAATGGCGGGTCCCGGGTCACTTCCGGTTCAAAATGGCGGCGCCCAGGCTCACTTCCGGTTCAAAATGGCGGCGCCCGGAGTCACTTCCGGTTCAAAATGGCGGCGCCCAGGCTCACTTCCGGTTCAAAATGGCGGCGCCCAGGCTCACTTCCGGTTCAAAATGGCGGCGCCCAGCCTCACTTCCGGTTCAAAATGGCGGCGCCAGGGCTCATTTCCGGTTCAAAATGGCGGCGCCCAGCCTCACTTCCGGTTCAAAATGGCGGCGCCCAGGCTCATTTCCGGTTCAAAATGGCGGCGCCCAGGCTCACTTCCGGTTCAAAATGGCGGCGCCCAGGCTCACTTCCTGTTCAAAATGGCGGCGCCCAGGCTCACTTCCGGTTCAAAATGGCGGCGCCCCGGATCACTTCCGGTTCAAAATGGAGGCGCCCAGGCTCACTTCCGGTTCAAAATGGCGGCGCCCAGGCTCACTTCCGGTTCAAAATGGCGGCGCCCTGGCTCACTTCGGTTCAAAATGGCGGCGCCCAGGCTCACTTCCGGTTCAAAATGGCGGCGCCCAGGCTCACTTCCGGTTCAAAATGGCGGCGCCCAGGCTCACTTCCGGTTCAAAATGGCGGCGCCCAGGCTCACTTCCGGTTCAAAATGGCGGCGCCCAGGCTCACTTCCGGTTCAAAATGGCGGCCCCCGGACTCACTTCCGGTTCAAAATGGCGGCGCCCAGGCTCACTTCCGGTTCAAAATGGCGGCGCCCAGGCTCACTTCCGGTTCAGAATGGCGGCCCCCATGCTTCCTTCCTGTTCAAATACTTGGTGTTTCTTGATGTGGTGGGATGTACAAGGGCAGTCACGGGTGTTCCCTTCTGCAATAAGGCATACACAGAGGTTTACCCACAGTGTCCCAGTTACAGCCGCTTTACTCTCGTGTTTTCCTGTGTTTTAGGACGAGATGGGATATTTTCGCGTGTTCTCAAAGGCGTGTGATTGTGGGGGGGTATTCCTGGGTTTTACAGGGTGATTTTGCACCACTTCTGATAGTGTGACTTGTGTTGGAGTGTTAGAAGGTGTCTCCCGATGTTTTTCCTTGTGTTGCAGTGTTTCCGTTGTTGTCCCTATAGTTTCCGATGTCTTTCGGTATTCCATAGAGCGGCGATGTGGTATGCTGCCTTAATGGACGGTTTCCGCAAGAATTCAGTGTTCGATAATGTTGCAGGGTATGATTCTGTCTATGTGGATGTTTACAGCAGTATTCCAAAGTGTTTGCGTGTTTTCCGGTGTGTCCGCATATAACTTGGTGTGGCTGGAGCTGTCCGGACGTACAAGACCTGTGACGGGTGTACCGTTGTGCAACAAGGCATACACAGATGTTTACCCACAGTGTCCGAGTGACAGCCGCTTTACTCTCCTTTTTTCCTGTGTTTTAAGACGAGATGGGATATTTACGCGTGTTCTCAACGGCCTGTAGTTGTGGAGGGGTAGGCCTGGGTTTGACAGTGTGATCTTGCACCACTTCTGATAGTGTGAGGTGTTTTGGGGTGTTAGGAGGTGTGTCCTGACGTTTCTGTGTGTGTTCCAGTGTTTCCGTAGACGGCCGGGTAGTTTCCGTTGTCTTTCGGCATTTCAGAAAGCGGCGATGTGGTATAATGTTTTAATGGACGTTTTCCGCAAGTAGCCAGTGTGCTAAAATTTTTTCAAAATTTTAGAAATATCATAAATTTCCCAAAAATCCCACAAGATTCCATTTAAATTCAAAAATTATTGAAATCTGAAAATTCTACAGAATTTTACAAAAATAAAAAAAAAAAAAAAAAATCCAAAAAAATTATTTAAATATTTTCACAATTCCACAAATTTTTTAAAAATTTCAGAAATATCATAAATTTCACAAAATCTCCCAGAATTCCATTTAAATTCACAAATTATTCAAATCTAAAAATTCTACAGAATTTTAAAAATATAAAATAAAAAAAATAGAATCCCACAAAATTAATTAAATATTTTCAAAATTCCACAAAATTCCTCACAATTCTCCTTGTCTCTTCAAAATCCCCCAAAATTACCATAAAAAATCACAAAATTCCAGAATAATGAAATTTACCGGAAAGCATCCGCATACACAGAGTTACACCTTGCAACACCAATGCGCGCTGGCTTCTTGTTGCAAACGTCCATTATGGCAGTATACCACATCGCCGCTCTCTGGAATGCCGAAAGACAACGGTAAGTCCCCGGCCATCTACGGAAACACTGCAACACAAGGAGAAACATCGGGAAACACCTCCTAACACCCCAATACACCTCAGACAACGAGAAATGTTGCAAAATCACCCTGTCAAACTCAGGCCTACCCCTCCACTACTACAGGCCTTTGGGAACACGCGTAAATATCCCATCTCGTCCTAAAACACAAGAAAACACATGAGTAAAGCGTCTGTCACTCGGACACTGTGGGTAAACCTCTGTGTATGCCTTATTGCACAGCGGAACCCCCGTGACTGCCCTTGTATGTCCGGACACCTCCAGATACTCCTTGTTATATGCGGACACACGGAAAAACAGCCAAACACATTGGAATACCGCGGAAAACATCCACATACACAGAATCATACCCTGCAACATTAGCGAACACTGGATTCTTGCGGAAACCGTCCATTAAGGCAGTATACCACATCGCCACTCTCTGGAATGCCGAAAGACAACGGAAACCACCCGGACACATACGGAAACAATGCAACACAAGGAGAAACATCGGGAAACACCTCCTAACACCCCAACACACCTCAGACAACGAGAAATGTTGCAAAATCACCCTGTCAAACTCAGGCCTACCCCTCCACTACTACAGGCCTTTGGGAACACGCGTAAATATCCCATCTCGTCCTAAACCACAGGAAAACACATGAGTAAAGCGTCTGTCACTCGGACACTGTGGGTAAACCTCTGTGTATGCCTTATTGCACAGCGGAACCCCCGTGACTGCCCTTGTATGTCCGGACACCTCCAGATACTCCTTGTTATATGCGGACACACCGAAAAACAGCCAAACATATTGGAATACCGCGGAAAACAGCCACATACACAGAATCATACCCTGCAACATCATCGAACACTGCCTTCTTGCGGAAACCGTCCATTAAGGCAGTATACCACATCGCCACTCTCTGGAATGCCGAAAGACAACGGAAACCACCCGGACACATACGGAAACAATGCAACACAAGGAGAAACATCGGGAAACACCTCCTAACACCCCAACACACCTCAGACAACGAGAAATGTTGCAAAATCACCCTGTCAAACTCAGGCCTACCCCTCCACTACTACAGGCCTTTGGGAACACGCGTAAATATCCCATCTCGTCCTAAAACACAGGAAAACACATGAGTAAAGCGTCTGTCACTCGGACACTGTGGGTAAACCTCTGTGTATGCCTTATTGCACAGCGGAACCCCCGTGACTGCCCTTGTATGTCCGGACACCTCCAGATACTCCTTGTTATATGCGGACACACCGAAAAACAGCCAAACACATTGGAATACCGCGGAAAACATCCACATACACAGAATCATACCCTGCAACATCATCGAAACACTGCCTTCTTGCGGAAACCATCCATTTAGGCAGTATACCACATCGCCACTCTCTGGAATGCCGAAAGACAACGGAAACCACCCGGACACATACGGAAACACTGCAACACAAGGGGAAACATCGGGAAACACCTCCTAACACCCCAACACACCTCAGACAACGAGAAATGTTGCAAAATCACCCTGTCAAACCCAGGCCTACCCCTCCACTACTACAGGCCTTTGGGAACACGCGTAAATATCCCATCTCTTCCTAAAACACAGGAAAACACATGAGTCAAGCGTCTGTCACTCGGACACTGTGGGTAAACCTCTGTGTATGCCTTATTGCACAGCGAAACCCCTGTGACTGCCCTTGTATGTCCGGACACCTCCAGATACTCCTTGTTATATGCGGACACACCGAAAAACAGCCAAACATATTGGAATACCGCGGAAAACATCCACATACACAGAATCATACCCTGCAACATCATCGAACACTGGCTTCCTGCGGAAACCGTCCATTAAGGCAGTATACCACATCGCCGCTCTCTGGAATGCCGAAAGACAACGGAAACCACCCGGACACATACGGAAACAATGCAACACAAGGAGAAACATCGGGAAACACCTCCTAACACCCCAACACACTTCAGACAACGAGAAATGTTGCAAAATCACCCTGTCAAACTCAGGCCTACCCCTCCACTACTACAGGCCTTTGGGAACACGCGTAAATATCCCATCTCGTCCTAAAACACAAGAAAACACATGAGTAAAGCGTCTGTCACTCGGACACTGTGGCTAAACCTCTGTGTATGCCTTATTGCACAGCGGAACCCCCGTGACTGCCCTTGTATGTCCGGACACCTCCAGATACTCCTTGTTATATGCGGACACACCGAAAAACAGCCAAACACATTGGAATACCGCGGAAAACATCCACATACACAGAATCATACCCTGCAACATCATCGAACACTGCCTTCTTGCGGAAACCATCCATTTAGGCAGTATACCACATCGCCACTTCTCTGGAATGCCGAAAGACAACGGAAACCACCCGGACACATACGGAAACACTGCAACACAAGGGGAAACATCGGGAAACACCTCCTAACACCCCAACACACCTCAGACAACGAGAAATGTTGCAAAATCACCCTGTCAAACTCAGGCCTACCCCTCCACTACTACAGGCCTTTGGGAACACGCGTAAATATCCCATCTCGTCCTAAAACACAGGAAAACACATGAGTAAAGCGTCTGTCACTCGGACACTGAGGGTAAACCTCTGTGTATGCCTTATTGCACAGCGGAACCCCCGTGACTGCCCTTGTATGTCCGGACACCTCCAGATACTCCTTGTTATATGCGGACACACGGAAAAACAGCCAAACACATTGGAATACCGCGGAAAACATCCACATACACAGAATCATACCCTGCAACATTAGCGAACACTGGATTCTTGCGGAAACCGTCCATTAAGGCAGTATACCACATCGCCACTCTCTGGAATGCCGAAAGACAACGGAAACCACCCGGACACATACGGAAACAATGCAACACAAGGAGAAACATCGGGAAACACCTCCTAACACCCCAACACACCTCAGACAACGAGAAATGTTGCAAAATCACCCTGTCAAACTCAGGCCTACCCCTCCACTACTACAGGCCTTTGGGAACACGCGTAAATATCCCATCTCGTCCTAAACCACAGGAAAACACATGAGTAAAGCGTCTGTCACTCGGACACTGTGGGTAAACCTCTGTGTATGCCTTATTGCACAGCGGAACCCCCGTGACTGCCCTTGTATGTCCGGACACCTCCAGATACTCCTTGTTATATGCGGACACACCGAAAAACAGCCAAACACATTGGAATACCGCGGAAAACAGCCACATACACAGAATCATACCCTGCAACATCATCGAACACTGGATTCTTGCGGAAACCGTCCATTAAGGCAGTATACAACATCGCCACTCTCTGGAATGCCGATAGACAACGGAAACCACCCGGACACATACGGAAACACTGCAACACAAGGGGAAACATCGGGAAACACCTCCTAACACCCCAACACACCTCAGACAACGAGAAATGTTGCAAAATCACCCTGTCAAACTCAGGCCTACCCCTCCACTACTACAGGCCTTTGGGAACACGCGTAAATATCCCATCTCTTCCTAAAACACAGGAAAAAACATGAGTCAAGCGTCTGTCACTCGGACACTGAGGGTAAACCTCTGTGTATGCCTTATTGCACAGCGGAACCCCCGTGACTGCCCTTGTATGTCCGGACACCTCCAGATACTCCTTGTTATATGCGGACACACCGAAAAACAGCCAAACACATTGGAATACCGCGGAAAACATCCACATAAACAGAATCATACCCTGCAACATCATCGAACACTGCCTTCTTGCGGAAACCATCCATTTAGGCAGTATACAACATCGCCACTCTCTGGAATGCCGATAGACAACGGAAACCACCCGGACACATACGGAAACACTGCAACACAAGGGGAAACATCGGGAAACACCTCCTAACACCCCAACACACCTCAGACAACGAGAAATGTTGCAAAATCACCCTGTCAAACTCAGGCCTACCCCTCCACTACTACAGGCCTTTGGGAACACGCGTAAATATCCCATCTCTTCCTAAAACACAGGAAAAAACATGAGTCAAGCGTCTGTCACTCGGACACTGTGGGAAAACCTCTGTGTATGCCTTATTGCACAGCGAAACCCCTGTGACTGCCCTTGTATGTCCGGACACCTCCAGATACTCCTTGTTATATGCGGACACACCGAAAAACAGCCAAACATATTGGAATACCGCGGAAAACATCCACATACACAGAATCATACCCTGCAACATCATCGAACACTGGCTTCCTGCGGAAACCGTCCATTAAGGCAGTATACCACATCGCCGCTCTGTGGAATTCCGAAAGACAACGGAAACCACCCGGACACATACGGAAACAATGCAACACAAGGAGAAACATCGGGAAACACCTCCTAACACCCCAACACACCTCAGACAACGAGAAATGTTGCAAAATCACCCTGTCAAACTCAGGCCTACCCCTCCACTACTACAGGCCTTTGGGAACACGCGTAAATATCCCATCTCGTCCTAAACCACAGGAAAACACATGAGTAAAGCGTCTGTCACTCGGACACTGTGGGTAAACCTCTGTGTATGCCTTATTGCACAGCGGAACCCCCGTGACTGCCCTTGTATGTCCGGACACCTCCAGATACTCCTTGTTATATGCGGACACACCGAAAAACAGCCAAACACATTGGAATACCGCGGAAAACATCCACATACACAGAATCATACCCTGCAACATCATCGAACACTGCCTTCTTGCGGAAACCATCCATTTAGGCAGTATACCACATCGCCACTCTCTGGAATGCCGAAAGACAACGGAAACCACCCGGACACATACGGAAACACTGCAACACAAGGGGAAACATCGGGAAACACCTCCTAACACCCCAACACACCTCAGACAACGAGAAATGTTGCAAAATCACCCTGTCAAACTCAGGCCTACCCCTCCACTACTACAGGCCTTTGGGAACACGCGTAAATATCCCATCTCGTCCTAAAACACAGGAAAACACATGAGTAAAGCGTCTGTCACTCGGACACTGTGGCTAAACCTCTGTGTATGCCTTATTGCACAGCGGAACCCCCGTGACTGCCCTTGTATGTCCGGACACCTCCAGATACTCCTTGTTATATGCGGACACACCGAAAAACAGCCAAACACATTGGAATACCGCGGAAAACATCCACATACACAGAATCATACCCTGCAACATCATCGAACACTGCCTTCTTGCGGAAACCGTCCATTAAGGCAGTATACCACATCGCCACTCTCTGGAATGCCGAAAGACAACGGAAACCACCCGGACACATACGGAAACAATGCAACACAAGGAGAAACATCGGGAAACACCTCCTAACACCCCAACACACCTCAGACAACGAGAAATGTTGCAAAATCACCCTGTCAAACCCAGGCCTACCCCTCCACTACTACAGGCCTTTGGGAACACGCGTAAATATCCCATCTCTTCCTAAAACACAGGAAAACACATGAGTCAAGCGTCTGTCACTCGGACACTGTGGGTAAACCTCTGTGTATGCCTTATTGCACAGCGAAACCCCTGTGACTGCCCTTGTATGTCCGGACACCTCCAGATACTCCTTGTTATATGCGGACACACCGAAAAACAGCCAAACATATTGGAATACCGCGGAAAACATCCACATACACAGAATCATACCCTGCAACATCATCGAACACTGGCTTCCTGCGGAAACCGTCCATTAAGGCAGTATACCACATCGCCACTCTCTGGAATGCCGAAAGACAACGGAAACCACCCGGACACATACGGAAACAATGCAACACAAGGAGAAACATCGGGAAACACCTCCTAACACCCCAACACACTTCAGACAACGAGAAATGTTGCAAAATCACCCTGTCAAACTCAGGCCTACCCCTCCACTACTACAGGCCTTTGGGAACACGCGTAAATATCCCATCTCGTCCTAAAACACAAGAAAACACATGAGTAAAGCGTCTGTCACTCGGACACTGTGGGTAAACCTCTGTGTATGCCTTATTGCACAGCGGAACCCCCGTTACTGCCCTTGTATGTCCGGACACCTCCAGATACTCCTTGTTATATGCGGACACACCGAAAAACAGCCAAACACATTGGAATACCGCGGAAAACATCCACATACACAGAATCATACCCTGCAACATCATCGAACACTGCCTTCTTGAGGAAACCATCCATTTAGGCAGTATACCACATCGCCACTTCTCTGGAATGCCGAAAGACAACGGAAACCACCCGGACACATACGGAAACACTGCAACACAAGGAGAAACATCGGGAAACACCTCCTAACACCCCAACACACCTCAGACAACGAGAAATGTTGCAAAATCACCCTGTCAAACTCAGGCCTACCCCTCCACTACTACAGGCCTTTGGGAACACGCGTAAATATCCCATCTCGTCCTAAAACACAGGAAAACACATGAGTAAAGCGTCTGTCACTCGGACACTGTGGGTAAACCTCTGTGTATGCCTTATTGCACAGCGGAACCCCCGTGACTGCCCTTGTATGTCCGGACACCTCCAGATACTCCTTGTTATATGCGGACACACCGAAAAACAGCCAAACACATTGGAATACCGCGGAAAACATCCACATACACAGAATCATACCCTGCAACATCATCGAACACTGCCTTCTTGCGGAAACCATCCATTATGGCAGTATACCACATCGCCACTCTCTGGAATGCCGAAAGACAACGGAAACCACCCGGACACATACGGAAACAATGCAACACAAGGAGAAACATCGGGAAACACCTCCTAACACCCCAACACACCTCAGACAACGAGAAATGTTGCAAAATCACCCTGTCAAACTCAGGCCTACCCCTCCACTACTACAGGCCTTTGGGAACATGCGTAAATATCCCATCTCGTCCTAAAACACAGGAAAACACATGAGTAAAGCGTCTGTCACGAGGACACAGTGGGTAAACCTCTGTGTATGCCTTATTGCACAGCGGAACTGCCCTTGTACGTCCGGAAACCTCTAGCTACACCTAGTTATATGGGAATAATCCGAACAAAACCGAAACACATTGGAATACCGCGGAAAACCTCCGCATACACAGAATCATACCTTGCTACATTTCCAGAACTTTTGAGAGTGCTTGATATTGTGCGGTGTTATAAGGTGATCCAAGCTATTTCAGCTTCTCTAGCTATGGTTACGTATGTGACTCCGTACTTAACTTTGTCTTTCGGCATTCCAGAGAAGTGGCGATGTGGTATACTGCCTTAATGGACGGTTTCCGCAAGAAGCCAGTGTTCGCTAATGTTGCAGGGTATGATTCTGTGTATGTGGATGTTTTCCGCGGTATTCCAATGTGTTTGGCTGTTTTTCGGTGTGTCCGCATTTAACTAGGTGTAGCTGGAGGTGTCCGGACATACAAGGGCAGTCACGGGGGTTCCGCTGTGCAATAAGGCATACACAGAGGTTTACCCACAGTGTCCGAGTGACAGCCGCTCTACTCATGTGTTTTCCTGTGTTTTAGGACGAGATGGGATATTTACGCGTTTTCTAAAAGGCTTGTCACTGTGCAGGGTAGATCTGAGTTTGACAGGGTGATTTTGCACCACTTCTGATAGTGTAAGGTGTGTTGCTGTGTTACGAGGTGTTTTCCGATATTTCTGCTTGTGTTGCAGTGTTTCCGTAGATGGCCGGGGACTTACCTTTGTCTTTCGGCATTCCAGAGAAGTGGCGATGTGGTATACTGCCTTAATGGACGGTTTCCGCAAGAAGCCAGTGTTCGCTAATGTTGCAGGGTATGATTCTGTGTATGTGGATGTTTTCCGCGGTATTCCAATGTGTTTGGCTGTTTTTCGGTGTGTCCGCATTTAACTAGGTGTAGCTGGAGGTGTCCGGACATACAAGGGCAGTCACGGGGGTTCCGTTGTGCAATAAGGCATACACAGAGGTTTACCCACAGTGTCCGAGTGACAGCCGCTTTACTCCCGTGTTTTCTTGTGTTTTAGGACGAGATGGGATATTTACGCGTGTTCCCAAAGGCCTGTAGTAGTGGAGGGGTAGGCCTGAGTTTGACAGGGTGATTTTGCAACATTTCTCGTTATCTGAGGTGTGTTGGGGTGTTAGGAGGTGTTTCCCGATGTTTCTGTTTGTGTTGCAGTGTTTCCGTAGATGGCCGGGGACTTACCGTTGTCTTTCGGCATTCCAGAGAGTGGCGATGTGGTATACTGCCATAATGGACGTTTGCAATAAGAAGCCAGCGCGCATTGGGGTTGCAAGGTGTAACTCTGTGTATGCGGCTGCTTTCCGGTAAATTTCATTATTCTGGAATTTTGTGATTTTTTTATGGCAATTTTGGGGGATTTTGAAGAGACAAGGAGAATTGTGAGGAATTTTGTGGAATTTTGAAAATATTTAATTAATTTTGTGGGATTCTATTTTTTTTATTTTATATTTTTAAAATTCTGTAGAATTTTTAGATTTGAATAATTTGTGAATGTAAATGGAATTCTGGGAGATTTTTGTGAAATTTATGATATTTCTGAAATTTTTAAAAAATTTGTGGAAATGTGAAAATATTTAAATAATTTTTTTGGATTTTTTTTTTTTTTATTTTTGTAAAATTCTGTAGAATTTTCAGATTTCAATAATTTTTGAATTTAAATGGAGCACACTGGCTACTTGCGGAAAACGTCCATTAAAACATTATACCACATCGCCGCTTTCTGAAATGCCGAAAGACAACGGAAACTACCCGGCCGTCTACGGAAATACTGCAACACACACAGAAACGTCAGGAAACACCTCCTAACACCCCAAAAGAGCTCACACTATCAGAAGTGGTGCAAGATCACCCTGTAAAACCCAGGCCTACGACTCCACAACTACAGGCCGTTGAGAACACGCGTAAATATCCATCTCGTCCTGAAACACAGGAAAACACAGGATAAAAGCAGGTCTCACTCGGACACAGTGGGTAAAACTCTGTGTATGCCTTATTGCAGAGGGGAACACCCGTGACTGCCCTTGTACGTCCCACCACATCAAGCCACACTAAGTGTTTCAACCGGGAGGCAGCATGGGCGCAGCCATTTTGAACCGGAAGTGAGCCTGGGCGCCGTCATTTTGAACGGAAGTGAGCCTGGGCAGCGCCATTTTGAACCAAAAGTGAGCACGGGCGCCGCCATTTTGAACCGGAAGTTAGCCTGGGCGCCGCCATTTTGAACCGGAAGTGAGCCCGGGCGCTGCCATTTTGAATGGGAAGTGAGCCCGGGTGCCGCCATTTTGAACCGGAAGTGAGCCTGGGCGCCGCCATTTTGAACCAAAAGCAAGTCCAAGCGGCGCCATTTCGAACCGGAAGTGAGCATAGGCGCCGCCATTTTTGAAACGGAAGTGAGCCTTGGCGCCGCCATTTTGAACCGGAATTGAGACTGGGCGCCGCCATTTTGAACCGGAAGTGAGTTTGGGCGCCGCCATTTTGAACCGGAAGTGAGCCTGGCGCCCGCCATTTTTAACCGGAAGTGAGCCAGGGCGCCGCCATTTTGAACCGGAAGTGAGTCCTGGCGCCGCCATTTTGAACCGGAAGTGAGCCTGGGCGGCCGCCATTTTGAACCGGAAGCAAGTCCAAGCGCCGCCATTTTGAACCGGAAGTCCGGGCGCCGCCATTTTGAACCGGAAGTGAGCCTGGGCGCCGCCATTTTGAACCGGAAGTGAGCCCGGGCGCCGCCATTTTGAACCGGAAGTGAGCCTGGGAGCCACCATTTTGAACCGGAAGTGAGCCTGGGCGCCGCCATTTTGAACCGGAAGTGAGCCCAGGAATCGCCGTTTTGAAGCGTAGGTGAGCCGGGCGCCGACATTTTGAACCGAAAGTGAGCCTGTGCGCCGCAATTTTGAACCGGAAGTGAGCCCGGGCGCCGCCATTTTGAACCGGAAATGAGCCTGGGCGCCGCCATTTTGAACCGGAAGTGAGCCCGGAGCCGGCATTTTGAACCGGAAGTGAGCCTGAGCGCCCCCATTTGGAACCGGAAGTGAGCAGGGCATCGCCATTTTGAACCGGAAGTGAGCCCGGGAGCCGCCATTTGGAACCGGAAGTGAGCCGGGGCGCCGCCATTTTGAACCGGAAGTGAGCCTGGGCGCCGCCATTTTGAACCAAAAGCAAGTCCAAGCGCCGCCATTTTGAACCGGAAGTGAGCATAGGCGCCGCCATTTGAACGGAAGTGAGCCTTGGCGCCGCCATTTTGAACCGGAAGTGAGACCGGGCGCCGCCATTTTGAACCGGAAGTGAGCCGGCGAGCCGCCATTTTGAACCGGAAGTGAGACGGGGAGCCGCCATTTTGAACGGAAGTGAGCCCGGGGCGCCGCCATTTTCAACCGGAAGTGAGCCTGGGCGCCGCCTTTTTGAACCGGAAGTGAGCCTGGGCGCCGCCATTTTGAACCGGAAGTGAGCCCAGGCGCCGCCATTTTGAACGGGAAGTGAGCCTGGGCGCCGCCATTTTGAACCGGAAGTGAGCCTGGGCGCCGCCATTTTGAAGCGAAAGTGAGCTGGGCGCCGCCATTTTGAACCGGAAGTGAGCCGGGGCGCCGCCATTTGAACCGGAAGTGAGCCAAGAATCGCCATTTTGCAGCGTAAGTGAGCCCGGGCGCCGCCATTTTGAACCGGAAGTGAGCCTGGGCGCCGCTATTTTGAACCGGAAGTGCACCTTGGCGCCGCCATTTTGAACCGGAAGTGAGCCTGGACGGCGCCAATTTTGAACCGGAAGCAAGTCAAGCAGCGCCATTTCGAACCGGAAGTCGGGCGCCGCAATTTTGAACCGGAAGTGAGCCCGGGCGCCGCCATTTTGAACCGGAAGTGAGACCGGGCGCCGCCATTTTGAACCGGAAGTGAGCCCGGGCGCCGCCATTTTGAACCGGAAGTGAGCCTGGGCGCCGCCATTTTGAACCGGAAGTGAGCCAGGGCGTCGACATTATGAACGGGAAGTGAGCCAGGGCGTCGCCATTTTGAAACAGAAGTGAGCCCGGCCGCTGACATTTTGAACCGGAAGTGAGCCGGGGCGCCGCTATTTTGAACCGGAAGTGAGCCTGGGCGCCGCCATTTTGAACCGGAAGTGAGCCTGGGCGCCGCCATTTTGAACCGGAAGTGAGCCTGGGCGCCGCCATTTTGAACCGGAAGTGATCCGGGCGCCGCCATTTGGAACCGGAATTGAGCCTGGGCGCCGCCATTTTGAACCGGAAGTGAGCCCGGGCGCCGCCATTTTGAACCGGAAGTGAGTCCGGGCGCCGCCATTTTGAACCGGAAGTGAGCCTGGGCGTCGCATTTTGAACCGGAAAGTGAGCCCGGGCGCCGCCATTTTTGAACCGGAAGTGAGCCTGGGCGCCGCCATTTTGAACCGGAAGTGAGCCTGGGCGCCGCCATTTTGAACCGGAAGTTAGCCCGGGCGCAGCCATTTTGAACGGAAGTGAGCCTGGGCGCCGCCATTTTGAACCGGAAGTGAGCCCGGGCGCCCCCATTTGAACCGGAAGTGAGTCCGGGCGCCGCCATTTTGAACCGGAAGTGAGCCCAGGAATCGCCATTTTGAAGCGTAAGTGAGCCTGGGCGCCGCCATTTTGAACCGGAAGTGAGCCTGGGCGCCGCCATTTTGAACCGGAAGTGAGCCTGGGCGCCGCCATTTTGAACCGGAAGTGAGCCTGGACGCCGGCATTTTGAACCGGACAGTGAGCCAGGGCGTCGCCATTTTGAACCGGAAGTGAGCCCGGAGCCTCATTTTGAACGGGAAGTGAGCCCATGCGCTGCCATTTTGAACGGAAGTGAGACCATGAGCCGCTATTTGAACGGAAACGAGCCTGGGCGCCGCCATTTTGAACCGGAGGTGACACAGGACCTGCCATTTTGAACCGGAAGTGAGCTCGGACTCCGCCATTTTGAACCGGAAGTGAGCCTGGGCGCCGCCATTTTGAACCGAAGTGAGCCTGGGCGCCGCCATTTTGAACCGGAAGTGAGCCCGGGCGCCGCCATTTGAACCGGAAGCAAGTCCAAGCGCCGCCATTTTGAACCAGAAGTGAGCCCAGGGCGCCGCCATTTTGACGGTAAGTGAGCCTGGGCGACGCCATTTTGAACCGGAAGTGAGCCTTGGTGCCGCCATTTTGAACCGGAAGTGAGCCCGGCGCGCCGGCATTTGGAACCGAAGTGAGCCTGGGCGCCGCCATTTTGAACAGGAAGTGAGCCTGGGCGCCGCCATTTTGAACCGGAAGTGAGCCCCAGGGCGTCGCAATTTTGAACCGGAAGTGAGCCTGGGCGACGCCATTTGAACAGGAAGTGAGCCCGGGCGCCGCCATTTTGAACCGGAAGTGAGCCTGGGCGCCGCCATTTTGAACCGGAAGTGAGCCTGGGCGTCGCCATTTGGAACCGGAAGTGAGCCAGGGCATCGCCATTTGAACCGGAAGTGAGCCCGGGCGCCGCCATTTTGAACCGGAAGTGAGCCCGGGGCGCCGCATTTTGAACCGGAAGTGAGCCTGGGCGCCGCCATTTTGAACCGGAAGTGAGCCTGGGCGCCGCCATTTTGAACCGGAAGTGAGCCCGGGAGCCTCCATTTGAACGGGAAGTGAGCCCATGCGCCGCCATTTTGAACCGGAAGTGAGCCCATGAGCCGCTATTTTGAATCGGAAGCGACCCTGGGCGCCGCCATTTTGAACGGAAGTGACCCAGGACCTGCATATTGAACCGGAAGTGAGCCTGGGCGCCGCCATTTTGAACCGGAAGTGAGCCTGGGCGCCGCCATTTTGAACCGGAAGTGAGCCCGGGCGCCGCCATTTTGAACCGAAAGTGAGCCCGGGCGCCGCCATTTTGAACCGGAAGCAAGTCCAAGCGCCGCCATTTTGAACTGGAAGTCCGGGCGCCGCCATTTTGAACCGGAAGTGAGCCTGGGCGCCGCCATTTTGAACCGGAAGTGAGCCCGGGCGCCGCCATTTTGAACCGGAAGTGAGCCCGGGCGCCGCCATTTTTGAACGGGAAGTGAGCCTGGGCGCCGCCATTTTGAACCGGAAGTGAGCCTGGGCGCCGCCATTTGAAGCGAAAGTGAGCCTGGACGCCGCCATTTTGAACCTGAAGTGAGCCGGGGCGCCGCCATTTTGAACCGGAAGTGAGCCCAAGAATCGCCATTTTGAAGCGTAAGTGAGCCCGGGCGCCGCCATTTTGAACCGGAAGTGAGCCTGGGCGCCGCTATTTTGAACCGAAGTGCACCTTGGCGCCGCCATTTTGAACCGGAAGTGAGCCTGGACGGCGCCATTTTGAACCGGAAGCAAGTCCAAGCAGCGCCATTTCGAACCGGAAGTCCGAGCGCCGCCATTTTGAACCGGAAGTGAGCCCGGGCGCCGCCATTTTGAACCGGAAGTGAGCCTGGGCGCCGCCATTTTGAACCGGAAGTGAGCCCGGGCGCCGCCATTTTGAACCGGAAGTGAGCCTGGGCGCCGCCATTTTGAACCGGAAGTGAGCCCGGGCGCCGCCATTTTGAACCGGAAGTGAGCCTGGGCGCCGCCATTTTGAACAGGAAGTGAGCCCGGGCGCCGCCATTTTGAACCGGAAGTGAGCCTGGGGCGCCGCCATTTTGACCGGAAGTGAGCCTGGGCGTCGCCATTTGGAACCGGAAGTGAGCCAGGCATCGCCATTTTGAACCGGAAGTGAGCCGGGCGCCGCCATTTTGAACCGGAAGTGAGCCTGGGCGCCGCCATTTTGAACCGGAAGTGAGCCTGGGCGCCCGCCATTTTGAACCGGAAGTGAGCCCGGGAGCCTCCATTTTGAACGGGAAGTGAGCCTGGGCGCCGCCATTTTGAACCGGAAGTGAGCCATGAGCCGCTATTTTGAACCGGAAGTGAGCCTGGGCGCCGCCATTTTGAACCGGAAGTGACCCAGGACCTGCCATATTGAACCGGAAGTGAGACGGGCGCGGCCATTTTGAACCGGACTGTGAGCCTGGGCGCGCGCATTTTTAACCGGAAGTGAGCCCGGGCGCCGCCATTTTGAACCGGAAGTGAGCCCGGGCGCCGCCATTTTGAACCGCAAGCAAGTCCAAGCGCCGCCATTTTGAACTGGAAGTCCGGGCGCCGCCATTTTGAACCGGAAGTGAGCCCATACGCCGCCATTTTGAACCGGAAGTGAGCCCGGGCGCCGCCATTTTGAACTGAAGTGAGCCCGGGCGCCGCAATTTTGAAGCGGAAGTGAGCTCTGTGCGCGCCATTTTGAACCGGAAGTGAGCCGGGGCGCCGCCATTTTGAACCGGAAGTGAGCCTGGGCGCCGCCATTTTGAACCGGAAGTGAGCCTGGGCGCCGCCATTTTGAACCGGAAGTGAGCGCGGGCGTTGCCATTTTGAACCGGAAGTGAGCCTGGGCGCCGCCATTTTGAACCGGAAGTGAGCCTGGGCGCCGCCATTTTGAACCGGAAGTGAGTCCGGGCGACGCCATTTTGAACCGGAAGTGAGCCTTGGCGCCGCCATTTTGAACCGGAAGTGAGCCCAGGCTCCGCCATTTTGAACCGGAAGTGAGCCTGGGCGCCGCCATTTTGAACCGGAAGTGATTCAGGGCGTCGCCATTATGAACGGGAAGTGAGCCAGGGCGTCGCCATTTTGAACGGAGTAGAGCCCGGCCGCTGACATTTTGAACCGGAAGTGAGCCCGGGTGCCGCCATTTTGAACCGGAAGTGAGACCGGGCGCCGCCATTTTGAACCGGAAGTGAGCCTGGGCGCCGCCATTTGAACCGGAAGTGAGCCCATGAGCCGCCATTTTGAACCGGAAGTGAGCCTGGGCGCCGCCATTTTGAACAGGAAGTGAGCCAGGGCGCTGCCATTTTGAACCGGAAGTGAGCCGGGAGCCGCCATTTTGAACCGGAAGTGAGCCTGGGCGCCGCCATTTTGAACCGGAAGTGAGCCTGGGCGCCGCCATTTTGAACAGGAAGTGAGCCCGGGCGCCGCCATTTTGAACCGGAAGTGAGCCTGGGCGCCGCCATTTGAACCGGAAGTGAGCCTGGGCGTCGCCATTTGGAACCGGAAGTGAGCCAGGGCATCGCCATTTTGAACCGGAAGTGAGCCCGGGCGCCGCCATTTTGAACCGGAAGTGAGCCTGGGCGCCGCCATTTTGAACCGGAAGTGAGCCTGGCGCCGCCATTTTGAACCGGAAGTGAGCCCGGGAGCCTCCATTTTGAACGGGAAGTGAGCCCATGCGCCGCCATTTTGAACCGGAAGTGAGCCCATGAGCCGCTATTTTGAACCGGAAGTGAGCCTGGGCGCCGCCATTTTGAACCGGAAGTGACCCAGGGACCTGCCATATTGAACCGGAAGTGAGACGGGGCGCGGCCATTTTGAACCGGAAGTGAGCCTGGGCGCCGCCATTTTTAACCGGAAGTGAGCCCGGGCGCCGCCATTTTGAACCGGAAGTGAGCCCGGGCGCCGCCATTTTGAACCGCAAGCAAGTCCAAGCGCCGCCATTTTGAACTGGAAGTCCGGGCGCCGCCATTTTGAACCGAAGTGAGCCCATACGCCGCCATTTTGAACCGGAAGTGAGCCCGGCGCCGCCATTTTGAACTGGAAGTGAGCCCGGGGCGCCGCAATTTTGAAGCGGCAAGTGAGCCTGGGCGCCGCCATTTTGAACCGGAAGTGAGCCGGGGCGCCGCCATTTTGAACCGGAAGTGAGCCTGGCGCCGCCATTTTGAACCGGAGTGAGCTGGGCTGGCCGCCATTTTGAACCGGAAGTGAGCGCGAGCGTTGCCATTTTGACCGGAAGTGAGCCTGGGCGCCGCCATTTTGAACCGGAAGTGAGCCTGGGGCGCGGCCATTTTGAACCGGAAGTGAGCCCATGCGCCGCCATTTTGACCGGAAGTGAGCCTGGGCGCCGCCATTTTGAACCGGAAGTGAGCCTGGGCGCCGCAATTTGAACCGGAAGTGAGTCCGGGCGCCGCCATTTTGAACCGGAAGTGACCCTGGGCGCCGCCATTTTGACCGGAAGTGAGCCCAGGCTCCGCCATTTTGAACCGGAAGTGAGCCTGGGCGCCGCCATTTTGAACCGGAAGTGATTCAGGGCGTCGCCATTATGAACGGGAAGTGAGCCAGGGCGTCGCCATTTTGAACCGGAAGTGAGCCCGGCCGCTGACATTTTTGAACCGGAAGTGAGCCCGAGGGTGCCGCCATTTTGAACGGAAGTGAGACCGGGCGCCCGCCATTTTGAACCGGAAGTGAGCCTGGGCGCCGCCATTTTGAACCGGAAGTGAGCCTGGGCGCCGCCATTTTGAACCGAAGTGAGCCTGGGCGCCTGCCATTTTGAACAGGAAGTGAGCCAGGGCGCTGCCATTTTGAACGGAAGTGAGCCGGGGAGCCGCCATTTTGAACGGAAGTGAGCCTGGGCGCCGCCATTTTGAACCGAAGAAGTGAGCCCGGGCGCCGCCATTTTGAACCGGAAGTGAGCCTGGGCGCCGCCATTTTGAACCGGAAGTAGGACTTGATGCCATTTTGAACCGGAAGTGAGCCAGGGCGTCGCCATTTTGAACCGGAAGTGAGCCCGGGCGCCGCCATTTTGAACCGGAAGTGAGCCCGGGCGCCGCCATTTTGAACCGGAAGTGAGCCTGGGCGCCGCCATTTTGAACAGGAAGTGAGCCTGGGACCCGCCTATTTGAACCGGAAGTGAGCCTGGGCGCCGCCATTTTGAACCGAAGT